>VZUD01000085.1:131512-169965 GCA_013401065.1 Cepphus grylle
GTTGGACTTGATGATCTTGAAGGTCCCTTCCAACCTCAGCAATTCTATGATAATGAAGTATGAGTATGCTGTGCAGCACCAGCCTAGCCCAAATCCACTTTAAGTTAGCTGTCTATCTTTAAAGCACACTAGGGGTAAAGCAGCTTTCACAATTAGCAAGTCCGAAATAGCTTCCTCGCACCTCCCTTTCACTTCTGCATAACGAGTCCGACAAACTCCCCCTTACGCTGTGCAGCAGCATGGAGTGACAGCGCCATGGAAAACATTACTCCGAATTGCCTAACTTTCACATTCCTTACGCCTGATTCATAAACTGTATTCCCGCCAAACTGTGTGCAAGGTTATTACGCATCGTGTACGAACGCAGTTGTCTCCAGTTTTCATCCACCCAGCTCCCGCATCTACAACACTGCAAAAGTGAAACCTGCGCTACGCAAGGTGAGAATCCAACCGCGGCCTGGAGGTACGACAAAATCTCGATTACCACTGGAAATATCAGTAGCGCAATTATCTCCTCCGCAACAACATCCACACCGATACATGCACAGTCCTGAATTTAGTCCTGCACAAGGACAAGCACTCTTCAAAAGGTAGAGTTTGTTTTTTTTTTTTTTTTTAATTAAGAATTTAGAGGAGCTCTTTCTTACTCGGAGAAGAGCCAACAGGCACCTCGGTAAACACACAAAGCCAGATACTCGCACCCTTCCTTGGCTGAGGGCCAATCACCGAAATCATTATTCTGGGAGAACTCTCACTGATGGAACTGCTCCACGGCACGCAAATTATGAGTCATGCCACAAAAACTTGGCTCCTGGAGTTGTTTCCCATCTAATTAAAATTCACTCAAACATCCCACAATCTGGCTTTTACCACAACAATATCAGTATCTGTGTCCGCTGCCAAAAGACTGTTCAACACCACAAACTGGCTCCAGAGGTAGCACATACACATAACACTGAGACACCGAAAATCATCTATTCGGTTGCCTCTCTCCTCAAGAGACCCAGTTACAGGCAGCCAGAAATCAAGCTGCTGCTTTTTATTTTATTTAAGAAGAATCAATTGAAGCGCCAGTAGTACAGTGTAAAAGAAACACATATGCACAAAGTAAACTGTTTCCATATATTACAGGCCAGCCTAAAAGATTTATTGAACATGGCTTGCCTTCACTTCTTCCTCCCACAGGGTTTGTAAAAACCCTTCTGTTGCCTTTTATTTTTAATTGGATGTTTTGAAGCCATGTTTAGTTCATTTATCTTTATTGGGTTTAACTCTCTTGAGTATTTCCACAATTGCTACTTCTGTTCTTAAAATGTTCTCCGAAGATACCAGTGAAGATCTGCTGACCTGCGCAACTACGACAACACACTACTGAGCCCAAAGGGGTCAACCTGAAGGTTTTTCTCTTGCAAAAAAGATTCCTTGCGTTTGCCTCTTTACTCAACCTTGTGGATCAGGCTACAACCAAAGCCAGGGTCACTGTCACATAAGATTGTCAGACAGCTGCTAAAATGAAGTTACACTTAAAAGTACTTTGGGGCTTCCTATTTGCGCACAGAGTTTCTTCAGCATGCACTAACCACTAAGGAAAGAGATAAAAATATTTGGTATTACTGTCTTGGCCTTTGAAGAGAAAAAAGTTCCAGTCACCATCAGCAGAAATACACAATAAGTAAAAACAACATTCTTATTGAGAATGAAAAACTAAGCCCATCTTTTCATCTATCATATAATCAAAGTACAAGAAACTTGGAAGAAACACCTTCAAATCCCAAATTAAGAGAGGTTTCTTTTACAAGCCCACGTGCTCACTGAGACAGTCTTGCCTTTAAAACCAGACTAGCGTTCTGTTATTTTAAATGAGTGTTCTGTGGCATCAGAGAATTAACTAATAAAGTAATTAAAATCCCAGTCCATGAACTGATTGATGTTAAAACCAGAACAAAGCCAAACCCACAAAACCCCCAAAGGCATGGGGAGGTCGTGCATACCTAAACACAGAAAGTGTGACCCACGGGCACCGGCAGATCCACGTCCATGGTTGTGCTCCCAATCCTTGCGCGGGTGAGCGGTAGCTGAAGGCTCAGCGAGCTGGCTGAAGCCGCTGACACTCTGTCATGCTTTATTTCCAGTAAATTAGAAATATGCTAGGCTGAGGAAAGAGGAAAACTACCTGCGGTGTCTTTTTTACTGAAATGTATGGATTAAGAGAGCTAGCTACATCAATTAAAGAGGTGGGGAAAGCTTTTTCTAACTCTGACGTATCTTAATTTCTGTGGACTGCAGGCACGTGAATGGTGTTAATGACTCTCACGCCTGAAATACAGAATGATAGTACCCTGGTGTATACACTGCCAGCACCGAAGGCTAGCAAGAAGATATCAACTGGAGAGGAAATGTAGTGACTTTTCTGCTAGACTGTAAATGCTATTCTTCAGACCTTTAAAGATCCAGAGGCAGGAAATTGACCCTTCTGTTACTAGCCAGTATCTCATTCTGGAGCATATATGTTCCTCATCGTCCATGAGGGCCAAATTACGCCACTAACTGAATTGTAAATATTAGCCACTGCTATATTTAATTCAAGGTTTTTGGCACAGCAGCCCTTGCTCCTGACCCCTGGCTGTTCCCAGTCAAGCCAGCCTTGAAACAGTCACGTTGTGACTATTTCAACAGAGCTGCAGGAGAAACTATGCCAGCACGCAAAAATATTTAAGCATTGTCACTGTATTAACAGAAACATTAAGGCTTCACCTCTGCAAGGGCCATGTAAGCATAGCAGAAATACTTTTGCCAGGCTTTCAGAGACACTGTGCCATTTTCCATCACTGTCCGTGAATCGTTACGGGCCAAGAAAAAAAAAAATCACAGTCCTTATGGAATAAAAGCACAACGTCTAGTGAAAAGACCACTGAAATTTACTGTGCAGTTTCACAGCAAATACAGAAGCCTGCTGGGTTTCAGTGCCAAACCAATAAGCTCCCCTGTACCCCTACCACAAAGCACTCGGTTGTACGATCTATCTGCAACCAAACTGACTTGCTTTCTGTACCTGTGTGAACAGCCCGACGTCCTATACCACAAAGGAGTCTCAGTCAGGTTAATTTATTTCTCTACAAAATAAAGCTTGGGAAAACAGCTCTCTCAAAAGGAGAAAGGTACTTCTTAATTAGATCCCAGTTTCTCAAGATAAACCAAGAAATACTATCACATCACCAGCTAGACCGATAGCAAAGCTCTTATGTGAAGTGACAGATGCGGAGGCAAGATTTGCATTTTCCTTTTAATTCTCAAGCTGAAACAGGTCTGTAAAAAGCAAAGCACAACCCTGTCTCCCAGTCCTAAGGCTTCCCTTTCCCAGCTACAGGCTTTGGGCCTACATCCACTTCCGTGCGTTTAGAAATCTCAGTGCTTCATTAATAAACAAACCTACACGCAGGTTAAAAAAAACCGCAACACAACAACAAAACCCAACACTTCATGAGAAGTACTATATAAGCTGTGGATACGGAGGCAAAACAAATTCAGATCGAAGATTCATTAGGAAAGCTACACAAAGGTAACAGCAGCACCACCGCAAAAGTTAAAGGGCTTTTTGCAGGTTACAATAATAAAGGAGCCTATTTTAGCAAAGTATTCTTCTAGACACTGATTTTGTTTTTTCTAATCTAGTTTCTATATAGGCACTGAAAATATTGGTGATAGGAAGGAAAGTGACAGATATGAAACCTAGCAGTTGAGTTCTTATGCTTACTTTTGACAAAACCGCTTTACAAATTGTGTTCCATTATGCAAAATACAACAGTTCTTTATTCCTCCTGTACTAATAATAAGACAAGCTATTTCCATTACTATAAAAAAACCCAACCAACTAAACAAAAAAACCCCACACAAGAAACCCCACCCAAACGAAACCAATCCTTTTCTACAGATAACAGCTATTCTCTGCATTTCAATGTCAGGGAAAAACAAGACAGATGGAGTATTTTATCTATAGCCTTCCACTAAGTAGAAGACAGCAACACAGAGAACTCCATTTCAACAATCTAACAGCGCCACAGAACATTTAGCCAAAATTAACTTGAAGCCAGAACCATAATATTGTCCTAAGATTTAAATATCAGCGAAACTCCAGGTTGAGGGTGTCACTGATTTCTGTAAAAAAAGCTCCATCGGTTCACAAATAGCAAATTTAACGTTCAGATCTTCAAAGAGGGAAGCTGAGCGATAACCTTTCTGCCTTGCTCATCGCTCTCGCAATTAAACACTAACCCGAACTTTTTATTCTGTTCAACTCTCCAGGGTTTAGTGTAATTCAGAACAGAAAGGAAATCCCGTAACTGTTTCAGAGTTTCAGTACTAGATACAAAACAAAAACCCAACCCAAAAAAACAGAAGCCATTTTCAACCCAGGAACGAGACAGAAGACTTCTGCTACACAGAGGCAATCGCTCTCTGAATCAGAATAAGCTATTTGCCCGTAACAGCTTTTCTCACCATAGTGGAATTTCCCTGGGAAAAAAAAAAATCTTTTGATCTATAGTCTCATTTATTATTCTTTTTAGTACTGAATGCCACGCTCTGAGAAAGTAACAGGCACAAAGATGTAGCAATTTGTACTTTATAACAATTAACTACAGTAGAAAAAAAAAAAGTCAACCTGGAATAAACTCTCTGGTTGTAGTGTGTTTTAAACCACCACACTGATACAAGCACGAAGCAGCTAGGGATGAGGAATTTGCAAAGACGAAATGACTGAGCAAGGGTGAAGTGCAAACTCGAGCGTCAGAAGCGGGCAAAAAAAGGCAAAAGCAAACCACAGATGTGTCAAGAGCGTGGAGAACGTGAACAAATCTAAAAAGCGCTTGACTGCAGCGCTAAAAGTAATAACCACTGAATGGCTTCCCACTTCTCCTGTGCACCTCAAACTAGAGCTGGAGCAGTCTTAAGAAGAGAGTATTTTTCAGGCATTACAGATTCTGCATCCACTGTAAAACTCATTTCTCATTGTGTGAGCTTAAATACTCCCACCTGCCCGCAGCGGCGGAGAGAACGCTGCAGTCACCCAGCGCCAGTCTGACAACTTGTCACTAAACCCATCCCACAGCCCAGAGTTCACCGACAGCAAATTCCACAAATCCACTTAGTTGGACTAAAAGAACAACATAACTCTGTTTCGACCATCTGGTATAGCCAAGTTTTCCAGCTTGAGTAAAATTGGGTTTCTTGTTGTCTCAGCTAATAACGCTGAACAACCCTTCCGGAGTCAGGCTCCAGGGCTAACGTGACAGAAGTACAACCAGGGAGCGTGCTTCCTCCCCAGATACTGCAGGGGCTTCACCCAAATTAATTACGGGTCATAAAACCCAGGCTATTTCTTTAAACTTTAAAATCACCGTAGACAAACAGCTTTTGAGCAGCTTCAAGAAGGAACTGCAGAAAGCACAAACGCAGACAGCATCAGTCTCTCCTTAGATGTACAGCGTGCAGCGAAGTATCTCAACCTCTTCTAGTTTTGAAAAGACCTGCCAACAGCTTTTGAGTCGCTTCACTGGCAAACACGAAGAGAATATCCAAGTCATCGTGAATTTGAAGGGAAAAACCTGGGATTATATATGCATATGTGTGTAACATATTCCCCCCCGCCCCACCCCGCTGTTTCTACAGCGCAGTGGATGCACACCGTAACACACAATCTAACATAAAGAAAAGCCCAAACGTTAAGAATTTAGGCAAGCAAGAGTTTTCTCTCAGGGAAATTAATCTCTAAAAACTCAAGCAAAAACTTAAAATAGAACAGTTGCAAAGCTACATTACTTCAGCGACACAAACTGCTGCGATTGCCTGTGGCACTGAGTGGTCCTTTAAAAACATACATTAGCTCAAGGGCATTTTGGGCAACCGTGGCGTAAACGCAGTTTTGGTAACGCAGTGACATTTCTTTCCTACTTTTCTCATTGTTTTTCAATAAAATAAACACTTTTCCCTAAGCAACAACTTTTGGTACGTATTTTGAAGAAGGTTGCACCACTCTTAATACTGGCGTTTCCATACTAGAAGTATCTGATTGCACTATTCATGAATGTGTGAATTGCACAATAAAATACAAAATCTCCCAACTCCAGTGATGTGTAAGCCTGAATTCAGAAACAGTGCTCTTGAAAAGAGCTATTTTACAGCTTCAGGTGTAAGCAAAAAAGCGTTTTTAGAGGCTGCCACCCACTACGTGCAGTTTTAGCAACTCATCTTGTAAGATTAAGAGACAACGTTTATTTTTATCCACTTAGCATCTTCGATAGATTATGAAAATTAGCAGCTTGGCTGCGGGTAGCGCATTACTTAAATGTGCAATTGCTTTTGTCAAAAAAGCAAAACACAAATGTGCTAATGAGGCTCGTGTTTTCAGTAGCTATATACCCATAGGAACATTTTAATACGCTAAAAGACTGAAACAGAAGCACTGGAATACTTCAGTAGGACTTGTAAGTGCTCACAGCTTGAAGTCTCAAGCAAATGAAACTAAAAGAGAATCGAGGGAAATCGATGGTCAGAGCCCTTGCTGAGCATTCCGGTACAGAAAACACATATGCTTTTGAATTCCCAGTATCACTTACGGCAAGGAAGGCACCAAAATATCCATGACACTTGAGTGTCATTTAAAAAATAATTGAACCTTCCTACGTTCTTGGGTCGAACATTTTTCTCTGCAAAACAGTATTTTAGGCAAGTTAGATATTTTGCACGTGATCTTTGGAACCCAACACCCACTACTTTTGAAATCACCGGAGAGATTTAAGAAAAAAATACCACCAACTGCACATAAAAATCTTACCAGTTTCAGCATCCTTACGCAGCACTGCTTCCCATGACCTTAGGTTCTAGCACCCCTCTTACTCCCTTTCTCCCGCCTCTTCCACCTTTTCGTACCACAAACCGCACTCAAACTTTCTACTCTGGTCTTGCCAAATAAATCTCCAAGTAAGCCTCAACATCTTAATTCACAAGATCAAGGGTTTTTTTCCGCAGTCAAGTGTTTTATTATTTGATGTCCACCCATCCAAAATTCAGGATGGAAAATGGAGAAGGAAGGGATGTTGCTCTTTTTCTTACTGTTTTGGGGGGTTCCCCCATGGTCTTTTCCATAATTAATGGTTCCACAAAAGAGCCGTTCAGTGTCAGCTTCCCTCCGTTCTCTCAGCGTTTCTCTGTCATTTGAACACCATGTAGAGTTTGGTTCATGGCGTAGCTGAAAACACACTATGAAAAGCATACGATGTACATTGCAGTTATGGAGGTTAACAGAACAAGCGGAAGTTTGCGTCTTCATATAGGCCCACTGACACACTGTACCTTCACAGTGTAACACCTGGCAATATATTTAAATACTCACATCCGCAGGGACTCACACGCAACCCCAGTTTCATCTGTAAATGTGTTAAATAAAACGTATCCTTTCAAAACTTGCAAAAGATCAACTTTCTGCCACCAACATAGGCATTTGGAGGCAGTTCTTCTCCAGGCAGAGATCCACAAAGGACAGAAAGCACTTACAAAACCACATCTCTCCATAAAGCTCATACTGGTCAAGTGCCTATTTATGCATTCCTCTGTATATCTCTTGACTCTCACGTATACAGCAAACACAACCTACACATTTTTCAAACCTGACTACTGCTGACAAAAATGTGGAATTTCAACACCGAACAAACAAAGCCGCAGATCTAGAAATCTAAATTTGGATTTTAGGCTCTGACTTCACGCACAAATTGAAAGCGCCAATTAGTAAATTCAAGATTTAATGCCAGAAATAAGGCGTTCGAGCCAGTAATGACCTGCGTTAAGTATAACCAGGAGAGCATCCCACTTGGTACCGTAACAACGCAGATACTGTGGCACATTTTATTTTATTGCTTTTGATCCTACTTCGAGAAGAGCTTTACAGAAAATAACAGAACAAAATAACTTGCATTCTCTCCACTTCTATACCCACACGGCCTTTGTAGCAGAATCAACACTTTTCTGAAATGCAATCTCATCCCAGAATTCAAAAATCAAGTTGTATTATTACCAAGAACAAAACTTCAGCAAACAAAATTGTGTCTTTATTTAATGTTTCTGTCTGGAAATAACATTCTCTGTGCAACTGACTCCTTGTAACATAAGGCATCAGGCCAGTATTTTTACTGCTGATGCACACAGAAAATCACAAACAAAAAGTTTTGAATATAAACTCCTGCGGTAAAAACATGAGTGAAAAGTATTTATTGCCCCTTGAAATAGTATTCTTGATTAATGTGCCTTACTCAAAACTGACTAATATTAATCAAATTACCCTCACCAACTTCAAGTGTGCTCAGAGTGAGTTATGAGCCCCAAATCTCCCTTTGAACAATCTCATTGGTAAATCATTAAGAAAAGTTATTCCCTTATTCTTTAAATACTGAAAGGTGAGATAAGCTCCAAACAGACACGTAATTTTAAATGCAGTCTCTTTCAAATCCCCACTTCGAGAACTCCATTTGAAAAATAACTAATCGCAGCTGCCTACAATTACGAAATGACGTTTCTCATCCTGCTGACCACATCAAGTCACCAAAGCACTTCCAAAGCAAAGATCTGAAGCACTTCCAGGACAAAGTGCTGCACGGCCGGTTGACTCCACGTACCAAGCTTGGTCACGAGCGCTGATCAAATATTACCAGGAAACCACATCACATGTTTTTGCCTCATTCCACTTGTGCACCTTGCAGCTGCCTCCCCCTGCCACCCTTCCCTTCCGGAGAATTAATGCTCCCAACACCTACAGAGTAAACGTTCTGCGCTGCACCGTGACCGATACACAACTTCTTACCCAGCCCTATTTACAAGGAAAAAGCAGAGGACATGTGGTCATTCTCCGGAAGATGGTTTTACTCCCCCATTGCCAGGTGTTTTACACTTAAAAACTTCAAGTGACAGCTGTTACGCTGGCACGTGACAGTTCTGCCTGACTTTACTGAGCTCCAGGTAACACTCACGGTAGTTGAGAATGTGTTTTTTTTAAAAAAAAAATAAATAAATGCACCCCCCCAAAAAAGATTCAGTAAGGACCGCAAACACGGACAGGCAGATGAGAGAGTTAAAAAAGCAGAGACCGGAGAAAAAGTGCACAAAGACCTAAAGGCGAAAGGATGGACAACTGAAAGACTGAAGAAAAAGCAGCTCCTGCCCCCCCAGCTTCAAGAAGGCAGAGCAGCAGTTTTGAAGGCGGGCAACAGTTTCCAAGCAGCTCCACTGGTCCTTAATGGCTAGATCAGAAGGCAGAAGGTTTCCCCGCTGTCCTGAGCATCTTCCTTTTCCTGTTGTTACACGTGGCTATGTAACATTTGTAAAAACAGACAGATTTTAGAACCTTCTGAAGCCATGTTAAAGTGCAGAGAGAAAAACACGGTTTCAGGACTTGATCACACAGTTAGTTTTATCCGCAGATATTAGCCAAAGGTGCTGAGATCCCTACAGACCCTTGCTTCCACTACTAAGCATTCTGAAAAAATAAATGTAATTCTGAGGGAAAAGCATCCATATGGATACTCAGGGATGTGTTTTGATATTAGGGGAGAGGCAACCGGGAAGATTTTGAGAAATCGGGTCTAAAAGGAAAAACCTATTTTTCAGATTTTATTTGATCTGAAAACATTTTTTCTAATAAAAAAAAGCTAATGACTAAATACATTTCTAGTTTGGTATGATCGGGGAAGTCAGGAGACAGTTAAAGAAAAAAATCATAGTGCCTCTTGGAGATTAATGATCAGCTCTAAGCAATCAAATCCAAACACCAATTATTCATAGACTAACACAAATGCACGACAGCATCACTCCACCAGGATGTTGGATTATTTCAATTTTACGTGCCTGATTCCTTCCAGTAAATGTACAATAAATGCCGCGTTATCAAAACCAGCTAAAATCTCCAGTACGTTCATTCACAGCGTATCACCCTCTCCAAGGATGCTGGGAAGGTGTCACACTTCCGAGTTACCACGTAGTGCGTAACACAGAGTTTCTCAAAGTTTTTTTCATTCATGTCACAAGCTTCTAGGGATCACTGCCCATGCACACATCTTCTTACCTCTGTGTTTCCATTCCCCATTCCCATTTCTCATGCTAAATGAGGAGAAGGTAGTTTGCAGCAATTACAACCGGGTTCATTTTCACGCCCAAAAGGAACTCAAGCTTTTTGCCAGCAAGGAAAAGGAAGGGATCCATCCTCCTCAGCCCACCTTCTCCCAACCACCTCTGAATCCACTCACCACTGACCCCTAAATCCCACCACACCAGGTCCACGACCAGCAATGCGTCATCTTTCAGATGAAAAGAAGGTGTCAGCTGTAAGCTGCCTAGCAAAATAAAAAATTATTTTAAACCAGAAACTCCCTGTGTCACACTTCCAACTAATAAGCATTTTCTCCAAAAAAATACCACCACCAGCAAATTTATGACCAGGTGCGCCCTAGAGGTCTCAAGTTGAAGTACGAAACAAGCTTATTCAGCATGGAAATTGCTGAGCACATCTTGCATGCTGTCATTTCGCTGAAGTAATACAATCTCTTTTAGTAATTATTAGACTTAACTTCAGTTAAGAAAGAGAGGGGAAAAAACCCCCACCCTTCTGGATTGCCTCAGGGATGATAGATCTTAAAACTCAAGCAATACAACTACTAAATATTGGAAGTTCATAGCTTCTCCTAAAAAGCCATAGAATGGTTTGGGTTGGAAGGGACCTTAAAGACCATCCAGTTCCACCCCCCTGCCATGGTCAGGGACACCTCCCACCAGACCAGGTTGCTCAAAGGCCCGTCCAACCTGGATGTCCCCTTACAAGAGGCAGCTTGACATAATAAAGTTATTCTGGTGATCTTCCTAACTACATTTCAAGTGAGGTTTTAAAAAAAATAAAACTATACAGACTTAAGAGTTCGACAAATGAAACAAATGAAAAGCGTGTGTGGCTGTATATGCACATATGTGCGTATTGTTTCTCCAGCCACCCTGGTAGGGATTCCCCCTTCACATCCCTGATCAACACTCTACTCGTTTACGAAGCCCCTGCAGAAAAATTACACGTTTCCCAGGAAGCATCGCAGCCTGGTACAGCGCTGTGAGGGTAACACCAAACACAGGGAACCGCTGTTACCAAGGTCTACTTGGTAGACAAGTCTACAAAGTCTCTCTTAAAGAGACTTTGGCTCAACATAAGCTTGCACTTCGGTGGATGTCACACGAAGAAATTCCCAGATTTCAGAGGGGTGAGCCATAGACAAGGCAGCTAACTGGCTAACCAACAGCTATGAATTACAAGCAGTTAACTCCTCTATTTATACCTAGAAACATCAGTATAGAAGATGAGCCTGTTTCATTTGATGCCATACAATATAATATTAGTAGAAAACAAATCTAAACTGCTGCAGATTAATTTTAAACCATTACACTAAAAAAAATAAATCATGTACAGCTAACCTGTAATGAGTACTTTAATCCAAACTTGATTACCCAGGAAATTCTCATTGTAAAATAATACAACTTAAACAGTGATGTCTGTTTTCATTTAAAAAGTAATAAGACCAACATTCAACTGGAACAAAATATACTTCTAATTCGTTTATGGTAAAATAAGGTAATCCAACAATAATTAAAAAGCCATAAGGCCTAGCCAGTTATAATTCAGTCAGAATTTCACTTAAGGTACACAGCCCTACCACCAAAATTAAAGAAATACACTAACAGGGAGGTATGATCAGCTGACGTGACTGATTTCATTACAGATTTATTTTATATATTTAATTAATCAGATTAATCAAACCACTTTGCTCTGACAGAAGATGAAAACGAACTACTAAATGGGGGGACGGGGGAACCACTACCAGGAGATGAAAAGATAAGGGAGCTTAAAAATTTATTTCTCTGCTAACAAAAGCACAACAGACCAAAACGTTGCGCAATGTTGGCAATGGACCACTCTGAAGACAAGGCCCGTGGAAAGTTTTAAGTGGAAACAGGCATTTTTGACCAGAACTAGGCCAACAAGCGTTCAACGTACTGAAATTTTCCAGACAAAAAGCTACGAAGAGTCATAAAAAGGTCTCATCCCTCACTGCATAAAAGATACGGCTGTTCTAACCGCACATTTCAATGCTTTGCCTGAAGCAGCCGCTATCTGACTGACCCGCGTCTATTTTATGCCTTAGAAAAGACGCGCAGAAAGTATTTTTGGACACCTAGCAGTGACATCTCGGTAAGAGAGGCCGAACACAACCCGACTGTTTAGTTGCTACCTGCATTACCTGCAAACGGCCCAAGATCTGCCTTTCCTTTGGGGAGCCCTCTGAAATTCATGCAGGGAAAAAGAAACACCGCTGATCCTCTTTTAATAACCTGAAAAAGCTATCCGATACATTAATCGTTACAATTGCTAACACGAACTCAAGGGATGAAGAATCCTTTGCAATAACAGCAGTATATTACTGAGATAAACGGTATACCTATAAACTGCTGCTCGTCACTTAAAATAAATGAATCTTAAGAGTGTTTCTCAGCATTTCAGAAAAATGCTTACCTCGTTAAAATCCTTCTGAAAAATGACATGTTTGTGTGCAACTACGGAGATTAATCTAAGCGATACACAAAATTACAATGAATAGCAAACTCACTGAGAGCTTCAGCAATGCATAATTTTAACAACAATAATTAAGCAGAACTCAGCGACTAAAGCATTCATTAGGAGCCACTGAATGTATCACAGTTCACAGTTCAGAAATAACACGCGTTTTGCTGTCAAACAAGCCAAGCATTTCTGGGGTAAGTGAAAAATTAGAATTTTCATTTAAAGCAGAGCCTCTCCCCACCCCCCACCCCCTTCTAAAATTTTTTATTATACTGACACAAACATTTATAGTACTGGTGAAATATCAGAGAATTTAAAAAAAAATAAATCATTTATCCATTGTTTGGATTAAAATACGGTGATTTGTACACATTTGAATTACCAGGTCTGCTACAAAGGACAGTTGATAATTAGTCTAATTTTAGAATAGATTTGAATAAGGGCCATGAACAGTCCTATCATTCTATTGCTTTATAAACGTCACAGGAAGTAAATAAGGATACAAGTTTAAATATCCGTAATGCCTAGTTGAAGACCCACAGTAGAAAAATAATACTTAAAAAACCAGAACACTCCCCCCTCCCCGCCCCCGCAAAAAAAAGTGTCTGAAATGCAAACCAATTCACAACTGTTACCAAATGATAATGTCCTCTAACTTTCCTTTCTTGGTTTATTTATAATTACAATTATTTATAATTACCATCTACTTTGCCTACTAGCAGAATGGATAATATTCTGACCCACTTTCAGTTAAGGAACCTTTGATCCAAAAGGAAACAAACTACATAACTCGGTTAATTATAATAATTACCTATTTATTTCTCCCTCCAGACTAACGAATCCAAGAACAAACTGGTCCCAAGCTGAAGTTCTCCTACTGTCCCAGGCTGCTCAGCTCACCTGAACTCTCCTACGTAGATCTGAACTCTCACTTGCACATACAACTTCTCTAAGCTACACGTCACCAACCAATCTTTGCTCATGTTGATATTAATTTAAATACTCTGATACGCACATACCGCTATAAGTAAGGTCTTAAATATTCTTTGTCAGTATTTGACTCCCTGGGCTCGTTTACTCCATGTAAACAGCAGAGTTAAAACGCTTGCCCCTTCCAAGGCCATAAAATTATTTTTCATCGACTATTTTACAATGTAATATATACTTCAGACATTTTTAGGGCTATAGTTTTGGAGGTTCGTAATTTTTCCCCACCAAGCCAACCAACATTTCTGAAGCGAGAAGAGCAACTGGACACTAACAGGCTGCCTGCATGCCAAAACATGCCTGGAACTCATTCCAGCGCACAACTGAGTGCAAGCTGCTGGCTGCACTGCATTGCCGTATTACTTTTGCATACACCAGTCCATAGATAACAGAGGGAATCAACTACTGCGTATAAATTTCAATTCTCGTGTAAGCTTTCTGCCACGTCTCTATACTTAAGTTTTTACAATTAGTCCTTCTTTCTCCTGCATTGAAATAAAATAACGTCAAGGTTTTCCAGTTAATTTGGCAACCCTCATGCAAGCGAGTTGTTTGTAACCCACTAATCCCATTGCATTGACCAGTGTTTTCCTGATTTACAGAATTAATACTTTAATTCATCAAGCTAAATGAGCCGTGGCTGGATTATACAGTGCTGATTTACTCTAAAGTATGTGCGTAACTAGACGTTATTAAACAACTCATTTTCTTCATCATTCTCAACCTGTCGGGAGACTTCCAAAAGGTGAGAAGTTTGGGCTTTTGGCATTCCACCAGCGTTTTAACATCTCATGTGACATTTGCTGTACATAAACAGGAGACTGCCACACAGAAACGCAAGCTGACCTTTTGGTCCCGGTGTAAGTGAAACAGCTGTACAAAACCCAAATTAACAGGTTTACACAACGCAACATCATCAAATGAAACAAATGAGCACTTAAAATTCAATTTAATTTAATCATCTAAGTAGTTTATCTGGACAGCATTTTATTCATGTCCCCACTTGACATGTTCACGGCTATTTTAAATACAAACAAGCTTAGAGAAAACACATGGTAGTTATTGTTTGCTTTGACGTTGTTAAGCAACTGGAAGTTTATCAGGTTTCTACAGCCAATTAATTGTTCATCCCAACTCAGCAGAAAGCAAGATCAAGGGGTCAAATCCCCAAATAGCTTTAAGCTCTGCACATAAGGCTTTGCTTGCTGGTACCCAAAGAGGGCTCTGGGTAACTCCCACGGGGAAAACAAAACAACAACAAAAAAAGCCCTCACACCGTCATTGAAATTTCCCTCTGCATTTGTATTTGTTTTTTTCAGTGGAGAAGAAACCACCAGGACAATGTAAGCTCTTCTGCTGTAGGAATCCATCAACAGCTCCGAACGGAAATAGCAACAGCCGATCTGAATTCACTACGCCACGCTGTACGAAAGCCGAAGCAAAGCACACGTTAAGAAATAACTTTGCCCAACACCACCCCAGCTGGGGCTGCTTTATGTTACTGCATGTACCATGGCTTTAAGAGCTGTATTTTCCCTTCATTCGACTGCAGAAGGAGAAGAGCCATCACTATATATAACACATTAGCATAGCTCAGGAAAGCAGAGCAGGAACTAAGGTTGGTTTGTTTTAATAGGAACACATTGTACCAGCTCATCAGTAAAGACACACCAGTCCACAGAGCCCATCATCCCATCGTCTCATGATTTTCATAGAAGATCACACTAGGCAACATTTTTAAGAGCACGTTGAGACTACGTTCTTTTTAATTAGGCATCTCACGAAGAAAAAACGCGATGCTCCACAGAATTCAGCAACAAGTCGAGGTTCGGCACCTAACAGGAACCATCAGCTTGCAAAGTTACACAGGAAATAGAGTCTCATGCTGAATATTACTCATTTCTCCAGATCCCATGTAGCTCTTCAGGAAAACTAACATCCTCCAACGCCTTCTGATTTCCAGTCTGTATTTCTGAACCACGACGGCGCTACGTGGGATACAGCTAGACCTCTGTCACTTAGCTAAGTTACCCGATGTCATGAAACATGCTGAAAAAGCTAGAGAATTCACTGTACAGAAGATATCGAAGGCGCAGCATGTAAGAGAGTAACGTAATCTCACTACTGCATGGTTAAACTGCTGTAAAATTAATAAAGGTTCTCCCCCGCCCTTAAGTATTTGTCCAGAGCGTAATAACGCGAGATAATATCAACCATCTCTCACAGAAGATTCTAAGTCCTGCCTTTCACTTCTAAATTACTTCAATAAACACAAGAAATTTAAACATGCTTACCTCTTTCAGACTCACGCCTTCCATCCTCCTTATCCCCACTTCTATTTTCTTCGCTATTAAACTACTTCAAGAACTTTTATTTCCAATTTCCCTCAGCAAAGAGAATTCCAGGCTACAGTCTGACAGTTTGCTTAATGGGCTGGATACCGTACAGACAGCACTTCTATTTAAAGATAGATTTTTAGTTGCCCACTCATATCTCAGTTTAACATATCTGCGGTCAATATTTCTGCTTATAGCTCAAATTAGATAGTTCAAAAGGTCTAATGGGATGCAGAAGAACGGATTCCAGACTGAACAAAACTATCTATTCATCAATAACAAT
The DNA here is from genome assembly GCA_013401065.1 of Cepphus grylle. Taxonomy (NCBI): domain Eukaryota; kingdom Metazoa; phylum Chordata; class Aves; order Charadriiformes; family Alcidae; genus Cepphus; species Cepphus grylle. The sequence continues at coordinate 147,759 of VZUD01000085.1, forward strand.
GAGATTCTACTCCTTTATCTCTTTTCTAATGGGTCTAAAAATCCAAAATAAAAATCTGAAATATAACAGATCAAAATAAAACGTGTGTTCTGATAGCAATTAAACGTTGCGTGTCCATGCATTTTATAACTTTCCATTTACTACCTAATTATTTGTGAACTCAGGCTACAGCACATCAAAACTGCTCTCAGAAGGATGTTCACAAAAAGGCTACAGTTGGTTTTCTGTGCACCTCTCTGACAATTCCCTGGTGCAAATGCTCTGTCAGCTACACCAGTTTTTGGAAGTAATGCTCCACAGGCTTTCAAAACCAGTTCCGATATCCCATTGAAGTAGACAGGTGTCTTCCTCTCTATATCTGGGAGACCAGGGGGGAGAGAGAGGGAGGGAGACGCAGAGAGAGAATCTAAACAGAGAGGAAAAAGGGTGTCTTACTGCCATCTTTTATTGAGCGATATACGGAAAAGACTTCATTGCAAAAATCCTGAAAGGAAGTTGAAGTCAACAGCTAAAGAAAAACCAAACACCGCACAGCAAAAGAACCTGGAAGGACTGTCCATGCTCACTGCTACACAGTAGATAAACCCAACAGTGAAAGAAAACAGCAAAGATCCAAAGGAAAAACACCAGGGCGAAAATACTGTCAAAAGCAAATACTTGAAGTCCGGACTCAATGAAGACAAATCAAGCATCAACAGGACTGGGATGTCACCCAAGGATTCAGACCAGGTTGAAACACGGAGGGCTTAAGCTCAAACACCATTCCAGGAGCCACCAAGAAAAAGCCTCTTTCGAAGCGAGTGAGTTAACCTTTGATCAGTAAAGCTTGTCTAACTCGCATTCACTCAGTGTTAAAATTCTTCGTCTCTTCAGATGACTCTGGAGATCAGCACATCAGTAAACAGCCAGTACGGTGATCACGTTGAGAAGCGTTTTTATTAAGGCTAGAAGACTCATTAAGGTAGCTCTGCTGAAAATCACATTATCATCATACCCACAAGGGGAAAAAGAAAACCCAACAAAAACCCAACTCACCTCTAAGCAGTAATTATTACGTTTTAGATTATGAACTATCATGAATATCTGGATAATTTGCCTGCATTTGACCAAGCTTTTGGGGAGCTGGAGGGACTTTCTATTTATTTACTTTTTTTGTCATTCAACCTGAACAGTTGCTAGTACTGAATGTGTATGGTAGTAGTAGGATAAAAAAGCCTAAAAAAAAAATGTAAATTTGTACATTTGATTTATTCAAATTAAGGAAAAAGGCCTCTGGTAGAGAACCTGTTAAAAAAAAAAAGCCCACAAAGCTAAGTCATTCATTCAGCTCTAGTGAATACACTGGCAGTTTTCAATCACTAAATATCAGAATCACACAGTTCAATACTTAGACTGAAAGTTTAAAAATATTTACATTCTTTTTAACACAACTATTGATGAATGTGTTACTCCTCTGCTCTGCTTAGTAAGTTTGGTTTACATTTAGTTGGTGCTTCTTTATGACCTATAAGCATAACCCGCCCAAGGGGGAGCAAGAGAGAGAAAAAAAAAAAAAAAAAGAAAACTTTTGAGTGAAAGGCAGACTAGGAAGAATTATTATTCAGTTCCTTCAGGCTAGGTAAAATCTCTTCTTTAATCTCCAGAAGAATAGTAATAAAAAAATATAGCAGCTTCTCCTGTAAGTTTAAAAGGAGTCAAGCACTCATTCTGCCTGGACAGAAAAGAATGTTCCTCTTCAGAAGTATACTCAGTTCCTCCACAATACGTGAGAACTACAGCGTTTCCCATTCACCTTCCTCCACGAGCACTTCAGCAAGACTTTGGTTCACAATTTGGGCAAAAGATATCCAAGTTTCTTGAGGAAGTTTTTCAATCGTCCACTTTCCTCTAGAGGAACTGTTATTTTTTCTGTTGCATTTTTGGTTTGGTTCCCCACCCCCCCCTTCCTCTTCCAAATCCCAAGAGCTCACTCGGCATGTTTCATTGCACTTCTGAAATTTCCGAAACTTAACAAATCTTTTCACCTCTTGACTTATTCAGAAAGAGATTCTACTTCACCCAGTTACCCCAAAAGGAGCTTTTCTGTCTTACCCGTGTCAAAATTTGTTTAGTTAACAAGGTAATCATCCAGAATATCTAGCTTCATTTACAAGTGTAAAACTCATAGAATTACTTCATCCAAACTCACTAGTAATCTTTGAAATTATTCTCTTACCCAGTGATACTCTCTCATCCCAAGAGAAACAACGGAGACCAAGGCTGCTTGCGTAACAGCGAAAAGTTTCACGAAGAGGAAGCATGCCGGGAAGTCTAAGAACTCACAAAATTATTTACCAGGTAGCATCACTGAAGCCTTGCTTACACCACTGCTTTTAAAACAAGTTTAAGAGCGATGACGTTTCTGCTTTTGGCATAAAGACTAGACCTATTTCCCAGCTTTGCCAGAAAGGTAAGAGCAGCTAGGATAGACTTCTTTAAAATAACCGAATATTAATAGCTTGGCAATTTCTTTAAGGAGAACAGTTTATGCACAGAAATAATAGCTGAAGAACTTCCTCCGAAGATTTGTACATCTACGCAGTAACTAATGATAGCTTACAGGCACGCTTAAATATGGAAGGAACAGTAGCCTGAATATTTAATGTGAAAATGACCTTAAGCTACACGAGGGAGACTTCTCAATGAAAACTTAAGTGATAATTTCTGCTTTTCAGTTCAGCAGCCTTTTCAGAGACTGTTGTTCTTATCTTTTACACGTGCTTTTCACTGTCCATCCAAAAAGCATCACTGGATTTGAATGCAAACAGTTGTCTTTCCAAAGAGCTTCTTGTGATGAGATGGTGTATTTAAACATATACTACATAACTATAGCAAGAAAGCATCCTCTTCATGTTACAGTGTGCCTCCTAGAATGAATGTGTTCTTGTGGTAATTCTGTGCAGCACAAGGACATTTTCTATCCCTTGAAGGTTGATTCCGTAGTGTCATGGCAAAGCATCGTAAGGAACGTGAAGCAGCTAATACGTTTTCACAGCTTTCCAACATCCTAAGTAAAAAAACCCCACTCTCTTGTGCCATCCTCGCCCCCTCCATTTGCTCTTTTCTCCTGCTGCATTTTCTTTATGTTCACAAGCCATCTCTGTCTTACACAGAATGCAGAAATGTAGGAAGAGGGGTGAAAAAAAAAACCTAGCAGGGCTATTGCTTAAAAGAAACAAACATCCCATAGGATCATCTTGCAAAATTTAGGCACCCCATAGTTCAATTTCCTTACCAGACAAATAAGCCTGTAAAAGCCTATACAAATATCCATTTCAGCCCTTTAAGAAGGCATACGTTGCTAATGCGGTACCTATAAATATCTTGAGGGAATAGTTGCGAAGGAAGAGGCCTGTGCAGAGCAACTAAGGAGCTTACCAGAGAGAGATAATCCCTTTCAGGAACACACAAAGACATCGAGAAAGGTGAACAAGCATTGCAAGACGTGTATTTCACGGAGAACACGTGGCACCTCTGTAGCAGTCGATCTGAAAGCCGTCCTATGGCAGACCCTCATTAAGAAGAGGTCAATTTGGTAACCTCCACCCGCACGACACCTCCCTCCCTCACAGTAATTGCGTCACTGACAAATCTCACCGCACACAAGAATACATCATCCCAGGCAGAAGCAGGGCTCGCTTCTCAAACGAGTATGTTGCCGCAGTTAAGCTGCACGTTATTCCCCGACTCTCAAGAAAAATTCTGTCAGAAATAATATTGTTTAAAGAAAGATGTTCTACGGTCACATGATCAAACAGTCCGTTTAAATATGGCATGCCAAAACTTAACAAAATTAGTACAAGAAGCAAAACAGCCTTTCACCTTTCATCACCATTACCCTTCCCCCCCATTAGTAAAATACTTAATATTTTCAACATCAGTTTTTCAGTTTTTAATCTCGACCAAAGCATTTCATCCTCTTCAAATGTTAAATAGTGCCCTCGGATATTTTTAGTCAACTAATGGCACAAAAATTATTCCATTTGAAGAATGTTTTATTTATGGCATATGGCATACAGACCAAGAAGTAACACAGGTTAATGCCGTATTACACGGACATCAGAAGCAGTTCATTACTGAAGATAAAAATACTTTTTAATCACTTGGTTTTGAAACATCTTAGAGTAAAACAGAAGCCTACATTTCCCTTCTGCGTGTTGTCAAAACTCAAAGATGCTAATCCAGAACAAGACATTCTGGTACTACACCTCAGCCCTTTCAAATTTTTGATGGATTTTATATAATAGCATTTATAAGTGAAGCTTATAGGGACTGTCATGTTTGTGCCACGTCAGCAGCAAAGGAACATATTACTCATCATATCACTGTAGAAGGCCCTTAACTTGATTACACCTGAAGCTGTAGAAGCTGCAATTGAAGCAGGGTACCAGCAAGGTGCCAAATATGCTTATCTTGCTTGTTATTCAGTTAAACATTACACAACTGTTAAAAAAAAATCTCTCAGTCCGCTTCCCAGTGCTACCTGCCAAGAATTTACCCCCCTCCATGTCCCAAAAGGAGGGGCAAGAAAGAGACATAAAAGTTTAACAGGAAAATGATTTAATCAAACCCGTAATCAGTTTACAGCTTGCACAGAAAGTTCACACAAGAGCACACGGAAAGGACAACTAACCTCGGTTAAGATCCAAGGACAGAAATCTCATTTCTTTTCCTTGCTCTCAATAGCAAACTCGCCACACAGCTTTTTAGTTAATGTAATAAAAAAATAGTAGAGATGCTCAGTTCTATCATTAATGAATTGCTCAGTTCTATCGTTAATAAATTGCACACTAGCTTTCTTTGCCTCTTGATTTTCATAGTAAACATAAATAGTATCCATTAAGTCTAAATTACCCTGGTAATTGTCCCATGTGTTATAGAGGTAATACAACGTCACATTTCAAATTACTCAAACTACCAACTGGCATTATCTGCCAAATCCATCGCATACATTAATTACCTGTAATACTAATACACATTTGTTTTTGTTCCAACTGTGGAATCACTGAGCAAAACAAGACGATCGCTGTTCTGGGTTTGAAATGGATTTGAAATTATCATTTAGCACAGTCTGTAAATGTAAGCAGACTTAAGGTACGTTTAGTCCCATGGATTATTTGCAGGCTTCAAGATACAGGATTAGCTGAACTAGGATCTACAGTTTCCTAAATAACACCATTTCACCGCTTCACAATTTGATTCTTAACATTATGTAGTATCAAATTTCACTAACGCTAAAACAATACCACCTAAGTTTCTGGTAAAATGACAGCGTATACATCTTTCTTGAAGTAGTAATTCTTTCCAAGCTACTACCAACTATCCCATATAATGCAAAGATTTCTGTATTACTAGTATTCTAGAGGTGGGAAGATAACTAGCTCCGGTTCTTCATTTCAAAAATTAAAATTCCTCATTGGAAAGCTCTTTGCAAATCATGAATCAAACAGCCTGGCAGCAAATATTTCAAAAATCAAGAAGTTGAAGGTGTACGTTATTTTTCTGGTCTAAGAATGACTGGCTGGATATAGGCCAGATTTTGGTGGAAAAGTGTCACTTGGGACAACTACCCCCAATATTCCCTGGAGAAGGCGCAGCAAGACAAACAGTCCTTAGCACTGGAAGTAAAGCAGAATGAGAAGGGAGTTTCAAACACACTATCTGAAAATTCTTTCCATAGTCCATTTACTAGAATCATCAAATAGTCTCTAGCAATCAGAACAGTTACAGATATCTTTATTTGGCTCAGCGTCGCCTGGATGAGCGGCAGCAATGCTATACATACATAAAATGTTTGTGACATACCCTGCAATGTTCCTATCGGCTGCAGCGTTAACGGGGATAAAACACTGACAGACTACTTCCAGTGGTCACTTGCGGTGTAACGTCATTGCAAATCGAGAAACGTACAAATGGAAATGACGATTTTACAGTCCCCTGTCAACATTACAGTACAGATTTCACCCACATCCTGACCAACTCACGCTCCCTTTGGATTCAGCCGCAGCTCATTCAAGGGATCACCCTTGGAATCCCGTGCTTGGTTCGACACAGGATGTGGTGTTACCAACACATAGACAGAATTACTAACATCATTTCAATCACTTGCTCACGTTTTAGAAGACAAAAGACAGTTCTGAAATCAGCCCTCTATATTGTGAATTTTTATAGTCTTCCCAAAGGCAATTATCTGGTTCCTTATTTAGTTCTTGAACATCAAGGGGAATCACTGGAGAAGTACACAGGAGTGAAAAATACAATACACTATTTCCTAAAAGAAACATCAGAAATCAAAAGGTAAAGGAAATACTTGGTCTTTTACTTCAATTTCTTTGGCAGAGGGTACAAGACAGCCATCTGCCATTTTAATAGCATTGCCTCCCCATCTGTCCTCGGCACTGTGCAATTGTATACATCCAACAGTTCCACAAGTTATTCCTTAAAGTTAATTCTGCTGAGACAACGAATCACAAAAATGCCGTTCAGAGGAGGAATTGAGGATCACTGTGATTCCACCAAACACAGCCCACCACAAGCGTACACCAGAAACGCAGCAAAAAGCTGTTACCACAGGCACCAATTCCGCTGCCCTGCCCTTCGGCTCCGACAGGCATGGGGGATTACGCCGGAGCTTGGAACGCAAAGATCAGACAAAGGAGAGTTCATTGTGGATTCTTCTCAGAGCCCCACCTTGCTGGGCTCCGGAAACTTCACAGGTGTTTGCCAGGGATGATTATTAGGACATTAAAAGAAGTTCTTACCAAGCTGTTGCAGGCTTCAGCTTTCTAACTACCACCCCTGCAGCAGAGATAAAGATTTCAAGAAAACTATGGTTTCTGAAATACTTTAAATTTTCAACTTGTTGTCACCGAACTACTACAGTGATTGCTATTTGCCATTTGTCAAAACACTATAAGTTTCCGGATTTGACTTCTCTATTAGTGGGGTGTTTTTTGTTTCTTCTTCCTTTTGTTGACAGTAAGAAAACCAGTGACACTCAGGTAATGACAACAGACCAACAGCAAAAAAAATGAATAGAGGATTTTTTTTTAATTTTTTTTTTTCAGTCCAACCTCCAAACACTCTCAAAGGACTGTACGTTCTTCAATAAGTTATTTGGTCCTACCCCCCCAAAAAAAAGATAAGAAACCTGATGAATTAATGTTTCAACCAAATGCTATAAGCAGGCAATAAAACTTTGCAGAGTTAACTGTGAAGCTAAATTTTTCCCACCATCTTTAAAAATCGCTTTTCCCCTTTTATAATCAACCTTTGCAAATTTCCAAGTCAATTAAAGGAAGAACATTACAAGTACTCAAACCAACTCTGAGAACTCGATGACAGGTTTGACAACATCGCTCACTCCTGCGCAGACTTTCATTTTTATATTAGGCAAGAAAGCTTAGTCATTGAGGAAAACTTCAAGTGCATTTGCAATGCTTGTCACTCAACAATCCACCACAGAATGTCAATTTATTTAATGAGAAACACGCTTAAGTAGTGGCGGACCATTTTATTGAGCTGTTTCATAAAAATATGAAGAATCTTCCCACACTAATAAGGTAAAGGTATCAGCGTTAATATGCAATTTCAAGTTATCTATATTGCAAAGTCTTGTTCCGCTTTATCTTTTGATGTGAAGTCATTCAAGATAAACCTTTAACAGTTTACTACCGAATATTCTATTATCAGCAGACATTTTTTTCTTAACGCATTTTTCTGTAGCTCTTAAGCTAGAATAATGGGATGCCAGGACAGTATTTTCATTTCTTGCATAAGCAAAACTACCAAAAAAACCCTGCTTAAACGAACATCACGCTTTCCAGGTAAGATAACCAGCCTTTTTCCCCCCTCCAGATCTTTAATACCTTTAAAATAACGATGAAGTTTTCTCTCTTGGTGACTACTATCTATGCCAAATGCTTCCTCTTCTCTACAACTTTGTCTCCTCTATCTGGCAGGTAGTCCATACTCACACAAGATAAACGGAAGAGCCCCCGGCACCACACGTTATTTTTACACGATTACAGATAGGTTAAAACTGAAATTCAGAAAAGCTGAACTAAAACTAAAGCAGCATGGATTTCTGCTAGGAAAGGGTAAGAGTTACCATGAAAGAAAAGCGACCTTCAGAAAACACTACCACGCACTAAGGGTATATTTGCAGTACTGGAGCAGGCTCGAGTTCAAAGAATAAGAGCGCAAAATAAAACCAGAGCAAATCTAAGCTGAGAAACACATCTGTGGTTTCAAGAAGAGCTGTGGTATAAGAGTGCAGTTTGCAGTGGCATTAACTGCACGCTTAAGGTGCTTAAATGCTGTACATGAAATTATTTTGGTCAAAATGTACACCCAAATTGAAATATATCCAAAACCTAAGCACATTCTAGTCAAATAAACATGTACTTTAAAAGAGGATTTTCTAACATTTTAACTGCAAGCACTTGTGTTCCATTGACTATTCACTTAACACAGTAAAAGAAAACGAGCACATTTCAAGCAAAAGGAACAACATGAAAGAGACAGCATTTAAAAAAAATCAGATTATCTTGTAATGAGGTTATAAAGGCCCCACCTCGTAGAGATAGGATGCGACAACTTCAATCCTAAAAAAACTAAACACAAAACCCACCAAAAAACCCCAAAACTCAGAGGCCTATTTTTATAAACCTTCTCAAGCATCAGACTTGAGAACAATGTTTCTCAAACCAGGAGCTATTTCATACCTTAACAAAATAAGTGGAGTAAGCGCACACGAGAAGGACATAGGAGTATCACAAGATTCCACAGCTATCCCCACCCTCCTATTACCCCACCTGAAGTTCCTAAGGATATAGGTACCACACTAAACACACTCAGGTTACAGCACTTGAAAGTGATTGCCCGCCGGTGGAATCTCCCGACTGCAGGCAGTTAAGTCTGCCACAGGTGCAAAATAAAGCACATGAGCTCCAACATCATCTACAGAGGTTCTCACACCAAGTCTATACCCGCAGTTTCTTTGACAGTTCCTTCACACACTCTTTTTTCGCAAAGAAATAGTCGCTACGTTAAGAACATCGAGGGGGGAACCTTCAAAGACACAGGACTGGCATTCTGCGCATCCCAGCATGCAAGGCCAGAAGTAAATTCAGTCTGCAAACACCCCATATTCACACAGATAATTTTATACAGCTACGTATCATGATCTCTTAATAACCACCTGGGTAAAATTAGTAAAATTCTCAAAGGAGCTGACACTGCTTGATAAGAAAACTGTTGGGGTTTTTACCTCTTATTTTGGAGCCACTTTGAGTAATTCAGATAGATGTTGTGTATGTCAGTCTCACACTGAAAATGCATTTTTGTAATATAAAAGGGTTTTTTTTTCCCCAATCATAGCTGACATTATTCATAAACTGTGCTGTGAAATACAGATTCAGGTGGGTCAACTTCAGATATCTGAGCTTTGATGTTGGTTTGGTTTTTAATCTATCTAGTATCAGTTTTTGATTGACCCTTATTAAGATTTATTTAGTAACAAAGCCAACACCAAGGGACATGATTTAACTGTCTGAAGTAAACCTAAATATTTACAAATGGAAGGAAGCTTAATATTCCATTCATTTAAACACCTACCTCCCATATTTATAAAACGTTACTTTTTTTTTAAAAAAAAAGGTTATGCAGAACAGCATGTGGCTTTATGTGAAGTTTTCTGGTTTATTACTAATAAATATTATTGTTTGACAACCTGTTTCATACAGTTTTTAATAAATTGGCTGTTTTCTGTGTGGGAAAGAACATGTGACAGACACAAAGCCAGGTACTGATCTCATGATCGTTTACACTTGTTAGCAAAATTCAGTTACTTGTCACATTTATCTGTATTGCTAAATACACCACTGTTGTTGAGTTTTTTAAGTGTTTCAATTGATTTTTGCAGGGGTTTTTTTTTGTGTTTTGTTTTTACTTGGTTTGGTTTTTTGGTGTTTTGTGTTTGTTTTCTTTATTTTTACACACCATTATTTTATCAACTGAACCAGTCAACAACAATTAGCAACATTTTGGAAGTGTTTCACTTTATTTAGTGTGTGAATCAATACAAATTTGCTTTGAACAATGAACTAAGCTGCTCTAAGTACATTTGCACGGTTTTCATTTTCTTTAGCCGTTTTCCTGAGTAGATGCGCATGTGTGGCTGCCGAAACCAAAGTCAACGCTCCACAGAAACTGTTCTTAATTCAGCTTCATTTCATGGAGCTATTTTCGCAGCGGTTCCCACTCTACCTTGCACACAGGTGAGATTAATGGCAGGCTGTTAAAAGCTACCATCCCAGAAACTGAACAACGCACCTTTTGATGGGAAGAACTGGGTTTTGACTTAGGTCTCAAATATGCACAATCTTGAGAAACTGTACCAAAAAAAAAAAAAAGAAAAAACCCATCTACCTACATCTTTGTACATCAGTTACTGGTTGGGCACACTAAGTGCTCTAAAACATTACTCTGAAGAGTTCTTCCAGGCAGGGATCAATGCCTCCTGCAAGGCTCCATTGTTGAAGATGCAGAAACAAAGAAAATGAGACATTTGGGGGTTACTAAAAATGGAGATCACCAAACTAGCTTCAAAATTGGAAGGCAACTGGTAAAAGGGGTGACAAGAACTGTAGTGATGAAAGGGAAAGCTGAAGGGAAATCACTAAAGAAGTTCCTCCAGCACTGGTCTCAGAATCAGTCAAATTAAACTGTAAATAAACATTGGAATGTACCAGACAAGATCCTCCCATGCAGACACATGTGATTACTAATGCCACTCAGAAGACCTCACCTGATTTTATTATTTTTTTTTCCGGTCAATTGCAATCCCCCATTATGAACATCCACATACATACATATATACACACACACACACATATATATACACACACACAAATTAGCTTACAGCATCGGTAAGACTAGCCATCATAACAGACAGTATCATATACAAGGAAGCTAAAGGAAGATAGCTGTTAAAAAAAAAAAACGTAATGGAAATAAGGTCATCCTTGATAAATCCACTGCTGAAAGATGAAGAATTCACTGAAGGACAACCTAGGCACAAACTACAAACAGTGTCCATGAATAAATATGTGCTGTAAATCAGAAAAATCTTCAAAGTAAAAGAGTGCAGTACAAAATTATCTTCAGAGAACAAAAAGACCTAAGCCTCTCGCCTCCCCAGTTAATTTTAAAGTAGAGCTGGATTACTGAATGAGATGGTTTACTCTTGTTGAAGTAGTCAGCTTCACCTTGGATGCACCCAATTTCCCATTTTTTCACCTGAGGCCAACCCCAGGTGACAGATGCCCAGATGTCCTCTCATCCTGTAGAAGTCCGAGAGTGAATAAATGTGATTTGAAAGTGGAAGGTATCAGCTTTAGCCAGGCTGAACCTGTTACATTAAACAGGAAAACCGGTAACAGACCACTGAACAAACCAACAAAAGATCTTAGTTAAATTTCACTTTCATTTTGAGTATTGGTAAATGACCATTCAAAACTAATCAAGAAGATGGTTGGGGACAGAGGGGAATCAATCCTATTTAAAGGGGAAGGAGGGCAATCAATTCTATTTAACTGACAAAGGAAATGTTTTTTTTTTTTTCAAATATCGTGTACTTTAAAGAGTATAAACTTTGTTGAGATTTAACAATTTTGTGAGATTTACACAGCTACAAGAATATTCTGTGAGCAAAATAAAACTAATTTGAAAAATGCTGACGGAATGTTAAACCTCACGATTTTGAGGATAAAAAATATCCACCTATTATAGATTTGAAATGCATCTAATTCGTGAGTCCTTGTTCCCTTACTTCAGGTTTCCTAAAGCCATGTCTGAGTTATGCAGAGCTTACCACCATTAGTGTGCAAGGCTAGCTGAGCCATCGATCTGGTCCCCAAAACACCTGTAATATTAGTACACATTTCCTAGGAGGAGGGATGGACCACGCATAAGGAACTTCTACTCTGGGAAAATTAATCTCATTAGTAAACATGTTTTGATTAACATGGCATCGAAAACAATTTATTACTTAATTTAGATAGATAAATCATGTTAACCACAAATAAAAATTTAAACACACCAATTCTTGCCCTCATTACAGATAAAATTACTTTTGTTAATACGTCTTTTAGCACGAAACATTTGCATACAGCAAACAAGCTGGCTGGGTACACACAAGCTCTGCTGAATCTTTCTGCACACACACAGAGAATGCTACACCAGCAGCTCTTTTTTTTTTTTTTTTTTTTACTTCTTTTCCCCCAAAACATAACAGCTATGAACGATCATAAAGTGCTATAGGCATAAAAGAAGAAGCACTGGGTTTTGGAAGCTCTTTTCATCCAACACCAATACACATCATCTTATAAATTATACACTTCTCCAGTATTAAAAAGACTACTGGGAGGCTTTCATTGAAAAGAGTGAGTGACTAGAAATGTTTTTAACATGCTAAAATTTACTAAGTATAAAACATGAATAGCAGCAAAAGCACCATGGAAAGATGCAGAGATTTGATGGAAACCCTTCCCCGTCGTGTCGTTTGGGGTGGTGATACTAACAAGCCCTGAAAAAAGGTTTTTTTTTCATTCCATGATCAGCAAGGCATTTAGTCCCATGAGCACGTAACAATGCAATCCTGACCACAGTTTCATAGCTGTCCATGCTGCGTAAAGGAAGCAAATACCAAGCAATCCACCTAACACCCGTTTTTGAATTTTAAAAGCAGTATACACAGTATAAAAAGCACCAAGGTGAGCTTTATGTTTTCATAGCTAAAGTGTTTCATACATAACCAAAAAATGTAGCTTTTGAAGGTTGCTTTCTGTACTGAAATTTTCTTGCGTCTTGGAGACACTTTACATTTCCGAAACCTTTCTATAAAAAAAGGTGGAAAACAAGTCGTAAAGCGAGTTTTAATAACGTGCCCCAAGGGAAAACGAAGGTCATCTGCCCTACAGTACAAAATCCTCCCTTCGAGTACCACAGCAACTGAACCCTGTCCATGTTACACAATGTTTTAACTGAACATACAACACATCTTCACTTACTTACTGCAGGGTATGAATGAAATACGCCAAATGAATAAGGCTTCGCGAGAAACCGTTCATTTTGATGGCTATCTATTCTAATGAGCAATAGCCTGTTAAAACCATTCCTACAAGAAGTCTCCCAAACCAAAACCATACCTAAGTGCTAGCTCGAAATCTGCTACACAGGACAAATAACTTCAAGGCTTCCCTTGACTGATTAAATCACAAGCCTATCTCTCCAAGAGGTTAAAATTTAAATGAAAGCTTAGGCTTGGCAAATCCCATCAGATTGTCAAATATGGATATTATGTAGGAACCCCATCTGTTCATGCAGCAACATGAATATGCAACGTGACTGTTGCTGCAACACTTGCATTCACAGTGCGGAAAATTTACAAGTAAGCAGTTCCTGACTATAATTAAATCAGGAACAAAGTTCTGAAAACACATGCAATAGATCGCTTGCCACAAGTACGGGCTTCAACGCTCTAAGTTTATTTTTCTCTTCCTCTCACGTGCTGAGATGATGAAACTTTACAGCAGAGGCGTGTTATCCTTTCCACTTACATGGAGGTTTGTTGATCTTCCTTGTTGATCAAGGTACACCGTTCACTGTAGTGCAGGGAACGGAGAGAGAGCAGAAGATCGCTTTCTGCCGCGTGACCCAGCGCATTGCCCGTAACGCTGTACAAATCAATTAACAGTTTCACAGGTAGGGAGAGCTGCCAGCTGGAGGCCAGAGGGTTGGACAAGTTGCTCTGAAGGGCTGTAGACAGCCTGCAGACTAGACACACAACAATCCTGAACTAATTATACCATCAGGGTTTGATATAGTCTTCAATATACCTTACCTCTGTCAAAATCCATGCACATACTCAATCCAGCAAACATTCAGCTTCTCAAGTTTTTCATTCTGCACATAATTACCCAAACCCATCTTTAGTCAGAGATTAAGTTCTACATCCAGTGGAAGGTAGCCATGCTTTCCACTGATGCAGAAGCACACAGCACAGTTCGGATGGGGGGAAAGGCTGTCCAACTGACACCCCAATTGACTGATTTGGCTGGAACTGAGCAAAAGAAACTCCGTGACCAGTCGTGAGCTTTTTCAACAAGCGTGCTCTACATTCAAGGTGAAAGTGACTGACAAAGCATAAATTAATTCTGTTTTCATGGATGCCAGACAGTGCTCTTGGAAAGCATCACCAGGATGTTAGCTTGTTGCAGCAGCGTAGAAATTCTTGGTTAATGGTGAATAAATAAAATAATGTTTCATCTTGACCAGCAAACATCCACAGCATCACATTTCCATTATTAAGTAAAATCTACTTTGTTACTTTTGAGAGGTTTGGGGGTCGTTTTTTAAATTAAGCCTGCACCTTTTACTCTCCAAGTTTCCCGTGAAATACTTGCTGCTTACAAAAGGTCAGGAATCCACGTAATAGAAGCCACCTCAAATCATCAGGTAGGCAAAGTTCCTTTCTACCAAATACAACCAACCCAAACCAACGGTTCACACACTTATCTGTAACAGCTTGCTCAGCATATTACTATCATTCTCTACACTTAAAAACCTAATTACGAGAAATAAATATATGCTGTAGCACAACTTATGCTTCCACTAAAGAGGCCCTGGATTAGAATAAAAGCTTAATCAGGGATAAGATATATTTGCAAACTTGCGTAAGTTCCCCTTCCCCAGCTTTTGAGTACATTACTCTTGGCTATAGCTAGTGCTCCTACCCAGCGGCATCTATAGAAACAACAGATTCAAGAGAAATTAAGTAACCTCTCAGGTCAGCAGAATATATCCAGCAGCTTCCAATCAGATGCAATAGCCATTAACAGGGCCGCAAAGCTTTAAAGTGAATTTTCTAATTCAAACAGATGAAACTCAATACATTTCAGAACAAGCTGACAACAATCCAGAAAATGACACTGGATAACAGCACAACTGGCCCCCCAGAAGAAAATACTAAAGCCACGTCACACAAATTCTCCGTTCCCTCTGATACCACACACGAGACATTTCTCATAATACACGGATTAAACAGAGGAGGAGTTTGTACAAACACGCACACAGAGATACACACAGAGCTCAACACACACAAGGAAAAAACAGACAGATTGGACTTGTGTGCCTCTCCAAAACATAGCAGATGTTCCTTCAAATTCAAGGCATAATTATGTTTAATAAGGAATTATACAAGAGGAGCTACCATCTTTAAATTACGGGATTGATCTCTATTAACCTTTTTGAAGGAACAGAGGAAGTTTTATTTCTCACATCATCTTTTAAAAATCCCCATAATATCCTTACAAGGCATATGATAAACGTGCAATAAATGTATACGAAGGAGGAAGCTGGACCCTGACATATGAAACACCCTGGCCTACATTTCTCAGGAGGTCAAATGAAGGACAGATGCATGAAAAACACTGTTTTGGCAGTATTTGCATTTGTAAAGCACAATATTTAGCTAACTTTTATTTAATTTCTCTGAGGTCAGACACTTCCCCATTAAATTAAAAAAAAAAAAAAAAAGCAGCCTTCTCCTATCTTCCAAGCAATAGTGAAAACATTCACCATCAAAAAAAACCAAATCCAAAGAAAAACAAACCCCAAAACCCAAACCTTGGAATCATAAAAGTGTAAATGAAAGCTGCAGAGATGACTTCATGTACCACTAGTCCTAACCAGAGAAAGTGAATAAATAATTTCTAGTATTTTGACAAATACGTATCTACATATGGTAGGACTTTCAGATTATAATACTTTTTTTTAGTTCAATTTTAAGACTAAGAGAGCTTTTAGAAATTAGGTGCAGCACTAACCCTCAGATATTCTCCCTCAGTTCTTCCAGGAACAAGCGTATTTCTATCTCACTGTCAATGAGGACAGATGCAAGCCACTTAAATATATAAAACAATGTTTTCTATGCACAGCATTATGAACAAGCAGGCAGAAACAATAAAGCTTAAGTGTTTACCACTTAAGCTACAATGAAGGTTAAGTATTTACCATTGTGCTTATTTCCTCATTCTCATATTTGACCAAAACCCTTTCATTAGGAAGTACGATTTGGTCATAAGCAGTAACACATTACCAGGGAACACAACTCGTCTCAGACCAGGAGGAGACCACCACATCCACATGTCAGTACCAGAACGCAGATACGGAAGCAGAGTAAAGGTATTAAGTTTGCATTTCCCCCTGTGTCTGGTTCTCCCTTCTCTCGCAACTGAAGCAACTCTGCAAGCAGAGCTGTTCAGATATGCGGTTAAGTCTTTAATTTGCAGTTAAGTGAACACGCAAATTAAAAGCACACATCAGCGCCAGGATTTGCACCTTCTGACGCAAAATGGCAGGAAAGGGGTAGCCAAGTAAGTCCCCGAGAATCCCTTTGCTGTTAACATTTCAGTGGCAGAGATCTGAAAGCAGAGAGAGGGTCCAGGCCCAAGTAGCGCAACCATTGCAACACAATGAGAGAAAATGGGCAGCTCCCAAGGGACATATGCATATAGTTTTAGGCAAGCTCAATAACCTTGGAGTTTGGACAGAATAACGTCTCTTACATACTTCCCCCACCCTTGAGCTTGGTCAAACTGAGATGACAAACGATGCAAACACCTTTTCTATTCTCCATGCCTTCCCCGAGTCATTTTACATACCAGATTTGGGGCATGTGTCCATTGAAATCAATGGCTACGCTTCCACAGGCTTCAACTTTCAGTTCAGAGTATCACTTCAAACTACGAAGCTACATGTCAAGGACATTTTTGTGAAGCACTTGAATTCTAGGATATTCTGCTGCTGTTCTTGTCCTTTTCCCCCATCCTCCACGTAAAAATATGTTAAAGTATGCACTACAACTTTAACTTTTTCTAGTACACACCTCCCACTAAGAACACCAGCAACAAGCTCTAATGATAACAAGAGGAATACATGTATCTTCAAATTCTGATGTAATTTTTTTAAGGCCCATCCACGTATAAACTATACAGATAATCTCCTTTCGTAAGAGCAACAAGAGTCACAATTGAGAGAGAAACTAAGTACTTTGCAAAGGAAAACAGAAGTGGCGTCATCAAAATCGTATCGTATTTGCTATGGATAATTTAACTATGAACTGCCAGGAAAATTCATTTCAAATCTAGTTTGATCTGTTAGAATAAATTACTACCAACCAGCACTCATCACGGGTTTCAAAGTCCTCATTCTCACTGCTATTTGAAAGCTCTTCAGATTTTCACTAAGAAGAAAATACAACAAAAGCTCCAAACCTTCAAAACAGAACACCTAATCATAAATGTGATTTTTTAATTTTTTTTTTAAATAGCACTCTTATGAATGCTCTCTACCACTCTGAGCTTTCTGAATGGACTCAATTTTAACAGATAGCACCAAAAGCCTGCTAATTATGGTAATTTGCAATTGAAACAAATAGTTGCAGATAAATAAGCAAACGTATCCAAGGCTAAATCACAACATCCATGTCAAACTGAAAAGCATGCCATGACTTCAGATGAAGGACAGGAAGAGCACACACATTATAAAAAAGGGCAACCACGTGTTCGCAGGTCAGCCTTCTTCCATACTACGGAAAAACATTTTTAAAAACATTCTTAACACTTGGAGGAAGGCAAACATACTGCTTCTGGGCAGGTAATTGACCCGAGAAACTGACTAGAGAAAGACAGCGAAGAAAAGAGGTACAGCCTCAAGCTTAATTCTTGTCCTCACAGAGACAGTATCTGCTTCACTGGCAAACGCACGCCCTTAAGGATAGTACTGTACCTGTGGGAATAATTTAATGTGCACATAATAACAGAAATTAGCATTAAAATCTATGTGTTATAATAAACTTGCACAGGTAAATGTGTGCTTCAGAGATTAAGATCTTCAGCTAGATTAGGAAGAATTATTTTCTCCTCCCATGGCACACAGGAAGCCTTATTACAGCTTGCCTTCCTGTAAAACATCTGGCACTGCCTGACACAGGCTACCTGACTAAATGAAATGCTGGTCCAGTGACACGACAAAAACGTTCACCTCTGCGTCAGGAAAAAACCGCGCTGAAAAACACCACCCTGTATGCTTCACATTTCATTCATCTCCCTAAGGTATTTTAAATCACTTCAGGGATCACGAGGTGCTCTACTTGGACAGATTTAGACACAGCAAAACTCTTCCCACAGTAGGATTGCTCAATACTGCCACTAGAACGTTGTTCCAAAAGGGTGCGGTTCCCAGCCTCCTCACCCATCAGAGCTTGTTGCAGGGAAGAGCCATCAGTCCAGTCACCTCTGGCTATGCAGTCACAAGCTCACAGCACATACCCTCTTCTCTGAAGAACAGGAAGATGCTGATAAAGATTTGGGAAACTTCCTGCTAAGAAGGAAGGTAAACACCCAGTGAAGCCTTCAGGGCTTAAAGCTCAAAAGCTCACTGAAGCTAATGGAACGGCTGGTCCCCGGAAGCTCACGAGAGCTTTTTCACAAAGAAGCGATAACCTCCAGCTCATTCTTACATTACTCTTAATAATATGTATGCTCATAAACAAAGGTTCATATTTGTACTGCAGCAATCTAAGGGCTGGGAGAGGTGTGCCTAGGCAGTATTTACAAAAGCACCCTAGAAAAGAAAATGGACTGGAACATCCTCCCCCTCCCCTAGATGCCATCAGATTGCCATCAAAGGCACCGTGATTTTGGCCAGTACGGAGAAAAAGTCACTATGAGTTACTGGCAAAAGTGACACCCAATGATAATACATTAGTAACTGATCTTTTCAGGTATGACCAGAGAGGCAAACACTTGTCTAATTTTTTTTTCTTAAAGACAGAATACGATGCCTAAGCCTGTTAAGAAAATGGGATCTGTTTATATGAAATCAATCTGGATCAAAGCCACAATACTCTCAAAAGAAAACATAAAAGATGTACAGATAATGACTAAAAGAAAAAGATGGTTTCTTATTTATTTGGAACAGACAAGGAAAAGTAAAGTCACCTGGCAGAAGTTCACTTTTATCTACATTGCTTTCAACACAAGAAAAACAACACAGAGAAGCCCAAAACAGCACACTTCAGAGACCGAGTAACAAGTAAATCCCAACAACTTCATCAGATGAAACAATACAGAACCCAGAGCCAGCAAACATACATTCTTCACTTTATTCTTACTTTTCTGCGTGCTTGTTCACTGTTGCACTTAATTTTAGAGACATATGTTACATACCCATTTTTTACCCTTTTCAAAGATCAGCAGCATAATCAAATCGGGCAAGCTTCTCTGGAACATATTTTATTGATGCAAAACTAGCTGTTGATTTTCTAATAGCAATTTAATACTTAAGCTGATTTAGTAAATGCGAAGTCAAAGCTCTGAACTTTTAAGAGCAGCTTAAGACTACTTTAAGAAAAGAATACGTGTTATTCAAATAAGCAGAAGTTTTTTTGCTACACCAAAAGCTATTGAAGTTGCAAGAATTTATTATTTCTATTACTAAAATAAGAGAAACATGGAATTGGGGAGACAAGTATTGTTATGACTGGGCTGAAGCCAGTTAAATAACTTCTCATTTCAAAGCTACCTTAAGGAAGTTTTATTTAGTCCTGACTGCTCTATCTTATATACTGGTCAATATAAACGGCTCTTCAATCTTGCAAGCAAGGCATCCCAAATAAAACACTATGCTTAAAAGACAAGGGATACACATTTCCAAGCCAAGAACCCCTTAAATCTCCGCACAGATGAGGCTGACCCAATAAACAGTCCTTTAAATTTACATCGTAATTGTTATTTCAAGTACAAAACACAAGAGTGAACTGCCACCTCATCATAAAGCAGTTCAGGTGTGAGCAGAATGAAACTTAAAATTTAGGTTTGAAAAACAGTACCTTAGTTATAAGCTGTATACCTATTATCAGCCAGGAGAAAGTATCACACCTGGAAGCTCTTTAATGTTTAGGTTTTGCACTACAAGTGCAATTAAAGCACACCTTCCTGCAATTAAAGAATCGCCTAATAAGAATCTGAAGTTTTCTCTAAGAAGCTTGCTCTTCAAAAGCTGTTTAGTACATTTCCAAAAGCTAAAAACCGAGACAACCACCACAAAATAACAACCAAGCCAATAAAAAACCCTCAGGATGTCTGAAAACAGAGATGGGAACACATTCCCTGCATTCATGGACGCGACATCACACGCGTTCTGATAAGAACGGATATTTCACCGTCCAGCTTTGAAGTGTAACCCCCTCCTTTATGGGCTTATGTGCTAAACCTGTATAAAACTCTCCCGGTGACTTTTGCCTCATCCCATCATACGAGCCAAATTCTCCCAAATATGGTTCCACTCATTAATGGAGCAACTCACTCCCGCATAATCAGTCAAAGAAATATGAAAATTAAAGCTTCAAATATAGCATGTTCCAAATGGTGACCTCTAAGAAAGACAGCATTTTTATTAACGTAGGCTAGCATTTAAAGATCTGTCTCATCATGCATAAAACCCATGGCACGTAAGTAAACTGATGCAGCTTCTCACATTGAAAGATAGGCAAGATTTATGAAATCACACAGAACGCAGTGGTTTATTTTAAGCATCAAAATTCAACAGATCACGTCATGGTGCTAACCTAAGAAAAAAGGAAGATCTGTTTTAAGCAAACTCGTGAAAATATTTTATCTCAAGTATTACCATTTTCTCAACACCTCTCCCTTTAAATGTGTAACTCCACAAAGGTGTACCTTAAATTTAAGTACCTCTTGAAAAACACAGGAAAGCAAATCTTGCAGCAGAAGCATGGAGACTAAAATTCAGCAGAAGGTAAGAAGTAAATTTTCACACAACTTTCATCAGCCGAAAATAAAAGTACTGACACAATGTTGAAAGACCTTTACCCGAGAGCAGCGTGCTACCAGAACGTGCCGTGATGTCGTATGTAATATTTTGTTTAAATTTAACGAATTAATTCCAACTGCTCTTTACCTGCAGCGATTCCTTTGCTTCACAAGCAAACCGGGCCATAAACAGGTTTACACTCCGATACTGTTTGCTTATTCGCTTCCATGCTCTTTACCGCATCACAAATTCATACCAAAACAGAGATAACGTTAACGGAGAATAATCCATAATCCCGGACATCCTAGCACCAGCACTCTGACTTGGATTTAACAAGCAGTTGACATACCACCATTAAGGCTTGCTTTGGACAACAGCTACCCGCAGCCTGTGTATGTTTACCTCAAATGTATCATAAAGATGTATCCACTGATACTGAAAATAACCAGGAAACTTACAAATCACACAAAAAGTATAAACAAGCTGTACAGCAGGTATTAAGGCCGGGTTACGACAGGAAAACACCCATCACTCAATGAGAATGACTTACTTCACAAACGGTTAGTTCATAAAACGATAATTTTCTTCTTCAACGTGATTTTCATCTCATAACAAAGTTCAGCATGAGGTAGAAGTACACTTTTTTTCCCCATGCATGCACAGCCAGATAAGCCTTGATGTTCATGTTTAAATATAACGGCGACAGAGAACTCACTAAAGCTGTAGTATTTAAAATAAAAGGTATGATGGAAACTTATTATTTTCCAACCTTCCCCCCCCCCCAGAAAAAAAAAAAAATCATCTTGCAAAATGCAATTCACAAAAAGGAAGGGGCTGCATTGTGTTAAATGGTTTGAGTATTCGTACACCTTTTCTTGAAATGCCTTACGGCAACCTCAGACCTCCCCCATGACACATTTAACACAGAAAGGAAAAAAAAAAAAAAGCATCCAGGAAATAATAAATTAAATTTAAAAAAGACCCCCAAAATGATAATAATAAAAAAATCATTAAGCTATTTTTATTATTTATTTTAACGCTTACCACAAGAATGTGAAAAACGGGGAGGAGGTACCGCGAACACCAGATTAAAATATACCCACCCCTAGCCGAAAGCTTTTTGGTGTTGATGATTTTGGCAGCGTACTCCTGTCCTGTCGTGATCTTCATACACCGCCTCACCACGGAGAACGCCCCTCTGCAAACCCAAAATCGGACAAAGTGTCAGCCCCACCGAAACGCTGCCATCACCGGGCTTATAACGGGG
>VZUD01000085.1:171622-182495 GCA_013401065.1 Cepphus grylle
GGGGGGGGGGGGGGGGGAGGGTGTCACGCGGCCGTCTGAATTGCATCGAAATTCAGGTCATTTTGCTCTAAATGGGTTAAATAGGGAAGATCTTGGCATTTTTTTAATGTTTGTGAAAGCAAAACTAAAAATGCCATTGAAGGAAAGCATTTATGTGTTGGAATTTTGGGGGGGATAAGTGGAAAAAGTGTTTATTAGATTCAGTCTATCCCTAAGATTTCCTCTTCTAAAATAGTTAAATTAATAGTGGAAGATGAGGAAATGCGACTGGTTGGAACTGTATGGATTTCCAAACCCCAAACTCGCTGGTTCCCCGTCGTGGATTTTTTTTTCCTTTAAAAAGCTCGTTAAACATCTGTGTGCCACCAGTGCCGTCGTACCTTCGCTCTCGCTCCCGGCCTAGGCTTTGCCAACAGCGATTCGCTTCGCTTTGGGGAAATCGTTATCATTTTGCTTTTATTCCTTTCTCAGAAACTAAGCGGTGGCAAGAGAAGTAGTAAGTTAAATTATGGGAGATAAGCAATGAGCTAAAATACATCCGCAAAGGTTTTCTTTTTATTTTAAAGCTCTGAGGATCCAGAGCTGTGGTCTTGTACGAAGAGTTAAAGACCCAGCAACTCTTCCCTAAACTAGGATTTCTCTTCATAGACCATCCGGTCGTAAAGCAAGTATTTATCTAAATCCAAGATTACTCAGGTTTTCGGGCCATTTTCTGTCTAGTCCATACATGGCTGTTGCATTTCCTCACGAACTAAATGCACAATATTCTGAGCTTTCCTCGTAACGCGAAGTCTACATGAGTGACCTTCTGAAAGCTCTCTCGACTCCTTCAAAACATCAGCAAATTGGCAAATGTGTATTTCCAAGATCAGAAACAACATGAAAACCTCCCTTTGGCCGTCTAAAAATAAAGCCATGTAAAGGAAAGACCTTGCAGGACGGCAAACTCTTAAAATAAATACGGTTTCCTTTGCTACAAGAGAACTGTGCGCGCGCAACGCGAACGCGTGAGCCTGTGGACGAGGGCGGTTTTCCTTTGGGTGAGGCAGAAGACACTAAAAACACTCGATTCATGGCATAAAGGCGGCAGCGAAGGAGGTTTTTGAAACTCTTGGGAAGTACAAAGCATTTGCTCCGTAGGTTCCTCTCCGGGGAATTGCTACGTGCCGTAGGACGAGCACCAAAAGACCGGAGAACGTTTCAATTTAGACCCGCCAATTTGGTCCAAATTCGGTCTATTCTTGCTTGAAGCAAGGGTAAATCTATTATTGGGTCCGTGAAGGGAAGGTGCATGAAAAAGCGTACAGAGCGGCACCGTATTTTTTTAGTTCCAACAAAAATACAACATGCGAGTTGTGCATAATTTTGTATATATCTGCATAAATAACACAATCAGCAGTACTGAAACCCCGGAGTGGTCTGATGATTGTGAGTATTTAACGGGGCCACGTCTGCCAGGTTCCTTATCTATATATACATAGACGTTCCAGAATTAAACATATTCCCGTCCTGTGTGATTTTTTTTCTTGATGATATATTCTGACAACAAGCACTTGGCCAAAGTATGTGTTAGTACTGGGCCACGCATTTATTATTTAATAAAAAATGTTCACATGGAATTATTAAAGTCAACTCACTTCCTTCTGTTGCTGTTGGTTTTTTTTTTTGGGGGGGAGGGGTGGTTAATGATATTATAAGGATGCATGATCCAAACTGAGATTTAAAAAAAAAAAAAAAAAAAATCCTTTTTGGATTTTTTTTCCCATTTCCCAATCTGGAAAAAAAAAAAAAAGTCCAAGAAGGAGCCAAGGAGTGCTGACAGAAATATCAAGCATGAAATTTCATTATTGGAGCTAAGGAAAGAAAATAGTTATTTACAAGATCAGTATCATAGGACTTGGAGAATTTCCATAAGGAGAGATACCAGGGAAGTGATAAATAGCTTGGAAACGCTTCAGTTCGGCGGGTTGTTGTCTTGTGGCAACAATCGTCTCTTAAATATAGTTCACTCTTGAGCTGAAACAAAACCGTAATTTGTAGCTGCCGTTCAAGCACTCCCTTGTGTTCTCCAAATTCTTCCCGGGTAGACCAAAGCAGCCAGAATGGCAGCCAAGCATCTGGCCCACCAGGGGAACTTCTCAGAGCTTCAGGTTTCCATTAAGGTCACAGAAACAATTAGTCCCGGGTTGATCTGGTGGAGGCAGAACGTCAAATCTCAGTAACGAACCAAAAAAAGGCTTAAAAAACATCCCAGGGTTTCTCTTCTCCAGAAGCTTTTTTTAAGGGAGCAGTAAGCAGTTCAAGTCCGTCAGAAACTGAAAAACTGTTCCCCTAAAGTTCCTGCAGCTTAACGAAATGTTACAGCTCAGTGGAATGAATTATATATTCAACTTGAGAATCTGAAACAACATTTATTGTGGCAAAGGAAACTCTATTTATTTTAAGAGTTTGCCGTCCTGCAAGGTCTTTGCTTTACATGGCTTTATTTTCAGACGGCCAAAGGGAGGTTTTCATGTTGTTTCTGATCTTGGAAATACAGATTTGCCAATTCACTGATGTTTTGAAAGAGTCAAGAGAGCTTTCAGAAGGTCACTCGTGTAGACTTCTCGTTATGAGGACGGCTGGGAATATTGTGCATTTAGTTCGTGGGGAAATGCAACAGCCATTTACAGCCGAGGTCTAGACAGAAAATGGCCCGAAAACCTGAGTAATCTTGGATTTAGATAAATACTCGCTTTACGACCGGATGGTCTCAAACAGAAATCCTTGGTCCTTCCCATGGTGTCACGTATCCCTGTAGCAAAATGCTTATTGCCTTGGGGCGACGCACTGAAAACATCGAGGCGGTTGCAGGCGCATTATTGCAGTAAAGCTGAAAAACTGCAATTCCATCAATAAAATATCGCTATCTTGTGGATGTAAAATGTGCTCCCCCTGCCTTGATCGAACATTGAAAGTACCATCGTTTTTTTCCACAGAGGCTCGCATTGCTAACGCGTGGCAAACAGCCCCGAGCTGGCCAAGAAGGCGGTGGTTCATCCAACGAGCAACGAGGAGGCGAAGGAAACCAAGGTCTGTGGGATAAAGCACCGAAGCTTGACATTTCTGCCAGCGCCATCAGCAGGCAGGGCTTGGGATGGAGGAGAGATGTCAAACTGGGAAGAGAAAATGTGGGAACACAAGGAAGGGAGAGGTGTGAGACGGCAGATGGAAAGGGGAAATTAATCCAACGGACCCGCGGCTGATGGAGTTACACGGCTTGTGTGGTGAGAGACAAGACGAGAGACAGAGAGTAAATGAGTTTTATAATAGGAGTGGAGAATCACAGGAGCACACCAACTGAAGAGGACAGGGAACAAAAGGAGAACGCTTTTTCTACGGAAAAGGAACAAGTAAGGGGAAATTGGAAGACAGTAAAACAGTTGTTAGGGTCAGAAACAAAAATAATCGATGTGGAAGGGGACAGAGGAATGAGTATCTGAAGACAACGGGAAAAACGAAGAGAGGTTAATAAAAAAAAAAATAATCAAATACGAAGGTGGAAACAAGGAAAGATGCGAGAACAGGATAAAAAAAAGGATCAGCCGTGAGAAATCACACAGGGACAATATATGTGTTTGCAGTTTATTGTAATAGTTTGAACTGGAGGCAACAGATTTCTGGTCAGCGCTCAATTATCTGTTGCAACATGTCTGGTATCTCTCTTATTTTCTCACTGGAGCTCTTGGACTCTCCTAAATAAAGCTTTGGTGGGGCAGAAGCACTGCCAGCCCCACGCGGTCGGCATGCTGCAGACTCGCTCCTTGCAGCCAGTCATTTCCAAGGGATGATGGTGGCCTAAGGTGTGTCCTCACGTCTTCTGCCGGAGCAGGGCCCTCCCAGACACCTTCGGATTGGCGCTGGCTCCAGAAACCGGTCCCAGGCCCGGACACCCCAGTGAGTCGTGAAGAGCCGCGGTGGAGCTGCTGAGCGACCTGCCCTGGGGCGTGTTTTCTCTCCATGGAGAAGCTCTCTTGCTCAATCCCCTGCTGCACTTGTTCCGCCGTGTGTGCATAAGCACTCAGAGAAGTAGATCCTTGAAGGTTCCCAAAGAAAATTAATTATTTATCCATTATTTACACTCCTGGCAAGCACCTTAACTGCCTGACTATGGCAGCGTGTGTGCTCGCTCTTGTTCTCCTGCTGGAGCACTCTTACGAGGGATTAATTTACTTTCCAGTGAACCAGAAAGATGTTGGCAGAATAACTGATTTGATAGCTCAGTGGTTCTGTCACGCTCTCGGTATGCAGGAGACCAAGACTTCTCTCCGGCCTAAAAAAGCATTACTCCTGACAGACTCGGAGGCGTTGCTGGACGTTTAACTCCTACCTCTAGGAGAAATACGGGGAGAACTATGTAAAAAAATTAATGTTTGTTGGTTTTTTTCTTATTTGGGGCAGGGCTGGGGGGCAAGGACAAAAATACAGGCTTAGCAAAACTGAGACGTTTTGATCTGTTTGCATTGGAAAGGAAACAGAAATGCTTTGATAAGGTACAAGTTGTGTCTCAGAATTTTAACTAATACATTTTTCTTCTCTTTTATTCGAAGGTATTTTTTTCTTCTCTTTTGTTTGAAGGTATTTTTTTCTTCTCTTTTACTCGAACGTATTTTTTTCTTCTCTTTTATTCGAACGTATTTTTTTCTTCTCTTTTATTCGAAGGTATTTTTAATGAAGAATGGTCATTTGATCGTTTTGAAGAGAGTGATGATTTTTTTAACGTGCTTTCATTTTAAGCTGAGTAATTTGTTATGAATTCCTAGCAAACAAACTATTCCATTATTTACACAGCTTTTCTTACAAGCAAGTAGCAGAGCGACGCTCCAAGAATTATACCTTTTGCCATTGGCTTGCGTCACGTGGATTTGAATGATAGATATTATTAAAAAAAAAGATATTTCAGGCTGTGAATGAATTAGTCAATGGAGCAAGGACTGGAAGGTGAGGAGGAAGAGCAGAACACAGAAAAGCAGGAAGGAGGTTGACATCTTACGCACTTGATGACCGAAAACATGTCGATGGGATGCCAAATTCAGGAATTCAGTGACAAAGTCAGCAAACACCACTGCTCTAAGCAGTAATATTTGGAGTCCTCAGATCTAACGAAGGAAAGAGCAGTGATTAATTCAAAGGGTCCAGCATGCTCCAGTAACAGTATTAGAAAGTCTAAAGATTGACGAGTATCACTGCACAAGGGAAGGGGATATTTCTCCCCCTCAAAACCGAGCCGTTGACCAGCTGGGTTAGTACTGGGTTCGTCACGAGTTATATTTATCCGCAGGCAAATCACCCTGCCCGTATGAGCTGAATAAGCACTTACCCCAGTAGCTACTAAAGTAAATGGGATTCTTTTCCTTGTTTTCAGTAGGACGCCTGCTGGACGTCGTAAAGAGAACAGCCTGGACAAGTTGAGCTGTAAGTATTCTTAAGCTGTAAATATTGTTTAGCAAACAGGCTATCTTGCAGTCCGCCGAGGTTACCGCTGAACCTCCAAAGTCATTTTGTAGAGGAAAAGACTTTTCCAGGCTGCATTTTTCTTCTGGGCACTAGAGCCACAAGAGCTCCCAGGCTGAACTCAGGAAGACCTCACGAGGCTGTAAACTGATTATCTGTGTTTGCTACATACGACGTCCAGGAGCCGATATCCCAAATGCCATCAATAACTATAAATTGGGGTGCGCACCCGCATACGCATGGCTAGGCTACAGTTAGACGGTATGGTAAGGAACAGATAAGCACAAAAAAAAAGAAATCAAATGATGAAAATTTTCTATACAGCAAAAATATCTTTGATGTTAATTTCAAGAATTAAAATTGAATGATTCCAAGATGCCATTAAAGTCTGGATTTTCCTCCCCATCAGCTGGCTAACACAGTTTACATTTAATAACTTTAAGACTTCCGTTCTTTAGAGTTGCCAACATGAACAAAAAACTGCTCTGGTCTGAAACATAGATGTGACAAATACAGACATACCTGTTACAAATTCCTCTGAAATTCATATAGATCCAGCTGTCATTAAATTCCTCCCCACTCGCCTTTGGGGAGGAATGGGAAAGAGATCTCCCACGTAGGAGAAGCAACCGTAGGTAAGACGCCAGGGAGATAGGTTGACAAAGCTTCTTGGAAGGAAGGGTAAAGGAAGAGAAACAACAAAACTCACCCAATCAAACCCCAGAAACTCAAGTTACCTTTGGAAAATCGCTCATGAAATCTTGTCTGTACAAGGGTGTGGGTCTGTTCTGACAGTGCTCATGTCACACGTAGGAGCAGTTGAACTACTTCAGGGAAACTCATGCTGACAAATATAAGCAGGTCAATCACTTACGTGAGACACAGGTTTGGGGTCATTGCAAGCTCACTTGCAGAGTTTCAGGAGGCATCATCCCTCCAAAGCGTGAGCAAAAAGCCCACCGATTTTGAAGGTGGCATGCTGCAGGAGGTGGCACGTGTGGCAGAAGCTGAAGGAGCGGAGAAGGGACGTCCTGGGGGGTGACTGCTGGCTCGATGTGCTTCTGGAGCCTCCTCTTACCGCTCTTTGAGAGGTTTGTTTGTTTGGTTGATTTCTGTGGTTGCTTTCCAAATGTTTCTGGAAGTTTTATCACCAGCCTTGAGCCCGGGATGACTCAGAATGGATAAATATATCTCCTTCCAGAGTTCCCAGGGGTTTGTTACTTTTGGTTCAGTGGTGATAGACTCTGAGAAATGCATGCATTTCTCAGGCGTGGCAAGAAGCCTGATTTTAATGTCATATAAATTCAGGAGAACTATATGCGTCTGGAAAAGCTGGCTATGACAACCTCAATATCATCAAGAGTATGAATTAACTATGATCTCGGCTGACATATTCCACAGAAGCTCACAGGTCTACAAATGAAGTAGAAAACACAGGAGTCTGCCTTCGCTCATCTGCTGTGCTCCCCTTGCATTAAGCAAGCTCTGTAAAGGCATCAGAGGACGCGGGCAACTCCAAAATGCTACAAACCCACCGTGACTGGTGTTATGAATCCAGTACCACACCTCCCATAAGGGCTGGTACAGGAAGAGTCGATGAAAAGGAAATGGGAATAATCCGATGTGCTTCAGTTATTCCTAAGTCACCCCAAAAGCCTGCTGGATGTTACTGTTATCACAACGAGGAGCAAACCCTAGGCTGGTCTAACCAGGGACTGAAAGTCAAGGAGACATAATAAAAGTTCAAAACTTCTCTACTCATTTGGTGGAAATGGCACGCAAACAAAATTTAAGTCGTGCTGAATCTCCATTCTGCATGCTTGTTACTGATTGTTTTGTAAATATTTGCAGGCATTTCCAAAAACAAATGAGGGAGGCGACTCGAAGTAATTTCATCGACCATACGTTTTAGATTCAGAGCATCCTGTTGATGAAGAAAGCTAAAGAAGGAAGTTATTAACAATGTCTCTTGCTTCCCATACACAGGCATTCCCAACACTGGAGACAAAAAGGCTTTCCAAGAGGAGGTGAGGTCAGAAACAAGCAGTAATGGAATTAATCAGAGTGGAGAAAAGAGCCAGCCTTGAATTTTATGGGGGAAATAAGTCCATGTTGAGATCTTAGAATATTTGCAGAGTGGTGAGAAAAGGGAAGTATTTTGATGGCAATAGTTTGGACAGATCGAAGAGGGGAGAAAAGATTTGGTCAGAAAAGGGGAAGATATTGAAAGAACCAGTGCTGAGACAGTGTTGACTGCGAAGAAGGCTGACTTTTGAGAAAAACACAGTTGAAATACTTTCGGAGGCTTTAAAGAGAAGAGAAATGCAGTAAGTGCTTTCATGACCTAGACAGCAGAGAGTGCTAATAGTAAGAGGAAAATTACAGGAAATAAGAATAAAGATACGTACAGCTTCCAAACAGCTAGCCCATAGACTAACGTAACTTTGCCAGAATGCCATTTCTTACATGTTTACAATATTGCACTCAGCGTATTTCCGACTACTCAGAGCAACAAATACATTCTTATTTACCGGCCAAAAAATACCGAGTGAAAACGATTCCTTGAATTAAGTGCAAATGGTCTAAGTCAGTTCACTGGAACAAAACTATTTGAATAAGGGAAGTTTCGGTTTCCAAGTTGGAGTTACTTTGCAAAATGTAAATTAGTAATACAAGAAACCCCTGTTTCTTTCTTTTTGTTTTTGCTTTAATCATTTGCAAGAGTGCCAGCGTTTCCCAACATTTCCTTTACCGCCTTATCTCGAGCTCCGCAGAACATTTATTGTTGTAGCGCGAAAGATCTCGATAAGGGCCCAGCTGTGAATGTGACCGCTGTGTTTCAGCCCTGTGTAACGTGATATTTGTTCTCCCTGCTTCTGTGGTACAAAAGGCTACTGTAAAGATCTTTACCATTCTCTGTTGATTAAGCAAATTAAAGATGATCCCGTCAGTTCTCTAACCGAGACTTTTCTGCCTACGTTCTCTCCGGATACACATGGAAGTGCAAAACGTTTGCTTCTTGCTTACATCTGGGTCAGTTGAGGGCAAGTGTCTTCTCCAGCCTAGCCCTTCACCACCCCCTTGCTTGAAATGGAGAGAGACATTTCACAGTGGGACGTTAAACCAAATGAGAGCATTTCCAGGCAAGGGGCAACATCGGAAGTTCAGCATTTTTTTTCCTGCTGGCCTTTGCTATTCAAAAACTACGTGGATAGCTTAGAGAAGGAGTGAAGGAAGGGTGACCTTAGCCAGAGGGCAATGCCGTACAGGAGCCTCCGCTGCAATTGGAATTCATAGGCAGCTTTATTAGACTCCTGTTTGGAAAGAGCCCGCCTACGTTGGGTCACATACGTACCTGAGAAGCTCAGAGGCTTTGGCTCGCCAAGTTGGGGTGGGATGGACACCCCTCGTTTAGGAGATTCTAGCAAACACAGTTGTGGCAGAGAGCTTTCGGAAATACCGTGTTACAGGAAACTCAGCCTGGGTCTTTATCAGCTCTACAGCACTATCTTCCTTTCAATGTATTAGCACCAAATAACTTTTATAAAGAACCAGAGGGAATTTTTCATGCTTGGAGCACTAGTTTTTCTCTTGGAACTGTGAAATATGATGGATGTGCTACTCTCATTTTTACTTCAAGCAAAATTGATGGCCAAATACAGGGCATAGAAACCTGCTGAATTAGATTCATCTCCTTAATTGTATCTCAGCTTTGGCTCAAGTAAATATTTTTCTAGTAATTATTATGAAATATAGCATGATTCATCTCCCAAGTAATGATTAGACATATGCAATGTATTCATTTATGCTTTATGTATACCTTTACTAGTTACTTTGTCTGTAAATACAGGTTTAGCACATTAATCACCGGAATTAATCAACTAGCTTTTATTTTATTTCTTTTATTTTTCCTGAATACATTTTACCGCACCTGATAGTACTGGCTATTGGCACAGAACAGCAGCAGAAGCGCAGTGATGGCCACAGCCTGTACCGCAGGAGCTTGGTAGTTTAAGATCAACGGGAATTACACATGCACAGTCTGGTTTTAACCCTCAGTTACGATATGTGGATATTCCACACTGTCTCCTCCAGTTGACACAAGCCATAGATAAGCTGCTTCCCCATCCAGACTTCTGTCTACAGAATCTTTCTGATTCAGAATTTCAGGGAGGTCTTTCCATTTCTTTAAAAAAAACAAAACAAAAAACCCAAAAAAACCCAAACCAAAAAACCCATGAAAAATCAGAAACCTGGTAAAGTCCAAAGGAAAACAAAAAATGGAATTTCCTAGATGATACCCTGCAGAGAAGTAGCTTCTCAGTTTCTCCATTGGAAAACCATCGTTCCTTCAGCTCATTTTTTTTCCTTTGAGTCCGCCTTCCGCGGCCGAGTACCACAAAGGAGAAAAAAACCACCTAAATAGCTTAATCACCCTGGAAGGCTTTTCTGTCCCAGCCTTAGTCACGCTGTAGTCACGACCTTAGCGAAGCATTTCTTCCTTTGAACGACAATACCAGAAGGCCCAGGAACACTTTGGTTTTTTAACACGCAGGCTGGGTTCCCAAAATAGCATCAAAGTGATGTCACAAACTTAACTACTACTCTCCATGCGGACAAGTAGTCTGACTGCAAAATTATCATTGGAAATTAACGGTCCATTCGGTTCCCTCATGAGTTTTGGCCATCGGCATGAAATGCCAGAAATCAATTAAAATATGACCGACGTATGAAACGAAGTGTATAAACCCAGCAGGAAATGGTAACATATTAATAGACAATAGACAGACATGAATTATATGCACTCACCAACGAGGAAACTTGGGTTGCCGTACCCCGGGAAAAGCAGGGATCAGCAGTACGTACAGAGAGCTGGTTGTAGCTACATATTCTATCACCGCGGGCAGGCGACGCAAGGGGTGGAAAAAACACTATTCACAGAGGAAAACAGCGTAACATCAGACGTGGGGAAAAATTTTCCCATATTTAAACATCATTTAAAGGTTAACTTTCAAATATTTTGAGGTATTTAAAATATAAAGAGCACTTAAAGATTTAGACGGTATTTAAAGTATTTTAAAAGTTTTGGAAGTACTGTAAAAGTATAAATTTATACCGCTATATATTCAGGATAACTGAGAATTAAAGAATAATAGGGCGGTGAATGAACTTTCTAAGTCTGATGAACTCTGTCCTGCAGTGAAATGGGTGACAAAGTTTGTGTCCTATTGGAACCCTTCGGTTCTAGCACAAGAGAAATATGCGATAGCATTACATTACTACTCGGAGGAGCTGCTATATATCCCTCTTCCTTCTCTGGGCTCCCAGGTTCAAGAGGGACAGGGAACTCCTGGAAAGGGTACAGCAGAGAGCTACAAAG
>VZUD01000085.1:186600-202997 GCA_013401065.1 Cepphus grylle
AAGAGAGAGAGATTTCCAGAGTCACCGACATGACTTAGTTAAAACACAAAAAGAACACACACATTCTTTCATGGCCACATTGAACCATACAGTGGAAATCACTAACTAAATGTTTTTCCTTCAGTCTGTCATTTCATTTCTTCCTCCTATCCGTGTTATTGCTTTCCTCTCTCTTCCTGGAAGCTATTTAAAGTCAGTAATCAATGTAAAATGTAAAACTGAAATATGAAAATAAGAAATGTGAAATATGTCCCTACAAAATCTCTCGTGTTCTGCACAGGTACGATAATAAACATTTTTCTTGTATTTTGTCTTGCCATCACAGCAACGTATCAATTTTTCATGTTCACATATTAATCCATTTCAATGAGATTCATGATGTATTTGGCCCTTTCTTACACATTTATATACCTGTAGAAGCCACAAGAGTCCCAAGCGACTTACATACAGTGATGGTGTATGTGTGGTCTCTTCACCTTTCGCGTTTATGGCTAAAACTCTGCATGAAGCAAGTTATGGCTCTTTCAGGTTGCTGGTGGGAAAGCGGAGAAAAAACGCTCGGGCTTAAGACGAGATCACAGCACTCCTTGTACTTTCACACGGAAGGTACAACCACTCCGATGTGTGAAAATGAACAAATGTACAAATGGCAAGCTGAAAAATCTCCTATTGCCATTAACGGAAGGGTATCTTTTGGTATCTAATGGAGATAAAGCTTCCTTGTAGGACAAAATTCCTTCTCTGCCTGCTCGCAGAACAGAACTAAATGCTGCTCCAGTGCCTGACTTCTTGCCCACTGTTCGTATTTCTGTCTTCTGACTTCAAGACTAGGTAGAAAAAAGCAGTCAGGCTTTCTTTAGAAAGGCTTTAAAAGATGCTGCCTTGATTTTGACAAATTTCACGTAAAAAAGGGGGAGAAAACTAAATTCAAAGCAAAGGAAGATTCAAATAATAGATTTTCAAAATTCGGTACGCCAATCAGAACTGGAACAGTCTGAACAACTCTCAATGCTGCCTGAGTTTCAAAAGAGACACTGCGGGGATTGCATTAAATTAGGCTGCTGTTCTCCCATTTTGATGAAAAAAAAAAAAAAAAGAGTGTAATTTTTGTGTAGAATACCTGGGTATGATAAGCTTTAAAAAGTGGCCAGCAAAGTACTTGGCATGGAAAAGCAGGCTTCCCACTTAAACCCATCGAGCCGGATTCACCTTCGGTGTAGATCTGTCAAGCGAAAGACTTAACAGAAAAATGAGCGTGACCCGTTTTGTTGTACAGAGGATGCGCATCTGATGCGCAGATAAAGAATCACGCCTTGTCTGAGTGCTCAAAGCTACTTACATGAGAGAAGATTGCTTTGTAAGTAAGGACGTGTAGGATCAAACTCGCGTTAAGAGCGTAAGAAATGCCCTGCTGCATCAAACCATCCGGCCCCCTATTTTCTACCTCGCAGTGGCAGAAGGAAAAGCCACTCGGGCGTCGGAGCACAGAGCCTAGTCCAGTGCCATCCCCAAACCACACACACGTCTGACTTTTAGAATAGTATTATACATATATTACATATTATAAAAAGTCGAGAAGGGATGGGAAGAAAGCAAGGGGATAACGTGAAATTTCCCCGTCTGCAGAGAGCGATATTGTGTCTTGGAAGATGTCTCTTTAAAGGAAACCATTCAAAGCACTCAAGAGAATCACGGAATGGTCAGGGTTGGAAGGGACCTCTGGAGATCATCCAGTCCAACCCCCTGCCAGAGGAGGGTCACCCAGAGCAGGCTGGACAGGAACGCATCCAGGCGGGTTTGGAATATCTCCAGAGAAGGAGACTCCACAGCCTCTTCCAGTGTTCCGGCACCCTCGAAGTAAAGTTTTTCCTCATGTTCAGATGGAATTTCTTGTGTTCCAGCTTGTGCCCTTTGTCCTGTCGCCGGGCATCACTGAGAAGAGCCTGGCGCCATCCTCTTGACACCCACCCTTTAGATATTGATCAGCATTGATGAGGTCCCTTCTCAGTCTTCTCTTCTCTGGGCTGAACAGCCCCAGGTCTCTCAGCCTTCCCTCATAGGAGAGATGCTCCAGTCGCTTCCTCATCTTCGTAGCCTTCCACTGGACTCTTTTTCCAGTAGTTCCTTGTCTTTCTTGAACTGGGGAGCCCAGAACTGGACACAGCACTCAGATGGTACTCACGAATAGTTCATTCGATAGTTTACTCAGCTCTTGATAGGAAGGTGACTTCAGCCAGTGTCAAAGCTACCAATTTGGTGGAACACACTAGTATCCCACAGCAGCCATCGTGTATATGCAGAGATTTGTCTGGCTTACCCTCCTAGACAAACTGGTTTCTTATTCCACGGTGGGCTTGTTAGTGGGAACTTCACATCCTGGGCTGCTCCTCAGCCTCAACCATCACTGCTCTGAGCAGCAGCAGATCAGCTGGGTATCCTGCCAGTGAAAGAGGCACCACCTAAGCTTTCAGGTGTCTCGATGCTGGCTTTACCTGCTTTGTGTACAGCACAGATAGTATTTCAGACACAATTAAAAAAAAAAAAAAAATCAACCCATTCAAACCGCTTTTCATCTGACAAACCTACGAGTGGAGGATTAATATGCCCCAAGAGATTCAGAGAGATAAAAGCTTTGTGTTTAGTCCAACAGCCCTGCCAAAGGGCTTAGAAAGGCTGCTTCCTGAGCATTGAAGTACAGCCCTCGTCTGCATTTATAATTTAGCACCTCTGGAACCATCACCACCAATAGCTTATGAATAAACTCACCCACCATCTGTAAAACAGCAAGTTTATCCATGATGTAAGGCTGCTTCTTTCCTTCAGGATGTGGAGACGGGACTGTAGTTGACTCGTTTCTTTTACCACCTTCCCAATTTCAGCTGAAATATAATAAGACACCTATCTGACCTTGAAACCTGACTTGAGGAAAAGATATTTTCTAGGTTGTTAAAGCAAAATAGTTCCATGCGGTTCTCTGCCCTCCCGGCGGTCGTTTTCAAGGTTTACTCATTTCTTCTCAAAGCAAAAAATAAAAAAAAAAAGATTAAACCCATCAAGTATCAGTAATGGTGCTGGCTTTACCAATTACGCACATTTTGGGAAGTTCACAGACACATTCCAAGTTTCTGGTGTGAAAAAGACACCTGCTAGTAATAAGAAGGAGAGGGCTCCGGTTGAGACTTGGACATTTTCTCACAGTGTGTGTTGTCCTTAACAGGTAGGGTTGAATATCAGCCCCTAATGTTTTTCCCAGTACAGCACGTTTGCTTTGCCTTTCAGACATCATTTTTTTTTTTTTTTTAAGGTGGATGAATACATTTAATTTAATAACTGAAGTACTCATAAGGGAATTATCTCGTGTCTCTACAGAAGGAAAGCATATGCTTTTATGCAAATTATTTATAAGCAAACACTATAGTTGAAGTTATCGGCATTAGAGATGCTGCTTGTCAGTTGAAATTTTTCATCAAGTTGAAAATTTAGGTTACTGTAAAGCCAGTGATTGGAATAACACGATCCAGGGAGATTCAAGGTAGAAGTAGCTCCCAGTTTTCCTAATGAGTAAACAGGAGCCGAACTGCTCCAGATCCGACTATGTTTTATCTTCTGGTGCTCCTCAGACAACACCCACTGCTCTTCTCGAAGGTATTTTCATCGTATCCGAGTTGCCAGGCGTAGCTCAGAGGCGACTGCACGAAACGTAATGGTCTGTTTTATGGAGGTGTCAGGGACGGGGATCTAATGATCTCATCTGGTTTTAATCGCTGTGACCGGAGAATTTAAATGTTGCCAGCAGGTAATGAGTTTATCACAGGGAAGCTGGCTTTTTAGGGGAGCCTGGGTTCAGTCCCGTCCATGATTAATTGCCGGCTTTTCAGCCAAGCCTTCTGAAGAGGTTGTCTGCTGAGAGCTTGAAAACTACCTGCTCATCATTAAAACCGAAAGAGCTGATTTCGAAAGCTGGAGGTAGGGAATGAACGGGCTCCCGTAGGAAAGCCTGGATCAGAGAAAAGAATCCAGCTGATATTCGAAGCTACACAACCCACAAGGATAATCACGTAGGAAACAGATAACCCCCGCAACAGATCCGAAGCCAAGAGATGATTGGCATGTTAAGCTCGTGGCCAACATTTTTACTTAAAAACTAAAACTAAAAAAAAAAAATTAAAAAAAGAAAAATATTTAAAAATATAAGAACAGTGTAAAGAACCTGGTGTCTATTTCCTATTGAGCCAGGAAAAGGTTTAGTCTTTCTTGATAAAAAATAGGAAATAACTGAAGAAACGCTGAGGGTACTTCTGTACAGAAAAACATGTTTGTAAGGTCATTATACGTTGATCTAAAGGACTATTTTCAGCTTATGAGTTTTACATTCAGACAAGTTTTCTCAGCAAAGAATCATTCAGGTATTCATGATGAAATTTTTCAAATGCATTTTTTGAGAAAAAAAAAAAAAAGAAGAAAAAGTATTACCTCTAACCAATTTTACACTGAAGAAGCATGAATAAATTGATTATCGTAATCTACAGTGGCCTCAACCAAAAAGATTGCTTGCCACCTAAAATGCACAAATACACAAGCTGAGTTATAATGCTACCAAATTAATGGCCGCTGAGAGGGAAAATGGGAAACAGGCTGATGAGAGCAAAGCGTGTAGAACAAAAGTGGCTCTCTCTCATGCCATCAACAAGAGACTGTATTTGCTCACTGTCCCATCTTCAATTAACTTAGAAACGCGCTTTTGCTTGTTTGTTTCTTTTTGATCAGGTTCATAAAAATGAACAAAATGGACTGAATCTATGAAGTCGCAATGTGGATGACGACGTTTGATGCAACAGGAAATCTCAGCAAAAAAAAACCAACAACTGATGAGCTACTTGGGTTTCCTCCCAATTTTTCTGATCCGATTCCTTTGCAGATAAGCCCGCTTACAGGCCTTGTCTCTGTTCTAGGGATGCCACACACAGGAGTTAAACGTCCAGGACTAGAAAGATGCTTCTGGGCCCTTGTAGCCTTTTGTAATACGGCCAGGCTTCACCTCTCATCTCCCTCTGCTAATCAGATTAAAATTCTGCTCCACGCCAATACAACATTAACACTTAGAAAACTTTGCTTAATAGCCAGCCTATACGTACCCATTTTCAGCTTGGCGCCATTTGTTCCGTTCCAATGTTGTCCTTTAATTGCCATTAAGCTTCTTCCCAAACGCTGTTAGCACCAATTCTGTGCCGAGAGTGCAATTACATCCTCTTTCAGTCCTTCTTTTTAGTCTCTGGTCAGAAGATAGGGTTTCCTCCTCCCTGCTGTCCTCGAATCTTCCCCTGGCAGCTGTTCAGGTTTGATTTTCTCAAATATGGTAAAGCCAAACTCTAGGTATAACTTCTAATTTACCTGTCTAAATCTCATTACAGTTATTATTTGGGGGGACATCTCACCAGCCCTTCTCTATTTCTGCTTAAAATGCAAAAACGTATTTATATCTGTATCTCTTCTGGTAAATTCTAGCACCGCAAATCCCATCTAACCATCACCTGAAGGAGATAAAGCCAAACCCATCTCCAAATATTTGTTTCCAAGCGATGAAGGAAACAAGATGCTCAGGCATCCAACTAGAGACAGCCAAAATTCAAAGAGGATTTAGCCCAAAAGAGGAGACTCCCCCCTCCCCGTGAAAGAAAAGCGAGTTTGGGCTGCAGCATGAGAAGAGAAAAAGAGAAAGAGAAGAGAAAGAGAAGAGAAAGAGAAGAGAAAGAGAAGAGAAAGAGAAAGAGAAAGAGAAAGAGAAAGAGAAAGAGAAAGAGAAAGAGAAGAGAAAGAGAAGAATAAAACAGACCAGATTTTTGCTTCATTAGAGTTTTTCCTCTTACCTGTGTTCCTCCACTCACAAACAGTGATAGACAGAAAGAAATTGCTCCTGTGGGAAACACTTG
Source organism: Cepphus grylle (assembly GCA_013401065.1). NCBI lineage: Eukaryota > Metazoa > Chordata > Aves > Charadriiformes > Alcidae > Cepphus > Cepphus grylle. The sequence continues at coordinate 192,531 of VZUD01000085.1, forward strand.
TGTTTCTGTCCCCCATTTTGTTTAAGAAAAATACAATCTACGTTGTGGTTTTTTTTTTTTTCCCCATTTAGTGAACTAGCGTACCACTTCACTGTACATATATTGCATATATATACGCTGATATATATCCTACTGATACATTTCCTAACTAATCATTCCCTAAGAAGAGTCTCAAGTTTCTGCCGTACAGCTTGTAATGAAATACCATGGCCCCAAATCCCATTTTTTTCTCCTGACTTTAGCAGCGCATTACTGTATTTCCAGGGGAGATATATAGGAGTTACAAAGTTTGATTGTGCAGTAATAGCTGTTCAGGGATTTACAACCCTTGCTATGTCTTTGTTACAAAGGTACCTGCCAAGCCTGTGAGATTGTCTTGCAGGAAAAACAATCAGCCATGCACAATGAAATCATGGATTATTGCTATTTTGGAACTTTTCCGAACTTTTGGCAGGGTTGCTCTGGAGACCCATATAACCTCTCGCTGCAAGCCCCTCGATGGTTGGGACCCTATAAATATCAAGGTCAAGAAAAACCTCTGCTTATAATTGTCCAAAGAAATAACGTTTCTGGCTCCTTTCATGATGTCATTGACCTTGAGAAAAATAATTGCTAAGGTTAAAGCATCCCTTGGTGATCTGCGGAGCAGTAAAATTGCTTACTCACAGTCATGACAGCCTCCCCAGGGCCGGTATTTGTGACCTGCCAACTGCCTGATTGCGACTATTAGTTTTGGAGGCTGGATGGTTTAGGGAAGATTAAGATAAATTCCCTGCATTGATCTCAGATTGAGAGGAGAAATGCCCCTTTTTTTATTTGGGGATGGATCAGTGGAAATCATTTTCAAAATGCTGCTGATTATTCATGAGCTGAAAACAATCGCTAATTCCTTGCGGCAGCAGATTTCTCTTATTTAAAATGAACATCACTGTTCAGAAATAACTCCCAAATTACCGTCTCATTTGCTCTCCCCAAAAGGTATTAACTGTGATCACTGTGGCTCATACAGGGAATCAAACAAATGATAGAAAATTAGTCTGCAGCAAACAGCCTGACTCACAGGCGTTTTGAAGGGAATTGCACGAGTTGCACGGGGCAAGTTTGCGTTCTTGACTTGGTTTTAGGCCGTGCAGAAAACATCTCGGAAGGCTGAGCCGGGGGATTGGAGCGCAGAGACGGATAATGCACAGCCACGGGCTGCTGAGCATCCCAACCTGAGAGAGTTTAGCGTTGTCTCACAATGGACCGAGATTCATTTTAGATTCTGCAGTAAAAAATAAACCAGGAGGAGCGGGAATGGTCTTCCTTGAACAAGGACACGTGGTCGGTGTATAGAAGCTGAAGTTTCTGGAGCTAACAGGCAAATCGGTATCGATAATAGCGCACATCAGCATTTATGGCCTCATGATAAAATTTCAGATCGCTCGGAAGAACATGGAAGAAAAGAACATTTAAAGGATCCTATTAGAAATCCTCCCTTTCCCACAGGAAAAGAGAAAATCCCTAAGTGCATCGTTGGCTGTTTAAAAAGTTTTACAGCATCTTGGATAGTTCTTATGGTCAACCAAGGGTGCGCTGGTAAAGAGACCCTTAAACCAACACAGAATGGAAAAGCAGAAACAAGAGAGAAAGAGCGAGCAAAAATCCCTTCGTGGGAGTCAAGATGACAAGAAAAATATCAAGGGATCACTTAGCAAAAACGAAGGTGTACTTTAAATCTATTGCAGCAGATAAATCACAACAACTGGAATTTTGTATTAGTTAGCAGGCATCCATTTTAGCTCGTCTGACTTGCACCTGGTGGGGTTTGGGGGGTTGGGTTGGTTGGTTTTGTTCTTTAGAAGTGAACTGTTAAATCACTGCTTGGAGCCAGAATCAAGCGGGTAAAAGGGAAGTGAGATCAGCACCCTATAAAAATGGTAAGTAATCACGTCCTGAGATGACAACAAACCGGACGCTTACGATCTTGACCAAAGCTCTACAAACCGAAGGGCGAAGAGGAATTCGTCATTAGTTTCTGCTACGGGAACACCCTTGAGCACCGAGAGTCGAATAATTGGACGGCAGCCTCTACTGCTGAAAACAGCCTTAGGATTTCCACAACTTATAGAAGAGTCCCCAGACTCAAAAAAGCCATTTCCAACACTTGATTAATGGTACATTTTAGTTGGTATTTAAGAGACAGTTTTACAAGCCAAAACCCATTTTATGCAAAGTGAGACATGAGAAAAAGAATTCAACTGAAGAAAATGACAGACAAAGGAGACCTTAATAAAAAGAACTTCTAGTAGATGCCCACGAAAACCACAGGCTTGGGCTGAAGAAAGAAAACTGCAGGTTAAAAAGTAGCCTGGCTTTGAAAGAAATGAAAGTCACAATAAAGCAAGAAAAATATTGCTCCTTTCACCTCCTTGGAAGTCCGGCTGCTCCTTCAAACGGTGTACCCCTCATTCCCATGCATGGGCTAACCCAAAAGCAGGAGGAGGAGACAGTAATAGCAGTGAATATTAGTGAAAACCCGCACTTTTAAAGAAAGGGAAGCAAAGGGCACAAAAATATGGACGTGGCAAGCAGAGCTGAAACCCTGAAAGCTTTTAAAATGTACTCTTGGTCCCCACACTGCCCATGGCAGTTTCAGACCAGTTTGGGAAGCAGTACCAGGAATATCACTCACACCGCCCCAAAAGTGCTTTGTTTCCAGGAGCTGTACGTTCGGCAAGATGAGAAGTCGTGAAATATCAAGGATAAGCTGCATATCGGAAAGCAAAGAAGAGCAGCCTTCCCCTTCTGAGAAGTAAAGATGAAAATGTCATTTTGAATATAGAAAAATACAGACCATTTCAGTAAATACAGCTGTCTGGTAAAAAGGCCCAGTGCCTCTTTCGAGCTTATTAACGTCAAGGGCAGGCTTCTGAATCTGATAATGAGTAAAGACGCTCCTTTTCTGGGTTGATGTAAAGGTCTGTCCCTTGGACAGAGTAAAATTCTACAGTGATGCCATGGGGTGACCTTCGAAGCTGCCCTTTCCAGAAGGAACTAAAGGATCTTTTGATACACCGGTCTCAAGTACGAGGTTAGCAAGAAGGCAACACACGCACCGCTTGGCCCAAGCTCCTTCCCCTTGCCCGAGTCACTTATATATAAATTAAATTGCACTCCTCTGTTCTCCTCGTCTCCTCTCACAGCCTTTCATCAAACAGTTACTCAAAATAAATATTTCCTTCCTCCACCACTTGCTAATGTTTGTCGGCCATTAGCTGAAGGTGTCAGCCCCAGGTGAGAAAAGCAATCGTAGAGCCGGATCCCAGGGCTGCCCGCTGCTTCTGAACTCGATGCTTTATTTTAGCAACTCCGCCGGATCCCACTCCTTCAAACCTTTACGTTTCTCGCCAGCGCAGAGGCTCCGATTTCAACATTTTCTTTACGGCACCTCCTAGCTGGGGCAAGCCAAACGTGCATATTTTTCAGCATAGATAAACCCCCTCCTTGCTCGCATCTGAGAATGAGACTAATATGTGAGTGTTCGATACATCCTACTGTTAACAGGGATACAAACAAGGCAGCCAAGTCAATAAATAACATGAGATAGGCTTCTCCCAGAGGACGAGAAGGAAGTAAATGAATAAAGGTACATATGTTCGGCGAGGCTGAGTCCCTAACAAGACATCTCTGGAAGGGAGGGAGATAATAAATCTTTTTCTTATCCTCAGTGGAACTGCATTAATCTTGCTTCAATTAGGCTTTTCTTACCTATTGCTTTTCCCCCGTGAGCAAGCAAATAAGAACTGTAGTAAGGAAGGAGAGAGGAGAGCTGCAGCCATGGCAGAAAGTTTTTTAAAAAACAAACAAACAAACAAAAAAACCTGTAGAAAATTGTTCTTTCAGAGCAAGAGACAGTTAAGATATTGTGATTAAGCAAAGCACAGCTCCTCTTTGAAGAACTGATGGCTTCGCACAGCTCACGCACTACATTTTCTCTGCCCGGAACCAAACAGCTGAACCTAATCCTTTATCAAACAGGGAGAATGAGGGGACTGTCGTGAAGAACGAAACCCCACTTGGTGCCTTCTTAACACAGCCTGAAGGGCAAAGATCTTGCTGGTCTCTTCTCACAGGTAATTAGCGATAGGACAAGAGGGAATGGGTTCAAGCTGCAGCAGGGGAGACCACTCTCCCACTCTTTCCCAGAAAGAGTGGTCAGACACCGGAATAGGCTGCCCAGGGAGGTGGTGGAGTCACCATCCCTGAATGTGTTTCAGACTCGTTTAGATGTGGTGTTGGGGGATGTGGTGTAGGGGAGAACTCTGTAGAGTGGGGCTGATGGTTGGACTCGATGATCCCAAGGGTCTTTCCCAACCTGAATGATTCTATGATCTGTTTGTTCCTCCCTTCCGCTCTGTTTGCTTTGGATGTCTGAAGAAGAAACATATTCCATTTTCACTCATGTAATGTACAGGCTGAATCGCATGTTCAGTAACAGAAAGACAACAGTCGCTTCTTACGTTTAGAGTGCCCACTTCACTCTTACATGTGCAGAAGCTCCTGGGGGCTTTGTAATGCAAATGTCTGTCTGTTGTGGAAGTCTCCTCACAAGGCGTTGACAATTAGTGATCTGCTAATCTAATAATTCAAGGGGGTATCTTTGTACCCCCATAGTAGAGCAGGTAAGAACACCAAGATGCATTCATCGGTGCCTTAGGTGTGTGGAAAGTGTGGATCTAGAGGGGACCTTGACAGGCTCCAAAGTGTAACCTTCAGAGTCTGTACTCTTTGACAATGTCGAGGCATGTTGATCATCTCTTACAAGCAAATAACACGGAATTCAGAAACGGCAACAAAAATTACACGCAGGTTTCTTACCCAAATGCCGTTTGCATTTGTTGAAATCACATTCTACTGCGGTCAGTGAGATCTACCTTTTCTATTTCTGCTAAAAAAAAAGAATACATAGAATCATAGAATCATCCAGGTTGGAAGGGCCGTTTAAGATAATTGAGTCCAGCCATCAACCCAACACTGACAAAACCACCACTAGACCACATCCCTCAGCACCACGTCTGCCCGGCTTTTGAATACCTCCAGGGATGGTGATTCCACCACTTCCCTGGGCAGCCTGTTCCAATGTTTGATATATATATCTTCACCGTCCCTCCATCTATCCATCATCTTCCGATGTATCACAGCACCACAAATCCCTATAACCGTCATCGGATTAACACAACGTTCACAGCAGGTAGGACCCAGCTAGTACCTTCCTTCCTCATCCTCACGCATCCCCTGGGAAAGCGTGAGCCTGAAGCCAGGCAGAGGCCCCAGCCCCACACCCGGAAATCCAGGGCTCCAGACACCCAGCAGACTTCCTCTCGCCCTGACCGAACCTCGCCATCTCAGGAAGGTCGGCTCTTTCCTTCTGCTTCGCTTCGTGATTCCCACAGCCCTTTCTCATCACTCCCCTGCGGTGGTCCCAATCTTCTCTTCCTTCCTCATTTCCCTTATAATCTCCTCCCAGGTAAAGCACCCTGGAGCAGAGGAAATAAGCCCAAACATCCCTCAGCTTTACTGCTACAACACCGTTCTCCTTGACTCGACCTTCTACCACTTTCCCCACCTAATTTCTATTTACAGCTTAAACTCTTTGAGGCAGGAGCGGTCTCATACTCGGTGTTTTCACGGTCCCTAGCACAATAGTGATCTATTTTGTAGCCTTCAGATGGTCCCTTGTTTTTTTTTTTGTCCTTTGCTTATATAATGCATATGATTCATTGATACCAAGTCTCCCGTAACACAGAACATCTGGTTTTGTTTTTTATCTTTTCCTTATTCGGCGAAGTTGTCAAGTCAGCTTTGGGATATTTTGTCTAAACTCGATCCTTAGAAAGTTGATGCAACTAGGATGGGAAATCCTTTCCAATTTCATCTTTCGGGGATAATCCCTTGTTCGTATATGCTATTTCCTGATTAGATGTTTGCGTTAGGAGAACATCTTTCTTCATCGTCGCGTCTGTCGTTTCGTTTTGGAAAAGCTAATCCTGGGGTCATTAACACTTTCTACGGTCCTGTTGAGCTTGGCAGAGTTTTCTTTCCTTGCATTTCACAGCATTTCCCGCCCCCCATATATATATTCCCTTAAAAGGTTTCCTCCATCTGTTTTGTATTTTAATGCTTGGATGAGGCTCTGTATCTTGGGTGATGTGGCCATTTCTGCATCGAGCATTATCTGTTTTGCCTTTAAAAACGTACCAGCTTTGCAAAGTAGACGTTAATGATTTATAGCCCCAGTGCTGCTAACGGTCTCATTACTGGTCAAACAATGACTTTTTTCAAATGTCAGATAACAGATGGCGAAGAGAAATTTTATTTCCTCTCTTCCAAATCTACCATTTGAGCTAGCGGGGAAAATGTGAGAAGAGGGGAGAGTTGGACACGTGCTTCAGATTTTAAACATATTTGTTTTTAATCAGCATTTGGCCACAGAACTGGTCAGGTTTTAAATGTTAAATACATTAATTTTTTTTGCCTTTTTTGGTCAAACTTTCATACTCTGAAATCCAATTCAAAAGTAACCAACTGTTTATAAAGTTCATCTGTTCTTGTCTTCAACACATAGTGATCAAAATACAATTGGTAAGTTACTCTAAGCTTTTAATCGTGAAAACCAAATTAAGCTACGTTGTAAAAAATGCATTTAGTTTTTTCTTATCAATGAATTTCTATCGCCACAATTTCCTTGTAGCAAAGTGTTCTGTTCGAGGAAGAGGAGATAAACAGCTGAAAAAACGTCTATGGGATACACTTAACCCAGAATTTTATGTATAGTCTAGAAACGTGACCTAATATGAAACACTGCATCACGTAAGAGATGATTAGTACTTATACTACGTCTGTACAACTGGATACATATATTTTTGCCTGTCTGTCTGTCCGTATTAGGTTATCAGATTGCTGGTGGTATCCCGAAGATACCATATTTGAAAAGCACGGTTTGTAGCGGACGCAAAACGGCGGGTGAGATTTAGCTCAGACTAAGCCCTGTTTGATTTGGACTGGGGCGATGCTTCCGAAGGACTGAAACTTAAAGAGATGTTTCCCGTTGCTATAACCTTCACCGCAGCCTTGAGTTGGGATCATCTGGGCGTTATTCTGAATACTTGCAAGGAGTGAGACGCTGTATTCAGCTGGAGTCAAGAGCATCTACAGAGCGATGACAACATATTCTCTGAACGCCTCTGGTAAGCCTTGGTCCAACTGGACAACCGGGTTAAATGTGTGATTCTTCTAATTGAAATTGTCAGCCATCACGAAATCCTTCTAACAAACTTCACAATTTTAAAGTCTTTATCAAGATCTCTGTTGATGTTATTAGGAATTCTACTTGAATATATATTAATTGTTAAGTATTGGACATTAATCAATTGGCTTGACCTTGAAAGTAATTAGGTATTTTATTGGGAAGAAAAATAATTGGTTACGATAAGAACTATAATAACTATGTAATTGATTATATAGCAGTAGATATCTTCATGTATATATCTTGCTATCACAAAAAATTTGTACATAGGCAAAAAGAAGAAAATTATAGAAAAGCCCCGTCTAAGAAATGCATGTTATGGCTGTGCCACGAGGTTCAAAGAGTACATGAAATTCCCTGGAGAGAAGAGAACCAAGACCGACTAGATTATTCATCTGCCTTTTCTGATGTGTTTTCTGAGTTGTTTTGTTCAGAGAACAAGGAAAATGTTTGGGGTTTTTTCCTTATAGTTAGCGTTGGAGATTTTTTGTGTACATTCTCATTTTTATAGCAAAGCCCTCTTGTCGCATCAAACGCACCCACCTTTTGCACCGTCTCAATAAATGTCCCTCAGGAGTAATGAAAACATTCCGTCTCTCATTTTTGAGCAAACCACGGCAATATCTTCTGCTCATTTCTGTTCCAAAACTTTCCATTAGTGGAATCTGAATCCCTTCTTCGCTACCTTGATGGAAAAGGACAGGAACAGATTTAAAATTTAAGTAATTTAAATAACAGCAGCAATTTTTCATCTTTTCTCAGCTGCCTCGGCCAAAGCTTCTCCTAATGCTCCTCCAAATACTTGTCTCCTCCTCTGCATATTCAGCTGATGCTGGCAGATGCTTAGCCTGGTGTCAGCCCTCTGGGGATGGAGCCAGAAACGCATCCAGTACCATTCCCCTCGCAGCAAAACTTAATGACTTCGCATAGGAATCAAAAAACAAAGGAGGCCCCTGACAAAGAGGCATTCAAGTTATAGTTTACTTACTTATCCTTGCCCGAACTCAGCCTTCTGCGACCACGGAAAGCCTTTCTCTCTCTAAAATTCATGCATTCTGTGGACGGTGCTTGTAGCATCTTACTGCCAGGGATGAAAGGCAAAACCAAGCCCCGAACAACCATTTAGTTTGATCACCTTATCAGTATGCGTGACCAAAATAGGGAATGATTTCCTATCAGACAAAAATAAGAGGATTGAATAAAATAAGTCTAACCTACGTGAAACGAATGGCTCGAACGGACCAGGTACTCTTCTTGGTCAAAGCGGAGAGCTACGTTTCATACACAGTCGTGGCGGGAAGTGTTTTATCAGTGTTACGAGTTGGGGCAAAGCTTAAAATGTGCTAGAAAGCAGAGGGTAAATGAAAAGATTTGAGTTGGGTTTGGGGGTTTTGTTTTTTTTTTTTCTTTTTTCCCCCTGAAAACTCAGTCTTAGAGGTAATCCTCTGCTTGCGAGAACCTGATTCACGATTTCTGCCTGACTGGGTTTGGCAGGACTCAACGTTTGTTACCAGCGCAGCGTTGCTGCGAACGCTACTAACGGCATCCTGAGGGGTAAAACAAAGAATGATGAATGATACATTCTGAAGACTGAAAATTTACCAAGGAAGTCTGACTTCAGGAAAACGTAAGAACATATTTTCTATTCATTTTGGTACCATAGGTAAATACGAAACTCAGGGGGCAAAGAGTTTTGTAAGGTAGGGTACGCTGTTAATAAAAAAAAATAAATCAGATTATAAATACCAGATTCTCACGTAATATAATTCACTTCCCTTCCATCGATTTAAGCAAGTATTAAATTGACTTAAAGGCAGCGATGTCAACTTCTGTCACCAAAGGGTTTGGTTCTGACTACGTAAGGACCTGATTTCTTAAAGTCTTTTATATTTATCGCTCCCACGTTGCACAGAGAGGCTGGTGGTACCTCGGCGAAGCGCGGCCTGCCAACCGAATGAACAAAACCCAAATCCCTCACCACATGGCCTCAGTTTAGATCGTTCCCTGTGAGGACACGTATGGATACAGAAGTAAATTTTATATCTATCTATGTATACATGAAAGTGTATAAAATTATATATATATATAGAAAAATAAATTCAAATGAAAATTTAAAACTCATTATGCTGACTTGATCCCACGCCCTGTGGTTGCTCATTCACATGCGTTCATTCATTCTTCATGCTGGCTTCCCCCTGAAGTAACGAGGTCTGTAGCCAGAGAGAGAAACTTCTCTAAATCTGAGAGTACACTAATCCGGAATTTAAAAAGTAAAATCGTACCATTACAGCAGATAATTTTAACTCTGGAGAAAAAGGTCAGAGCTGCAGTTCATCTCAACGCTGCTACCAACAAACGAGGTCAGGTTTTGCTTTCTTTTATTGTGTTGTTGCTTTGAAAGAAAAGACCTTTTTTTCCGTATGGATAAGAGTACCGTGTTCCCAAGTGGCAACAGTAGAGAAGATAGGACTAGAAATTAAATCTCTGGTCTGCACGGCCGTAGGTATCCAATCCCTCCTCGAAAAACGTTCGTAGTGAAGGATTCCAGCGTTTCCCTTTGTGCCTTCCACCCAACGCATGCACAACACGTAAATCTTTATACACTCTTTTTAACACTTCTTATAAAATTACATACATATTTGCAGTTGAGTGGCATACAGCGTGCATGGAAACATCATGGCATTTTCCTAATATCCTCAGCGTAAAGAAGGATAAGCACGCAGGCTCGTTCGTAGCATTCCCCGTCACCGCATGTGCCTGCTCTGGTTACTCGTTAAAGAAAAGTTGTCCCTACGGAACTACTAAAGGAAATGAAAAGAAGAATCCCAGAATTTGCTGTAATTGCTTTTATGGAACGTAGTCATTCAAGAAGGAATTTCGGGCAGCTGGGAAAGGCGGTGTAACTACAAAAAACCTTCCTATAAATTCTCCATGATCCCGGAGGAAACCTCAGGAAACAGGCTATTGCCATGCAGATTTGCATGGTTCCCCGAAGAAAACCGCACTTGCACAAATCCTCCCCTGAAAAGATTTAGCTTTTCAACGGTTTACACTCAAGTACAATTAATTTTGACGGCCCCTGCATGCTTACAAGTCTAACGTTTAGATTTCGTATCGTAGAATCATAGAATCGCTGAGGTTGGAAGGGACCTTCAAGATCATCAAGTCCAACCATTAAC
>VZUD01000085.1:203540-214282 GCA_013401065.1 Cepphus grylle
CCCCAATCCTGTAGCGCTGCATGGGGTTGGTGTGACCCAAGTGCAGGACCCGGCACAGGATGGGTCACTACTTTGTGAGCTACCATGGCTGTACTTACTTTGGAGCCGTCTTCATCCTCAGTGGAAACGATAAGCTCGAGGCACGTTGGTCTCTCCGAACCAGCTGAAATGCAAAGAAAGTGCCGATAAATAGACAATTAAGGTTTTTGCTGCCGAGTATTAGAAGCGTGGAAGAAATCCACGGACACCTTTCTCTGCTCTGCATCAGGAGATACAAATTTAATTTTGATTCAAACAATAGAACTTGCGCCTCGCGCTGTCGGTGTGAATAATAAGACTCATTTGCGAGAACGCAGGTGAACCACCGCTACAGTCTTGTTTGCAAGCATTTACTAATTCATGCTTTTTGTTAACGGCAAGTATTTGGACAGATGTTAATATTTATGCACTTACGCTTCGTAAAAGTCTGATCAGTTTGTGCTAGGAGTGAGCTGTTAATTCCTTTCTGATTAAAAGAAGTTTATCAGGAGCCGCTAAAGTCTGCGGTCAAGGTTTTTTTAAGTTTTCTGCTTCATCTAGATATATACATCATCCATTAAATATTTACAGAGGAAACCTCTTAAAACAATGAAATATAAATGAGTCATTTGGTGGAGGCAATGCATTTTTCTGCCAAGTTTTACCCAGACTTTTATTTGTTTTTTTTTTTTTTTTTATGCAGGGACAGGCTAGTTTAATGAATCTGGCAAAGGGGAATCAATATGAGAATAATTAATTTAACTACTTATTTTTCAAAGTGACAGATGGATGATGGGCCATGAAAAAGATATCCAGCATTATAATTTTCCCTCTACTGCAGGCAGATGAGGTAGATAAAGACGACTGGTCCGTAGCCATTCCCTCGCTGACACAGGGATCTTTCCACAGAAAAGTTACAAAGGCTTTTGGGTGAAAATAATGATGATATTTAAGAGAGTGAATGTTTACACTTCGTGACTGCATGTATTTTCAGGTAGAAACATAATATCTTGATGAGTCAATGCTTCATTGTCTATAAAGATTTCAGAAATCGTGGCTGAATTTCCTAATTTAATCCTTGAGCGTGCTGCTCGGACAAGAGAGTTAGGACATCAAGGAAAACACGCAACTGAACAAGCAAGAACCGGTAATAGCAGGCGGGCAGGGTTGTTTATCTGATGGCCTTGAGCAATTTGGGAGGAACAACCAACAAATGACAGCTGTCACGAGTCATAATCGTGGCATATGGGGGACTTCCCAGGAAAAGCCAGAGAGATTAAACCATAAAATTACGGAACAATAAGCGCACATTGTGTTTGGTATGGTTCTTTACATTTATTTTCCCTTGACCCCGTTTATGATAGATTTGAATTGCTGTACTCAGAAAATATAATTATTTTCCCTACAGCTTCAAACTTGTTTTTCCCTTGTATCCTCCTCTTCCTTCTCTCCTTTCCTTTTAATGTAAATAATGGAAGGGCTGTAACAGCCGTACCAGCTGCTTGTTTGTAGAGGAGATAAAGTAAAAGCCCAAGAAATGCCAATCACCTTGTCAGCCTCTAGCGGAAGGAATGCAACCGACTCTGCCTGGGATAAGGATGAATTTAACAGCGAGTCAGAAATGTAAATGACTGATTTCAAGTAGGACAGTATTTTCATGGCCATCACCTGACAGAACGGATGTTCGCTCTTACCATTTGCCGTGTCTCGTTGTGGAGATGAACATCATCGCCACGTTTTCCATCGTGGGAATCGCTATCCAGGATTTCTATCTCCAGGATCACTCCGGGGCTGGAAGGGAAAACAGGACGTTTTTGCAAATGCTGAATGCAGCGCGTTCGTCCTGTGGCTCTAGACAACATTCTTGGCCTCTAACATGAGCGAAGATACCCGTATGTTTAAATCTCGGTAAAAGCAGTATTTAGATAGGTTGGCTGAAACGTGAAATCAAAGCAATAAATGAGTGTTTAAGCCACCATTTGTACACTCATTCTCTCTCTCTCTCTACAAAGACAGCAAGTTTCTGACATTCTTGACGTTATATCTCTCACTTAATCTCTTTCTGCATTATCCTTGACTGTAAGTATAGAGTACTTATAGCCAAGAGGTATTTTTGAACGTTGTCTCTATCGCTACGTGCAGAAGTTCCCTTCAGCTTCAGGCTCCAACAACTCAGCTACCAACACTGCGAAAACCAGCAAGCCTAACGCCCCTTGGCCGTTTACGTAAACTCAATGGCTGTTCTACTTCTTGACAGAAAAAGTGGCAGTCGCGATATTCGGATCACTACAGGAATTAAACAAGGGCTTGATTCGCTTTCTAGAAATAAAATGTAAAATAATCAGTTTCCTAAAAAAGCGCAAAGATAGTAAACTTGGGGTGTGTGTGTGTGTGTTTATACTTTTTTTTTTTTAAGTGATAATTTTCCCCCCTCCTTGATTAAATTAAAGCTTGTGAACAACGGTGATAGTCTCAATTCAGATCACTTTGGGCTTGCGAACGCTTCCAATTTAAAAATACACGCTTCAAGTAATTTCTCTCAACCAAGCGCAAAATACTTTCCTTTACAGCTGCCCAGAATAATAAAGGATTTGAGCTTTCTTAACTCTTACTCTCCAAACTCCAAGGGGAAAATATTATTGCATGCCGAGAGTCATTACGGCGATTCCAGCCAAGTTATGAAAAAAACCCACTAGTTTTACTAGTCCACACTGATACTTTCTGAGCGATAACGGAGATTTTGGAAGTTTCTTTGTAGATAAGAGTTTCTTAGCGAAAGTGCCGAGACGGCTGCGCGGTCTCTGTGCAAGCGCCTGGGGAACCGCGTCGAACCGCCGCGTTTTGTACCCACTCCAACGTCTGCAGAACTCGTTTGTAGCTCTGTTTATTTCCAAGGGGTTTTGCGTTTGCAGCAGGTAACGCGGCTTTCTGAGCCGGTGGGAAGAGCCTGCTCTTGCGTAGTGCTCAGGTATGGCCGTAGGAAAGCAGAACGTAACCTTTCAAAGGTGCAAAACTGCATTTTGACCGTTTAGAAACGCAGAATGAGAGTTTGCAATCTCGCGAGTGCCTCTACAGCTCACCTGCCTAGAGATTCCTCAGCACTTCCAACCGGGTAGGCCAACTTTTTCCAAACGCTTCTCCTACGAGGAATAAGCGATTCTGTTGAAAACCATCGCCACTCCCAACTTGCAACTCCCTTTCCCAGGAAAAAAAAAAAAACAACCCACTTGATTAGATGCAACAGATGAAAACAATATTAGAATACATTTCCCATATGTGGTGGATACGAATTCTTGGTAACTTTTGCCTATTACAACTCATTCCCTTGGCCATTGCGCTTAATAATACCAAATCCTGCCTCGCCGCCTGGAGCTTTTGCTGCATGAAGATGCTGGTTTTGCTTCGCGCCTGGATGCTCTTCGCTCCCGCGTTTCCCGGGACTTTGGTTTAGACCCGAAGGGGGCGGCCACAATTAGCAACCAACGGCACGAAGGAGAGATACAGCTTGCCTGGCTCTGACACCGGTCTCACCACCATCTTCCTCCTGGTTTCAAAGCCGCAGCGATAGAAACGGTACGTAACAAACAAAGGAAATTGTCAGGCATCTTTTCCACCTCGCTATAATTTTGTACGATCTATAACATGAGATCACGAATACAGATCAAACGTGACAGTCAGATCAATGTGAAGTGACCTAAAATGACACTCAAGCGGTTTCTTACAACAGAAATAAATAATCTAGACACATGATAAATCCTGAAGGTACCCTCTACCTCCAGATAGCTCCGTCCTTCTGCTGCCTGTTGTATGATTAAGAGTTTTCAGTTACTTACTCCATTACTGTTCATTTTCTGGATGGATGATTTATTTTACAGACAAGGAAAACAAAGGAAAAAATACAAAGGAAGTCAAACCTTAGCAAAAGATGAAAGTGTACGTTTCCTCTTTGTGATGTTATAACCACTCCGGGAGCAAAACAAGGTTATTAAGTCTCTTTTATCTTGGATACATTTCATAAATTATATCTCTTTCTAATCATAGAATCATAGAATTGCTGAGGTTGGAAGGGACCTTTGAGATCATCAAGTCCAACCATCAACCTCCCCTGACAAAAACCACTTCTAAACCATGTCCCTAAGCACCACATCTACCCTTTTTCGAAACACCTCCAGGGATGGTGAATCCACCCCCTCCCTGGGCAGCCTATTCCAATGTTTCATAACCCTCCTCGTATCCAGTTTTCGTACTTCATTGATACTTCCCAATAAACTTCACTGAAGTCTCTGAAAAACGTGGAGCTGTGGAAAAGGCATTAGCAGGATGGTGGGACGCATGAGAAATAAGTGAGTAAGTAAGACAAAAGTTGCTATTCCGTTATATGAAGCACCAACACAGCCCTCGGCAGCCAGGCACTTGGCACCTCGTGTCAGGAAACGTGCTGCAGAAGCAGGAGGAGTTAGAGAACAAAAGTGATGAAGGGGCTAGAAAACCTCTGGTTTTATTAAAAAAAAAAAAAAAAAAAAAACCAGAAAGAAAAGAGAAACTGAAAACTTTTCTTTCTGAAAAGAAACTCACAGGATGGATATGTGAAAGCAAATCAAATAAAGAAGGTGACTCAGAAGCTTCTGTCTCTGCACCTCACCGCGCCAGGAACAAGATGATACTCAATTAGATGAAAGGTGTGAAAACCAGGACTGAAACAAAAATACCTCTCCATAGTAACCAGACTGTGGAACTCGACGCTACCAGAAGTCACCCAATCCAACAGCTTGGGAAAACTCACAAGGAGGGACTAAACATTTATAAACTCATCAAGACTGTTGAGGCTTTTATCGTAATTAAATCTCACGTACAGTGATTTTGGCCAATACGTACCTGTTGCAAACTACAGAAGAGCCAGCATGGAAAGCTACAGGTCAACTCTTGCATCTTGTCCTGAACATTTCTACACAGAATTTGGTTTTGAAGTTAAAGAGAAGGGCATAAAGATATTGCATATTTTCTTTTTTACCCAAACACATAAATTGACATATTTTCCTTGCCGTTATCTGCTGAGTTATATACAATATAACTACACAGAACACGCCTTTCTTTTTGTAACAGCATAACCAATATGGCATAACTCAAAGATTTCATATTTATTAAAAAAAATACATATATATAAGAAAAGCTGCTATTAACAACAAAAGTGATTTGTGTGCGTGTGTGCGCACAGTGTACAAGAAATAATTTTCTTTGCTGAAATTTTTACAGGACCTTTTTTCCTTTCCCCCCCATGTGTCGGTTTTACCGCAAACATAGTACGTGTGTGTGACTATATTTTTTTGGAAGACAATATAACAACTGGAAAAAATGTATACTCCCTCTTCCCAACGTTTTCCCCAGTGCTCTATACAGCTTGCTATATATTATTTCCTTAATAATGAATACTGTTGTTCTAGCATGGCTGTCTTCTAACTGTCATCTGTTTTCACTTAAGTCATGCTGAAATACTTGGGTTTTTTTTGCTTTTGCACCCAATTCAGCTAGTAACTCGTAACGCGCGGGTCAGCAAAGCGAGACAAAGAAAAGGTCATGACAATCAGGAAAATTTTTAGAGAGGATTATTTAGTGCAATCAAGTATTTGTTAACGCTTTCCCCTTCTACGCGATGACTATTTTCTGTCTGAAAGTCATTTGTTGCAAGAAAATTGCACCTCCTATTCCTGTAATACCTTAAGAGTACATTTAGCTATTTTCTTAGATATAATCTATTTGGAAATGTTGTCTCGGAAGCACGTTAGTTGACTTTTATTCCATTTTGACTTACCTATAGGGCTTGACGCAAGCCTTTGACGTAGTTGTAATTAACTGCTATTAATTCCCTTCTCTCGGAATCGAACCGGAGCTGAGGCGTCACAAAACGAAGACGGGCTCCAGGATGCCTTTTTGGAGACAGCGCTGTATCCTCAGAAGCTGGAACAGAATTCTGTTTCTATACGTGATTTATTCGTAATGCTGAGGCCAGCTTTTTATTCCTGAACCCCGTCCCAGTTCGACTGTAACCCATCAACAGTCATTCCTACCCGGAGATTACACTTTACTTCCAATAAATTCACCAGCCTAGCATTTCACCATTTATTGCGGTTTTCTGGCTGGCAGTAGAGCATTCTGATTTACTGAGCCAAATCGTCACATTTTCACAGCAGTTTTACGCAGCGCTTAATTTGCCTAGTGAAATCTGTATTATTCCAATGTTATATATTAGAAAATAGTCAGACTTGTGCATAAAAATTACTGATAAAATTAGTGATAAACTATTTCCTGAGATGCCTCCCTCTTTACACATGTACACGCTCCCACTGCTATAAAGATATTTTTTTTAAGCTGTAGGAGACCTCTCCAATGATTTTTCCCTAAATGAACACAAGCGGGTTAATTAGCAAGCTCAGGGTTACGTGGTTGTTAGAGCTGCCGGGATTAGAAAAAAGAGATCTGTCGATTCCAATGGAGAATTGAGAAAATTCAACAGCAGCAATAAATAAATAACGCATCTATTGCCTAAGAGCAAAATAATTCTAAAAGCAAGGAACTCAAAAAGCGTTAGTTACATTGCAAATTGGAAGCGAGACTGGGGTTAGGACCGAACAGAAGAGCAACGATGGCGGTAGACTTCTCAGTACGTCTTTGGCTACGTTAGTTTTCCTTTCGGGGCGCCCTGAGGAGCTCCGAAAACCGTAGCACAGTCTATACCAGCCAAAGCTGAGCTTCTGTGTCCTTCAAGGAAGACAGCGCTTAAACGCGGGGTGAAATCAGCTCATAAAGTTCTGAACGGCGTTTATGCCCTTTAAATTTTTTATACGGTTTCAGCACTGAAGGCCTCTGCGTTTTTAACGGCAAAGCCAACGTGGCTTGGCCTCTTTAAGAGGGAGTCGGGTCTTCACAATCCGGCCTTACATCTCCTCCATTGTGGCTTCTCTGGAGCAATAATCTCCAGGTCAAAACGGGGCAGTCAGGACCCCGTCCATCTCACGGGCTTTTGAGATGGAGCATTGAGCTTAAGATGATATTTAAGATCTGGTACCAGTACTAGACTTCATCCCATCCGCTGATGAAGCCAAAATACCCGTGCAGTAAAGCCCAGCAGCTAAATTAGGCTACCTGTAAGAGGACAGGAAAGGTTAACTCCCCCATAAATGCGTACGTGCGCCTTCTTTACTTAAATATGCCTTCAGGAAGTTAACCCATGAGCAGTTAGCAAAAGCATTCCCTAAACCAAACCTCACCGGCTCACTCGAATGGACACCACGGAAAGACAAGGGGAGAGACAACGCTACCTTCCTCTTCCCAACAGTCATCCCTGCACCGGCTCTTCTTCCTTTACACATCTGCCAAGCGTGGCTACAATAAACAGAGACACGTTTGCCCTTAATAATCTTTCCCTGGTGGCCAGCCCGTCGTGCAGTAACTGGGTTATACTCTCTCGCCCCCTTTTTGCTTTACGAAACTTTTCTCATGGATTCATTTATTTTTTTTTCCCCCCTTTATTTCAGCGGGTCGTGATTGCGGCGTAACGTAATGAAACTTTTCTGGTCCTGGGTACTCCTGCCTCAGCGAGGTTCCGTAGAAGGGAAAAGACGGCGTTTAGGTTTGCTCTGAACGTCCCTGCAGCTGCGAAACGTGGATGGCAGCGCTGCTGGAACACACTCTCCTGTGAGGTTTCCAGCACTTTCTGCTTGCAGTGTTGCCAAGAATATTCCTAAGGCAGCTTTTTCACAGCGACTTGGAATTTCACACTCTAGATGAAAGTAACGCAAAAGCAAACGAGAAGCAGAGTTAAGAAGAAACAGAGTGTTTCAGGTAAGTGGCATTGAATTCAAGAAGTGAGTGAGCTTAAAGGAAAAGATTCCTTCTTTTTCCCCTCCCTTCACCAACGAATAATTTCCTACTTAGTATTTCACAGAATCATAGGATTTCCTTCTTCTGATTTCCCCGCCCTCCGTCAACAGCGGCACAGAAGCTGCTCCTGCTTTATCTGCTCTTTACTGGCAGCGGCAACTTGACCTCTCAGACGAAAAGTCCTGGAGCCTACAGTTCCCGGGTTTCTAATAGCCTCTGGATCTCTGCTCAGGGCGGGAAGCAACGGAAGTGGCACGGTAGCGGAGCTGCCTCATCCGTCATTGTAAAAAGCACTGTCCCCTCTTAGCCTGGGGGAACGTAGTCCTGTAGGATTTTATCCTCTATGTGCTTAAGAACTCAACGCCAAGCACCGTATTGTCTTTTACCCACAGAACTCCAGGCAGAAACCCCCCAGGCAGCTCTGCTCCCCACCACCTGTAGGGAAGGCCGCCGCTGTCCCAAGAAACCCACCAAAGCAGCCTCCGCTCTCTCCGTCTAACCGCTCACATGAGAAATATTCCCACCTTCAGCTTCTCTGAGGACATCTGGTTAACTTCTGAGGTGGGTTTTATTTTGTTTTGGTTTTTTTTTTTTTTAAAAAAATCACCTTTTCGTCAGCAGCTGAAAAAGCGCGGAGTCGCCTCGGAGCCGGCTCTGGATCTGCTGCTGAGCTTCACGCCAGGGAGTTGCTCCGGGCCTCGGGTCCCACACGCAATATTGACCGTGGCACAAGGGCGAGAACAGCTTCCGAGCCCCGCGGGTTTAACGGGGCTGAGCGCGCTCCTCGCATCCCAAAGCGGGGCAGCTGGAACCTGAACAAAATCCTCAAAGCTTCATTTCCTACGGACCAGATGTATAGAGAGGGACTCACGCCAACGATAAAACACTCACAAGTCATCGATTTTGTAGAATTTACGAATGGAAAAGTAAAGGTGTCCAAATTCCAGGGTCAGGCTGCTTAATACAACTGTTTTGCTGTGAGAGTAACTTTGCTAACATCCTGTGATAACGCCTGCAAGTCTGTTGCTTACCTTTTATTGCCTAAATATCTTTTATTGTACTAAATGTGCACATAGACAGTGAGGGAGGATACAGGTTTTAAACAGTCGCCTGCCGGTGTGAAAATCCAGATGAATGCTTTTGTTGTTTGGAGGTCTTCATTCCAACACCGACGAGGCACCGGATGAAAACACCGGCATCTTTCCTGCTTTACACAAGCCCATTAAATCTGTGCAGTCACTGATGGTTTTTTTTATTAATTTTTTTTCAGAGGCCGAGTGTGTAAAGCCATAGCCTTCATTTGCAGGGAAACGAAGAGAAGTCTGTAGATATCTTCCATCTCTTGCTTCTCTAATCCTATTATTCTGCGTTTCACAGCCCAGAAACTTTCAGGTCCAGCTGGACAATTCTTGGAGCAGGTTTCTTTTTACCAAGAGCTGGTATATGTTATTTTCCCGAGAGGCGTAGAGAGTTGGCCCCAGGTATAACACCAGCTTTTCTCTCGTGCTCCTCAGATGCCTATTCTTTACGGGAGCTGCCGCTAAACTTCTCTGCAAGAACCGCGGGAGAGAGAAGTCACAGCCGCCGTATTCATGGAGATTATGAAAAGAAATATTGTACTTTTCGGGGAAGAACACAGCTTGGGAGGGAACGAGAATGAATCAGAGTGAATCATTTTCACTCACTGAATATAGGACAGAAACGGGGGGGCGAAGGGAGGAGTGTGAAGATATTTGCCTCTATCATTCTATAAAGTGACAGCTAACACTTCTCAGGACTCCTTTAAGCGCTGTATGAAACATTTAGTGTACACAGGCTTTCTGTGCAAGCACTTAGTAGAGCGAAATGCTACAGGAAAACAAAAAAAACAAACCATGGGCTGCTTTAATGGTGGCAGTGAGTGCCAAGATGACAGAATGTGGGACATGGCATCCAAGGTCTGGGTGGTCTGCATGGAGGGAAGTACCGCACAAATCGCCACGTCAAACGACAAGGCGGACAGAGCGACACAATTCCCAGGTAAGAGAGGAGCGTTGTGGTGGCCAAGCACTTTTAAAAGGTGCAGGAAGGATTCCCCACCTTCTATCACAATTTAAAGTAAGGCAATTTGCCCTCTGAGGACAAAGAGAATATCTGTGCCCCCAGAAGCAGCCCATCTATCTATATTTCGTGTGGAAGAGCAGAAAAAAAACCCCTATTGCAATGCTACTATAAAACACCTTTACACCACTGTAGAAGGCATCATGGAGATGATGTATTGGTTTAATTACACTGGTGCAAAATCCCATCAACAAATTATACTGGTACAAAAGGTACCTTTAGAAGGGGCCTAACAACTACAGTTGAACTGACCACAAGGGAAGAGCGGAGAAATTCCTCTCCTAAAAATTAAAGGTCTTTATTTAATGCCAGCATCCTACGTACGCCTTGTCTGGATCAACTTCTGTAGAGTGAAAGCTAGATACGCGACACAAGAAATACCTCTCATTTTCATTTCTTTTTTACCTGTATTTTAAAAAGATATTGCTTTTCATTTAAGAATTTTATGAGGCCATTTGAATAAAATACGCTTTGATAAAAGTTACCCTGGTCATTCTGGAGAGAAAATACCTCTGAGAAGATAAAAAGGTAATCCGGCACCCTTCCAAATCGGAAATCCTTTTAAAAGAATGAGCTAAACCCTTTCATAAACAGGGCTACACGTAGGCCTGCGTGGTGATGACGTGCACCAACGGCTGATGATGAGGAGGGATGGGAACTGAAATTTGCACGAGTAAAAGTTATGAGGAGAAGACCAGCACTTACCCTAGGATTTCAATTAGGAGTCTTCAAATACCTCCCCATCT
>VZUD01000085.1:214333-238894 GCA_013401065.1 Cepphus grylle
ACCACCCTCACAGTAAGCAATTTCTTCCTCAGATCTCATCTAAATCTCCCCTCTTGCAGTGTAAAACTGTTTACCTAAGTCCATTTTTCACTGACTGATCTCCACGCTGCGTTGCTGCAAGTTGGCCTCTGCTCAGGAAGACAGCTTGGCCGGAAAAAGATTCCTCTGCTTGCTCAAGGTCTTCTTACTGACTAGCAAGGGCCAAGTTCTCTAGTGGAGCTGGAAAACATGCCAGGAAGCGTAACTCAGTTCGTTTTTCTTTTCTTTCTCGGTCATAAGAAGGAGTTGCTGCCCTGCACCACAGAAGAGGCAAGTTAGGACAGTGCTATGATTCAGACCGGGTAGGCGGAGGAGAAAACTATGTGCTGGGTGCGCAGGGCATGTTCGCCAGCCCAGCTAGAAGGAACCAAAGGGAGAACGGTTTGCTGACGACATGAATGAAAAGGAAACCACTCTACCAGGGGATGGGGAAGGAGAGCTCCCCTGCCAACTCCTTCCAAGATGAAAGCCAAGAGCTCCAGAGAAGGTCTTACCAACAGTGAGGACTCCCCTCTACGTCCCCAGAGCTCTTTGTTTCTTCCTCTCTGCCCTCCATTTAGTTTAAAAGAATGACTTCATCCTTTCTTTGAAAAAAAAAAACCATAAAATAATTAAAATCTACAAAGCACTTCAATGACAAATCCTTACCAAGATGAGTAATTCTTTGTTGGAGAACAGCACCTGAAGTCAGAGATTTTTGTCTTTGGCCTCAATCTATGCACACCTTCATGGGGATGACATCAAGAATGATAATATGATCCGAGGGCTAGACCATGAAATTAAAAAAAAATTATTAGAAAGAGGGTGCACGCTTTTAATGATCTGGGTAATTAAACATTGGAACAATTTAGCAAGATTGGGGCGGATTTTCCATATGGTTTAACATGTTTGTACTTAGACTTGCTTCATAACGTGGTATCTTCGAGCAAATTTGTAAACACAGTTTGGTAACGCAGATTTTTTTGCTTCAACTTGCGGCAAGTGCATAAACGGATTTAAAATCATTAACAGGAAGGCTAATTAGAAAAAAAAATAATAATGAAATCACACTACCAGCCACTCTGCTGGTCCCACACCCCCTTTCATACAATGCAGGGAGATTTCGAGCAATCTCTGAAAGGGCAGATTGGGTTAGAAAAGAAAAGAAAAACTAATATTCATAAGGGAGTTATAATTAAAGCCAAAGATTCATTTCCATTTGAAACAGATGGTCAGGCAAAGGCATTCTGGATAATTGAGCAAAAGCTTGTGCTTCAACCAGATAACAAAAGCACCGACTTAATCTTTCATCGAAGTTGCAGAGGGTAACCCGTTTATTGCGTATTGCGGATCAGGAAACATCGCATGGCTTCAAAGCCGCCACGCTTACAGGACCGGCGCAGATCCAGAGTTCCGAACGGCACGGCCGCTTTCAATGAAAATAAGTTAAAATTGCAAGTGAACAGAAAGACAAACAAGACATAAAATCCTAGAAAAGGACAGGAGATTGAGGGCCGAGTGAAGCGGGAGAAACCCAACACGATGATAATTCTGTTTTGCGCAGGGGGCTTCTAGAAAATGGCTGTGGAAGTTGAGACAAAGAACGGAATCTGCTGTGAGAAAAACATCATTTTTCCAAGACAGTTCAAAACTTGACTTTTTTTTTATTTTTTTATTTTTTTTCCTGTATAAGAATAAACATCACCTGAAGAGTAAAAGATTGCCTCCCAGCTGCTTGACCGGGAGCGCCATCCCGGGACGGAAGCAGCAGGGGATGCTCTAGGCTCAGGGCAGGCTGCAGGGCAGAGGTTGAGCGTTACATCCACCTCCCGTCGCAGGAGATTTAGGCTTTCACGACTCTCCTGGATGCCCAAACTGTTTCGCTACTTGAACCAAGCGATCAAGAGGTTAAAACTAACTCCGGCAGTAGCAGCAGAGCATACGCCAAATGGCATTAGCAATGGCTCCCCGATGGGCCACCAACGTAGCTGTCAATGAGAAATGATCATTAAAAGGAGGTATTTTCACGGGAAGCAGTTTTGGGTCCAGCCCGTGAAAAAAAATGACTGCGGACAAGCTTTGCAGGTGAGACAAAGGCTGCTGGAGCGGTAATACAACAGGGAGGACAGGGCAACTGCAAAGCGACGCCGATTGCCTGAAAAATCCATAGAATTACAGAAATTCAGCCTCTTCCACAAAATAGGCGTCACTAAAAAATATGAACGCGTGTAACAAGGAATGAAGGTGCACCAGGAGAAGGGCTGGAGTTGTGAGAAACCTTAAATCAATTTGAGAGTCACAAAGGACAGGCAAATAATTAGCGGCACAGGAGTGCTCCTTTCTTCTCGGGAGGCGGTATTTCTTCCTTGAGTGAAACTAATCCTGGAATACTTAAAGATTGGAATACAGATGTACAACGGCAAGAGGAAAACACCAGGTGCCGACGGACTCTTAGTCCTGGGGATACAGGTAACATAAGGCTGCAATCTGTAGCCAGACCAAAAAAAAAAAATTAAAAAAATAATCAAATTAGAAGGCAGGCATATATATTTTTAACTCAGATATTAGCTATTGCAAGAGGTTTACAATGGGAAGTGATAGATTCTTCATGTTTTTCTGCTTTAAATCAGAACTGGATGCTTTTCATCGTGTTTACTCAAGTAACACAGTTATCATCCAGTTAAAGAGAATTTACTAGGTTTGAGTAAGGAAATGGGAAGTGAAGGAAAGTATAGGATATGGCAACCCACAAGCTCGTGTCTTGAGCAAGACACTGCATATTTAACAAGTCCACTGTGTAAGCAGGCACACAGTGAGAACAGTTATCACTTGCTCATGAATTTAGCTGAATTTAAGATTACATTATACGAAATGCTTTCCCGCCTGCCTCTGAGGAACAGCCACGACCAATACGAGAAAAGTCATGACTTCAGCTGGACGTCAAGGACTTTCTTTGAGTACAAGTCCTCACGCTGCTCTTTTGCTGGCACGGATGAGAAGGAAACAGATGTCAGCGAGATCCCTCAGCCTGCTGAACCTGCAATACAGAAAACCTTCCACTGATTTTACTATCACCATCCCACAAGTTTAGTCAGCTCATGGAAGTATGAAAGACATTGGAAAGAAAGGAGAGGAACCAGAAAGGGTAACGTTTCGTCTAAACTTGCCCATTATCCGGGGATAACTACCGGATCTTGGCATACTCGCATGCTAACGAGTTTAATGACTTTCCCGTCAATGACTGGGTAGCCGTGGCTGTGGGAGGCCGAGGAGAGCGGTGGGGGTGGAAGCAGCACGGCGCATTCCTCCTGACGCAAACCAGGCACTTCTTGTTCTTCTCGTCCTACCCATTCCACCCAGGGGGGTTTCCAAGCAGACTTTCACAGCCAATGTCAAAAGCAAAATTAATCATTTCGCCTTTTTCCTTTCAAAGAGAAGGGAGGGGGGGGAATAAAAATCTAGCGGCAGTAAAAATCTCAAAGAAACCATCTTTGAAGACAAGAGTTGCTGAAGTCCTCTGGGCCGAAGGCCACGGCTGTGCGCTCCCTCGGCCTCTCCGCACACCCTTCCGTGTGGAGGGCAACCTTTGGGAACCGCAGATGCTGTCCTCCGCTCTCCAAACAGAAGGCAGATGACACAAACCTAATTTCCGTAGCTACAGGGTAGTAAGAGATCAGTTATTTAAGTATAATGGAAATAGTCTCTTGCTAAGAGATTGCTTGGCAAGGGAGCCTAAACGATTTGGTAAAGATAAACACCACCGACCAAAAAGCTCCAGCTCTTTATCAACACTAACTATACTCACTCCGGTCAGAGCGGTAAAACATAATGAAATCTGCTAATGAAAACCCAAATCAAACTGGAATCGATCACTATAAGAATGGTATGCTGTCAGAGAAAGACTTAAGAGGGCTGCCCAAAGGTAAGATATTACTAGCTACGCCCCTGGGCCTTAAAGTTTTGCCAACATTCAGAGCTTTGAAGGTTGGGGTTTTTTTTAGAAGAAAAACAGACGATGATAGATGAAGTATTTCTTCAATGACATTCAGTTCGCTCTCCCGAAATGTTCCTTTTAAACAACTCTTAATTTCTTCATGCTGTTTATGATACCAGTCGCAGCTTGGTGCTCTTCATTTTCTCCCAGGGCCACGTTTCCCCCTCCTTCTCCAGCCATCTTAAAAAATAAAATTATGTCTTCGTTATCTGCATGGAATGAATTAGTCTATCGATTTAGCTTTTGGCAAATCTCCCCTAACGTACTGCATTCTGATGCTCGTGATGTCCTTTTCCAAACTGCGCTCTAAGTACTTAAAATGAAGAATCGCTCTTACTTTTAGAGCCCCTTGGAGTTTCTCCTGCCCGCAGTTCTGCGCCGGCTCACCTTAACGCGCAGAAGCACAGCTGCATTTAAAGTCATTCTCAAAAGCCATCTTTTTAAGCCAATCCAGGGAATGACAACAAACATCACGGCCTGCACTCAACTTTAGGTGATTAAACACTTGACTTTTACTGAGACTGATGCTTATAAGGAATTTCAAAAAAGCATTTTTCTGACTCCGTTGGTATGACATTTCAGGACCCCGTTCTCCGCTCGTTAGGGAAATTCACAATAACAGTGATTAATCAGTTCTGTTACTTCAATCGCAAGCTAAACTTTATCCAACGCTGCCCTGATTATAATTGAAACTAATGGAATTCACGAAATAACTTTTAACCCTATCATGGAATATACCCTTATTGCAACATTAATTCAAATCCAGGCACTTAATTCGATCTTCTTTCATGCTGCTAACTGCATTTATATCCCTTATTATTAACTTGCTTGGCAGAGGTGAAAACAAGCGTAATTCGGGGAAAGAGAACATTTTTGTACTTTCACACTGGTGGGCCTTTTAACACAACCCCTCCACTTCATCAAGACCTTGACATATGTTCCACGGAAATGAAATAAATGACGTTATTCAGTACTCTACCAAACAGGAACGGAATTCTAAGGTGAAGCTTGTGTTATCTAACTGCTAAATTAAGTCTTATGCTCTTTTTTTTTTCCTTTTTTTTTTTTCTTTCTGTGAGAATATGCGTTCTCTGCCTGTTCCTGGAAATGAGAAAATAAAAGACTGAGAGCAGCAAAAGCAAAGTTATTGCTGTCCTGAGAATACAGCTCATGAAGTCAGTCGTCAACAGGTATATTGGATATGGCAGCGTCTTTCTCTGAGCTAACGTTAGCTTTTGGAAAAGCAGAGCTAACACCGATAGTATAATTAATAGCGAACATCGTATAAACTAGATTTTACTTGCTTTGCTTGAACATTGCCGCTGAATATTCACTGAGTTTAAAGCAAGACAACAAAAGGAGCCTGTAGTTAGTCCCCGAATAGCACATACTGAAAAATAACAAGTATTTTTTCCAGGACTTGCGTATAATGCATAACAACAGTCAGCAAAGGTACAATGCTTTGTTCATAGGTCTCCCTATCTGGAAACAAAAATCCTATAAAACAAACCATACGTTATTTTCTTCCTTCCTTTTTCTTTCTTCAGACATTTTCTGACCAACCTTCGGAGTGGAAGCTGGTAGACCCAGCACCCCCATCTGCACTGAAGAATGCCACTGGGAGGAATTCATTATCTCCTTGTAGTTTAAGGAGAATTCAGACATACTCATTTCTTTTGTCCGACTGCATGGTGCAAACTGCTCTTACTCTTTGCCATCAACCAAACCCAAAGCTCCTTCAATTGTTAAGAAATTTTAACAGCGAGCCCATTCCTAGTTTATTCCCTAAATGCTGCAGCCCAGTATCTGACCTCGTGTTGGAATCCCAACTGTTGCTGCTGTCTCACTTTCCGTTGCAGAAAGATAACGCGCTTTATAAAAGGCAACTTCCAAAACGCGGATGGCTGCGTAGACGCGTGAGTGTTGGCTGCTGAACGTGCGGTGCATGAAACACGGAGAGAGAAAAAGCAGCTTATTCTCTGCAGCGTGATCACAAAACCCTGAAGTTTCGCTGTCGGCTAGACGATACCTCAGATAACCCGTTACGTACAATCCCGCACAGATGGAAATGCGAGCGCCCTTTCATCGGCTTGAAATCCAATCAGCACCCATGACTTACAGGGAGAAAAAGTTGCTGGGTTTAATGGCCTAATTCACTTCCCAAAAAGCCTCGTGGTCCCAGCAGACAAAGGAACCTTGTGGATGCCTTCAGACACTAGTGACTCCATTAGTTATGATAACTCATATTCCATGGCTGAGCTCCGCAACCGCATGGACCTTCCCTCACATCTTAGAACATGACCTATACATAAAGGTTGACATTTTAGATTTACTTACCATTCTGGGCACTTCCTTCCACGGGTCTTCGTCCGTAGCCGGGATAGCGTTTTGTCTCCAACTTTGTATCTAACTAAATAACAACAATAACAGTAATAAAAAATCAACACGATAACATTATCTGACCATTGGAAAAGTCATTCAAAGAGCTTTAGAATAAAATCGCGAGAACCTGAAAAGGACAACACAAGCATTTTTCACGCTTGCAAGATTTTAAAAAGCAATTCAGCACGATATACTATATTCGGGGAGCACAGATCACACGGCAAAGCTTTCTTATGGCAAAGCTTTCTTACATCTGGTTTGTTGTTATTTCTTTTTCTTTCTCAAGTTTTTCTTTTCTTCCTCTCTTCCTTGCAGTCATCCTTCTCATTCTTCAGGTTGCCTTGGTGTAGAAATGATGACCCAGGGCCACAGCTAGCAACAATGCGTGGAAAAGGAAGAAATACCGTCTCCCTGCTCAGGCTAGTCCTCTCAAAGGTGCGGACGGCACCAAGACCAGATTGGAGAGTTACTATCAGACCCGCCTCTCTCTTGTGCCCATATAGCACATAAAGAATAGAAAGCTTGAGACAACTTCAAAACAATAAATAAATCCCCCCAGCATTTCCTTCCCCCCGCCAGTCTTTTCGTAGATTTTTAAAAAATGTGGGTAGAGGGACCAGTTTCTGTCTTACGCCAAATATCAAGAGCTTTTCAAGAGTGCCTTTGCACAAACGTATGAGCCTGAGTAAAGCGGTAACTCCCTCGCTACGTCGCCCAGCAATTAGGAGGCCTCTTTTGAACTGTCAACCTACAATACCTTCCCTGAGACCGGGCACGCAACACGTTCTGAGACAGAAATCACCCGGGAAATCCTGCTGCGAGCGTGTGTGAACTACGTACGACTCTGTAAAGAGCAAGTCAGGTTTGAGAGCTACATGGCATCCCCAAAAACTAGAGACCGTCGTATTGCTGGAGGAAAAAAAAAGAAGTATTAAGCGAGAGCGGACAGGGAAACTGTAACACAGTATTTCCACATCGGGATCTTTTCAGCAAAAGATTCAGGAAGGCTCCCAAATTCAAGGCTCGAAATCCGACTTTTGCCCTGTACCAGACCAGAGTATCAATTTCAAGGGAATCACCTAACTAAGAGCAAGCGCAGCCTTAGAAAACCTACTCCCATCGTGTCCTCTACAAACACTTAACGCTTGTGGCACGTTTATCTAATATAGAGGCATGCAAGAACGGATCCCACTGTTCTGCTTTGCACCGATTCCTTTCAAGGACTCCAATTTTGCCCGCGAGAGAACAGCCATAAATAATTATAGAATAAAATGCTGTCAGAGAACAATGCTCTCCGGTCGCTTCAGTCCAATAAAAGCCAAGGCAATCATAAAACTTTCATGGAAAAGCGGGGATCATTGATTCTCTGAGGATAACACTTAATTACGGTGCCTTGTTTCTATTATGCCAAAATGAATTAAAGTATCTTAGTCCTCCTTTATGTACAGTTTAGCTTACACATCTGATTTTGGCCTTTTTTAAAGGACCTTGGAAAGTCAGAAACATTATTATTTCTTTCTACCGCTGAACTCGGTGAGCGACACAGGGGTATTTCAAACGTAAACGTCATGATTTATGCGTTGTGAACTAGACAGTGTAATGTTTCAGAATCAGTTCCTGCTTCCTTCGCTTCTCTCCTAATGTTTATCGCTGAAATGTAGATTCTTTCCCAAACTAGAAAAGGCATACATCCCCAAAAGTCATCATTTACTACATTTCTCCCATTTGGATAGCTGGGATAGCCGATCCAGACTAACTTAAAAAGCCTCACTTTTTCTCAAAGACAAAAAAAAAAGACATGAATTATATACACCACATTCTGGAGTATAATATCTCAAGACGTTATTATCATCTCTTTTAAGGACGTCAATGGTACATTTAAAAAAAAAAAAAAAGAAGTGAGAAATTAGAGAACATTTGAGTTCCTGATTACTCACGGAATAGTCTGTACCTTAAGTAAAGCTAGACAGATTTCTAAGAAAATTAATTAGTCCTCTGAAGGACCACACAATATGAAAAATGACAGTGACGATATCAAACACTGATGCAGATACACATCATCCTTTTATAGTCATTATTTATAGGTCACGATCCAGGAAGCCCATTTCTGACTTCTCCCCAGTATATTCATTACAAAAGTAAGTCTAAAATATGACTCACTTGTTTCTAAGTGTTCATTAACGACGGCTTTATTCTGCTTGATGGCTACAAATATGCAATTTACTGGGTTTTGGCAGTGTATGCCTGCAGTTAGTTTCTTTTCCAAAAAGGTCAGGGGGTGTTGGAGCATTGGAAATGATTCGGATTTTAGTGCGCACTTGATTTTACGAATGTTTAAAATTTTCAACTGTAATCGATTTATAGAAATGTGATTTCTGAGTCAAGTGAGATGTAGTTGAAGAGCGTGCTTATTTTAAATTAAAAAAAAAGCAAAGTTATAGCTATTTAACACATGAATCATCAATTTTACCCAACATAATCCATCTTGAAACTCATATGCGCGTATGTACTGTATCAATTATCACAAATCACCAAGGATATGCAGTCGGTCCATCCACTGATCACTCATGCAGACACCTTGGAAAAGGGCAAAGTTTGAACCAGGTCTCAAATTACAGACATACTGGAAGAAGAAGTTCTGTGTCAGAAGCAAAATGCCGTAAAATCATACCCGCACCACAAACAAATAGCATTAAGAAAAGCTTACTGAGTTCGTTTAAAATCAACAGGGGCAGAATGGCTATCGCTGATGCAAAAAAGAGGCAGACTGCTTTTATGAATGCCATAAAAATAAACTATTTTAATAGAGACATAAATAAAAGGTTTAAAGTAGAATTTCCCCTCCCCTGAACATAAAGATGGCCTAGCTTCTGTACAGAAACCGAACAATATTCACGTGACTACTAAATTAAATAATCACTTTGTTACATTCAAAATAATTGGAGGCAAATGCATAATGAAATGATGCACCTGAATCTCATCCTAGCAGTGTAATACAGTATTTTCTTCTTTTACAGTACTCTGAGGATACGGATCTGTTAAATAAAACTCTGAATGATAGAACGGCAATAAAATTAACAAATCAAAGGAAAAAAAAAACAAGCCCAAACAACCCTAGCACCCAAAAGGGTACCTTGCATCACCCAGTAATTAAAGTTTTAATGGGAGAGAAATAAGTACTGTGCTGTAAAATAAGTTATGTCTTTTATATATTGTTGTAGAGTTATCTTAAAGGGTTTAAATATTACATTCACTTTGGCGACGTGATTTTTGTCTGTGCCTGTAATAAATTATGCATGGCGTGGGCCAGCTGTTCGTGTGTGTTGAATAACAACCGTCGGCTTCTCCTGCAAATGGGAGGAGCTTAGAACATCTAGGAAATTTTAAAACCATTTCCGATTCGTCTAAGACGGACAAAATCTAATTCAAAGCAGCTTTCCTCCTATCACCCCACCCCCCACCCCCAGCACCTCTAAAAAGTTACTCTGATGGCTTTGGGTTTTTGCCGCGTTGCATCAAAAACTGTCACAGGCTGGTGACTAACACTTTCTGACCCACCGAGGTTCTCAAGTTTTGTTTTTCCTTTCTCCCTCTGAATCATCTGCCAGTTTCAGAACATCCGGCATTAACGTCTCCGTACTCTCCAGATACTCCAACTAATTTGGGCAAGGAATCACCATTTTGTCTATCGAAAATAAATTTACTGAAATTAGGTGTCATCGCCGTTGTTATCTGGAATGTAGCTGCGACGGGTGAGCGCCATTCATCGCACGGAGGAGAAAGTTTGTCACGCGGATGTTTATGTAGACTCGAGGCAGAGCGTTGAGTGAAAATCAGAGTGCCGGTGAAATCAGAGAAAAAATTAAAGGATGACAACTTTCATCCATAGTGCAGAGCTAGCAGTTCTAGTATATGCTGTCAGAAGTTCAAGAAAGTTGGGCCAAGCTGACTCGGCAGAAGAACGCGCTTAGGGTCTATCCACCAGCAAGACGTGAACGGCAATGTAACAACTGTCCTTTTTTCCGGTTTGCCTTTTTCTTGTTCTTGTTCTTCTTCTGCTTATTCGCCCCTTTACTTTTATCTGATTTCTTTTTCTTTTCGTCCTCCTTAAACCACGGACCCCAGACTCCTCCGTTCAGCTTCGGGTTGCTCCGAGGGTCTTTAGGTGGGTATCGAACGGGAACCGCAGTCTTATTGAACTGTGAAAGCCTCCGCAACAACTGCTTCACTACATCTGGGTACCTTGCGGAGAGGTCCACTCGTTCATACGGGTCAGCGGTGATGTTGAAAAGCCACACCGTTTTGCCAGCTGACCAAGAAACGCGTTCGTTGTGCCAGCGGTTGGGGCCCGCGTTACTGAAGGCCTGCGGAGGTACCCAGTCGCTATATCCCGGATTTCCCGTCAGTAGTTTCCAATGATTCACTCTGATGGCGGACTGAATGGCGGTGTTCCAGATCCCATAGCCAGCTGCCCAGGACCCGTTTTTGGCTTTGGTGTAAATCGGGTCAATGTTGTGTAAGATGTCCACCCGTGGAGAACGTCTGCCTTCGCTGATGGTCTCCCATATATCATAGCCATCCAGCTGGATATCTTCATCGATCTGCCCTTCTGCCAGTGTGATCAAAGTGGGGAACCAGTCCGTGATGTGGACAAGCTCCTTACACACGGACCCTTTGTTTTTCAGAAGGGGGCTATGGACAAACCCAACCGCACGGATGCCTCCTTCCCAATAGGTCCCTTTGCTTCCTCGGAGAGGCCAGTTGCTTCCTCCGGCCATTGGCTGCCCACCATTATCTGAAGAATATATGATAATGCTATTCTCATAGTAACCATACTTCTTTAAAGCAAGGGTCACGTTGTTTATGGCTTCATCCAAGCAAGCGAGCATCGCGGCGTATCTTCGCCTGTTGATGTTATTGATCGATCGATAATGTTCAAAATACTTGCCTGGGGCCTGAAGAGGCGAATGGACAGCTTGGTACGCAATATATAAGAATATAGGTTTCCTGGGGTTATGAGAAGCTAAAATTTGCTGTACTTTTTGCGTGTACATCTGCGTCGAGTAGATACCATTGTCATGATCCCAAGCCGCGTTGTCGTTCTCGTACAGGTCATAGCCACATATCCCGGGGCTGTCGCATTTGAAGTGAGTGTAATAGTCGCCGCTGCCTAAGAGCGAGCCGAAGAAAGTGTCAAACCCTCTCTGCGTGGGCATGCATTCTCTGCGGTAAAACCCCAAGTGCCACTTGCCAACCATGTGCGTGGAGTAACCAACCTCCTTCAGCTTCTGAGGTAGCGTGACGTTGTCCAGAGGTAAGCAGTTGGGCTGGGTTGGCCGTATGATGGAGTGTTGCAGGCCGGTGTGTATCTGGTACCTGGGGGCAAGGAGGAGACAGGCATCAGGTGGGGTGGGGGAAGAAACGCTCAACACCTTACACATGGACACCTGCCGTGATGGAAAATATTCCTATGCACGCAGCGATTTTCTCTGGAAATATCTGGAAGTGCCTATGTCAAAAACTAATGAGGTCACACTATTCCATCTGCTGAAACAGGAGAACGGCATCTGTTTCACTTCGCAAGTGTTTAAGAGCCATCCATCCCGTCCCACCCGCCCATCCTTCGGCCAGTGGGCAACAATACTGAATGAGAAACATGACACAGCAGCATCACACCCTCCCTCCCCGCTGGCCTCATCTGAAATGTTTCAACTTCCTCGTAGCTGTAAGCAATGCCAAAGGATCTCAGAGGCAACGCGCTGCCCGCGAACCATTATTTTGGGCATGACTCTTTTAAAGCCAGCAGTCAAACTCACAGACCTTTCTGGTATCCCTTCTCTATCACGCTCATCCATCATGCGATAGGCACACAGGCTATGACTTCACGGAGATATTACTAATATTATAGCAACCGAGCCAGTTGTCAGCACGTGCATGATGGAACACCTACAGTCCCACGCTCCGGCATTCATCTCCTGAGTAAGAGGCATAAGTACGCGTGAAAAGCAAATATCCCGGCCAAAACTCAAAGACGCATCCGCGGTTCCAGTGAAAGAGGTTTACGAGCGATCGCTCGAAAGGAAGCGATAATTCCATCGCTGTTTCTCATGTTCGGCAGTCGTTTTCTGTCCTCGCCCAATTGTTCCATCAAATGTTTCCCTCCATGAGCTGAGCTAGTCAAAACACCTATATACACACCGGAGCGCAGATGTTCTGAGGTACTTTTTTTTCCCTCCGCAGAAAGCTTTCACATATCCCCATTTACCAACGATTATAGAAGATTACGTGGACAAATACAATTTTTACAATGCCTCGTGATTTCCTAGTGGTAAACGTATCTCCAGCATATAAATACGCTGGACTTTGAGCATGTAACAGCAGTTTATTTAAAGGATAGGATAATAAATCCCACAGTGCTGTACAGTCTATGTGTAAAGAATACATATGGCCTCCAGATGATCAGAAAATGAATTCAGCATAGGCAGTAGTACGTATCAAAAATCAAGTGCAAATCCATTTATATCACTTTGACACTAAAAAATAGAATGTAACAGCGCGTTGCAAACCAAAGAGTGTGAGAATTGATTCAGTTCTCAGTCACGAATACAACAGCGAGGTCCACCAATACTGTGAATCTTCCCCCACATCCACTTTTTTTTATTAATTTGTGGTAGTAGGAGTTGGGACGCCCTGACACATTCTGCTAGTGTTGCCAATCTGATGGGCCTCCTGAGCTATCTAGAAAATTAAAAACATTAGGCCCTGCCTGTCCATAAATAACTTAAAGTCTGCTTTTATAGGATGTCTTCCCGGACAGGATCTTAGAAGGCACCGTAGATGTCTTTAACGCCTGCCAATCTGTAATAATTGCGTAACTCCCATTTCATTCTTCAACTTATTGCCACAGAACCAGAAGCTCCAGCCTAACTAATTTATTGCAGAAGCTCTGGGTGTTGCGCTCCTCTGCTTGAAGCTAGCCCTTTCCCAGCACACGCTGCTGCTTTCCTTCGCCTCTCTGGCACCGTCTGGGAGCATTGTTCCTGTCACCAGCCCGTGGACCTGGAGCCCCGCCATCCAATTGTCCCCGTGCTCGCGAGCTGGTGCTGGCCCAGGAGATACTGCAGGAGTTAAAGCGTACGCTCAAAATTAGGGGTTTCTGGGACCTACACTTTGCTTTTGTAAAAGGAACGTCACGCACACACAAATACCCACATCTTTCCCGTGATTCAAGTATAATATTCTTCTCCTTTTAAAGCAGGTACACTGCAATAAGGAGACCAGGTTGACTTAACGGCAGTGCCCCGTACTTCGCTTCACTCCGTCTTTGAGAGCCCTCATGGACTCGTTCACAAGACATTTCATTCCCTTCCCCTTCTCTTTCCTCTGCCTTGTTAAACACTTTTAGTAAATTCCCCTTATTTGAGGGAATATTATATAGGCCCCATCCCTGGAGGGGTTCAAGGCCAGGCTGGACGGGGCTTGCAGCAACCTGATCTGGTGGGACGTGTCCCTGCCCAGGGCAGGGGGGTGGAACTGGATGGGCTTTGAGGTCCCTTCCAACCCAAACCATTCCATGATTCTATGATCCAACCACAAAAGTCCTTTCCCCCACTCTGCGATTTTAGTAAATGGTTTCTGCTTTCATAAACCTTGACCTCTATCTTGAGATCAACCCCCAGTCCCAGCCGGACAGTTTCTCCTGTCCTGATAAGCTCATTTTGCTCGAAGTCAGAATTTTCCCTAAAAAAAAGCCACGTTGTTGCAGTAGAGATCCTTCCACCCTTCTCCTGGGGGGGAAACAGGCAACAGAATTCGCAACACATTGCGAACCAACATGCCTCTTGACAAGGCCTACACCGCAAGTCCGACATTCATACAAAGTTAATTATCATAAAGAATTCACAACCACCACGTGGCTTCCCCAGCTAGGGTCGTTCAATTCCATACCCGAGCATGAAATTCCTACGCCGTTAATCTGACAAACACCAAACTGAAAAAATATCGAGAATCAGCCTCGGTTATACATATTCTTCTTCAGAAAATATCCAGCACACAGCAATGTATTTGATATTTTCGGCAGTCCCCTCAGCAAGTTATTCAACACGCCGGCTACACCGCACCGACGGCGGCCCTGCTTCAACCCTCTGCCGCTGCCTTTTTCCACGAGCCTTCGGTGCGTTCCCCACACGCGCGTGTCTGCGCTATTTACGGCACGGCTCTGCTTCCCCGTACACGTCTACGCGCGCATCCAAATCGATGGGCATCTTTATATTCACGTGCGTAAAAAAAAAAGGCACCTGCAAAATGATCCATTTTAGGTATTTCAACTCTAGAAATGTTTCAACGCCACATCAGCCTCTCATTATCAGAATATTCTTTGCTATGACAAAAACGGTGAAGAATTTTTTTAACTCTTCTGTGCCACGTGCCTTCCTAATTGATCCATTATGTGCCAACGTTACTTTTCCAGTGAAAGTATTTTGCTTCTTCAAAGGACTTGCGGACCATTCAGGGGAAAACAAAGTAATCTGAGCAACAGACAGTTCTTATATGGAAGTAAATGGCATTAACAGCAATAGGAAGAGCGTCTCCACAACACTACTGTTTTGAAACTCTATTTATACCGTGCAAGAGAACAAAAAAAAAAACTGAGCAAGGCGAAACATAAAGGAAATAAGAGGCAGATGCCGATTTAGGGGGAGTTCTCTAGAAGATAAACTCATGAGGCCACTAACTGTCGCGAAACGTCTCTGAAATACACGCTACGGATTTCATCGCTTTCCACCACAAGACTGGCTAGTTCTTTAGAATGAATTGGTTGAATTTAATCCCCAGCGCAGAAGGCAAGTGATGATCGCGAACAGTCTGGGATTCATTATGATAATTACAACACGAGTAAACGGTTAAACGCAAGGAAATGCTGACAAGCCACTGAATCTTGTTTCATAGTTTTTCAGACTTTGACCTTTATGGACAGTCTTTACATAAAGGTAATGAACTGATAATATTTTGTATAAAGTACATATATATATATTAATATAATATAGGTATGTGAAGTGTATAAATATATATGTATGTAAAGAATACATATATTCAAGACTTGTGAATACTTGATACGCATGTACTGTGCTTGCTTTCTCCTGACCCCTCCGAGGTTCTAGACCATGTTTGTCTCTGTTAGATACCTGAAATTTGAAATTTGCAGAGCAAGGAACTAAGTAAAGTGGAAAAAAAACCAAGTGAAATGTTCAGCTAATAATTGAAAATTAATTTCTCCTCTTTACACAGGGACGGCTCTTTGCCCTTCTACTCTTATTTCACCAGCCCGGTAGTTGTTCAGATGTTTCCAGGAAGAACGCTGCGACAACTGCTCCGGCCAAGGCAGCTGTTTCATGCTAGTCGACTGTTGCACCGCTTTGTTTACTTGTTTGTAGTGGAAACTTTAAAGCAAGGGACTCCCAGGGGGAGTATCTTGGTGACTGCACAGGCCCTTTGCCGCTGGGATGCTGGGAGAAATATTCCAGAGGTTTCTGAAAACAAGTAAACAAACAAATCCTCCATCCTCTGTCTGAGCTCACGATACTGTTTTCCAATGTGACTTCCCTCCCTGTTTTAATCTAGAAAGACACAAAGCCAGCGGCTTTGACGTTACTCCCACCTTCAGTCTCCAGGTGCAGGGACCATTAAATTGTTAAAGGTCAACTGTACATTCGAGTGCCGGAGTCTTTGTGGTTGTAAATCACCACGGGGACACTAAAGCCAATTTGACCTGGGTTTGAGGAACGCATTAACGTTTGGAGGCTTAATTTCCCCCTTCTGATGTCCTCAGGGAGGCTGAATTAGTTCCCCAGTTCTCATTCAGAGAGCAAACCGAAGTCGGGAAGCGGATCCGTGGCCATAATCTTTGCACGTTTTCACTACTATCCCCCTGGAGCAGAGCGCGAGGACGGAGCTGCGTCTGGCAGAAGAGATTCCCCTGGCATGCCTCACCTCCCCGTGCTGCTTAGCCAGTCTTACACATAGCTAGGCCGAACCAGTTTTCCTTAAAACAAGTTTCCCTGAGGAGTTTTCTATTCAGTATTTCCCGCCCCTTAACGCCGGGGTGGGTTCTGCACCGAGAATGAAGCCGGGATGTTTCTAATTTTGTCATGTGCATGTACAAAACTACGGATTTTCAGCTTTCACAATTTTAAAATACTTCATCGATTTGTCTCCAAACCGAGACCCTTTTAAGGCTCGCTGAGGATTAACAGAGAAGCACAGTTCGACGTTTCTAATTTCAGGAACTTTTGCTAGCGTATTTCTAGTTGGTACACGTGGAAAATGTATTTTTATTACGCTTGCATAGCTGAGGATACGCTGAACAAGTTTTCTCAATTTTTTACATAATAAACTCTAGCCTAGGATTTAGAAAAGAATATTTTAAATAAAAAAAAAAAATCATTGGCCAGAAGGAGGTGCAAACAGAGCAATAGCACTGAGGTATGCAGGCTACATTAATTGAAGGGATCGTTATTGATGATTACGCGTTTCCTTGTTAAAAATAAAATACAGCAGGGAGCTCCCAGTCTATAAAGCAGGTTTAGGGACTGCTAAAGAACAGCCTTTGCCATCTTACCCGAAACCGTTTGTATAGCACGACAGCTAGAAATACAGCTACTCCAGATGAGTAAAGAATATAGAAATCGATGACGCTTTTTGCTTGGAGGTCTCCAGTCCCCAGTGGTCCAGGTGAGTGGGGAGAAAAGAAAAAAACAACCCACCGTCCCATTTGTCACCAGCAAATCATTAGAAGAGTGAGACCAGTAAGAGAAAATGACCAGTTAGAGAAAACAGAAATCATGAAGACTTC
Organism: Cepphus grylle; assembly: GCA_013401065.1. Taxonomy (NCBI): domain Eukaryota; kingdom Metazoa; phylum Chordata; class Aves; order Charadriiformes; family Alcidae; genus Cepphus; species Cepphus grylle. The sequence goes on from VZUD01000085.1 coordinate 231,580, forward strand.
TTCACAGTGGACGGAGGCTTCAGCACGGAGCCTGTGAACACTAATAATTTGAAAAAGTTTCTCTTTCGGACAGATACATTTGGTCTCATTTACCTCCCAGCTGTTTTGAGCTCTGTAAGACGCTCGTGAGGGAAGCAGAAGCTGGCCAGAAGCTCTCCTGCTTCCAGCCCTCCGGACAGGCTGGTGAAGAGCACGGCAGAGAGATGCAAAGTTCCTGGATCAGACATGGACCAACGGGGGGAAAAACAACAAAAAAAACCCACACAAAAATGATGCTGCGTCGGAAACATTCGCCATAAAAACCTCCATGTTTTACGCTGAATCTGCTAAGGTTTTAAAAATTAAAATCGGAAAGCGAAGCCGGAAAAGGGGCAGGTTGATACAGGAGGCGCTGGGGCAGAGAGAAAGAGCTGAGCTGATTTTAATGAGGTGCAAACGAAGCTATTGCAGCCGGACGCGAATTGCTGCAAAGCGAGCATCAATTCCCAGTCCCTTCGGACTGGTGGCAACGAAAGCCATAGCCCATAGCCATGGTGCTTCTTTCTTGTTTTCTATTTAGTAGATTTACTGATGCTTCCTAAATTTTCACATCTTATTTCCAGTCTTTTCCTAACTCAGAGACGGGCGACCAGTCCTGCCTTTGCTAACTTCCACTTACCCTGCTTCCACGGGAGCAAAAGCAGGCAGCTGGCATCTCGGCATTTATTACGGCAGCGAGTATCCGTTCTAGACAAAACCAGGTTTAGCTGAACTCCGTCAATCACAGTTCTTCAGTACTGATGGTCTACAGCAACTGCGTACTGGTCCATAGGACTAAACCCTAGCATAAACGTTTTGGTTTTCATGCGATATATGAATTTATTTCATATATTTCATGCTTCTCAGAAAGAATCTCAAGGAGCCTGGAGCCTATACTAAGTTACGGTTTGTTTTTCAAAAATCTCACCTGTGCAGCAGCGCGGGAGAAAAGTGGGGTTTTTTTTCTGCCCTAAGTTCCGGATACTCAGTTCCAAAGTAAAGTTACAGCCAAGGCTTCGGTTCAACATACATAGTTTAAATAAGAATGTGACTGCAGCCAGGTAGTTGGCTGAAACGGGACCAAAGTAAGCAATCAAAAGTTTGTGCCATGAACACGAGCGACGCTCGAGGTATGGAAATAACTCTCCAGTCAGCCGTGCCGCATTTTGTCCTGGTTAAAATTCCGAACACCACCAAGGAGTGAAGGAAATGCCTTCTACATTAGAACACGATCCATCACAAAAAGTCCCCTTTTGCTGAACAATATAAATTAAGGGTAGAAAGGATGTATTGGTTTATGCAGCCTATTCCTCTACCTGCTGAAGATGGCGGGTAAGACATGTTGCGTATCCAGGATATTGTCCCAGTGGTTTGAATGAGATACGTGCGATATGATACGATACGTGCGAACGGTACTCGAGCTCAGGGAGTTACTCCTCTGAGATGGTGGGTGCAGGAATTACAGAAGAAAATCTCCTTGTAGAAAAAAAAAGAGAAGCAAAATTTATTACCAGAGTATGGAGGCAGTTCCTTTTTTTTAGAAATTTGAGGGAGGCAAAGTCCGTCCATTTTCTGAAGTAGGCACAACCCCACCGGTCCCCGTAGTCCTGGTTCCCGGTGAAAAAACCTCTATGAATCTATCCCCTTGTGGCTGCCCCATCCCTGGAGGTTGGACGGGGCTTGGAGCAACCTGGTCTGGTGGGAGGTATCCCTGCCCAGGGCAGGGGGGTGGAACGGGATGGGCTTTGAGGTCCCTTCCAACCCAAGCCATTCTCTATGATCATTTAACCATTTTTATCTCCTAACTTGTAACTTTAAGATTTTTTTTTGGTGGGGTGGGGGAGGCGGGTTATGAATGCAGACAGATCAGAGAAGCAAACGAAATGTGAGCTCTGAACCTTTGCAGACTTTCACTCTGCCGGCACATAAAACAAAACTGGAGTTTTCACACGCAGACATACACACGTTCATTTCATCCTCAGCCATATTCCTTGAATTTTTATGTGCTTATAAATCAGGGCAGGAAAATAGCCACTTCTAAACCAAGTGTTTACATAAGAAGTCTAACTCTGATTATTTACTGTTTTATCACCCTGGCAGTGCTACTGCAAACATATAACTTGAAAGATTCCGAATCTTGCCCTACTTTCAAGTTTTTGGGGAGCCGTGGTGTTTTTTTGTGTTTTTACATCAGCTAAGACTCTTCCAGCAAATACAGGAAAAGAACAGAAAAAAAGCAGCGATTAATTCGTGGACTAATAATATCAGTTTTGTTCCAATTACCTTTTTGCAAGGACCTAGAGGAGTTGAGGTATCCTTGTTTATCCAAATGCCATTTGGATTTTGATGCATTAACTCAACCTCCAAGTCATTCGGAAACTCTGATCTCATGCAAGCCCTGGACATTTGGTCATTTGAAAAATGTCCTTACACCGCTATTATCGCTTATTCTGCAAATGTATTTTTATCATCTGGCACCTAGAAATGCCACCTGGAGTTACGTGAAGAAAAATATACATTTAACAACAGCAAGAACCAGAGGGACTTGCAGTGAAATCCTTGTGGTGGTTCAGAAGCCCCGGCACAGCGATGGATCCGGCTGCTGGAAAGCTGAAGAACCAAGCCAGAAAACGTATTTTTTTTTTTTGCTGGCTCTGTATTTCCATCAATTTTGCATCTCAAGGATACGCACCGGCTCGACTCCCTTTCATCTCCCCAACTCCTGCTGACCCAACCGGCGCCCCATCAGCGAGGCAGAGCTCAGCGAACAGCGGGAAAGAAACTGTCGTCTCTAGAATTGCCAGCTTTAAAAAGAAAATAATCGACTGCGGAACCAAGCTGGAAGAGGAAAAAAACCCCAGCAACCTTTATCCGCTTGTTTCCTCGGGGTTACTCTCCCCAGCCGCAAGGGCAGGGAAAACCAAAAATCATCTGATGAAAACTCAAGCGGAAGTTTCCGCTTTAAATCACCCCCGCATATTAAGCTGTAATTAATATTTTCAGACACTAATCCCTGTTTTTTTACAAAAAAGTTATTGAACTGGCAGCACATCCGCCACTAACCTTTCCTGTCACTGAGGCAATTTTTCTGCTCAGATGGGAGAACGGAGCGGATGAAGGAGAACGTGGGAGTCGGCAGCAGCTGGAATGCAGATGTGTGTATGCAGCTATTGTTTTCTTTGCTCCCAGTTCGCCGCAGCTGTGGAAACAAGAGCACGACGCTTCCAACTTTGTCGCCGAACGTTATTCATTTAGAAAAAAAAAAAATTAAAAAAAAATGTGTGATTGCATCATCAGCGCTCTCGGTTTCACGTCTACGCGTAAAGTGACGTGAAAAGAAAACAATTTGACTAAATACTTCGCATGCCAACCCCAAATCCAGACGTTGCCACCAAATTCTGGGCGCTCAGCAAAAATAGATCCCATCGGATATTACACCTAATCAACGCGTTGCAAGGAAAAGAAACGCGGCGCTGGGAGCTCAGCGTACCGGAGCTACGCTGGCAAGAAGAGAAGTTCACACAAACCGGCCGTCCCCGCGTATTTCTCCAAAGTTAAGGCGAGCAAACGGCAAAGGAAAACCAATTCGTTGGTAAGGGATGAGTTCTTTGGTCCTGCTTCAGCCACTTTTACAGGAGGAAAACCAGAAGAAAAGGAGATAAATGGAGTCTAAAAGCCATGAACTGTCAGGCAGAAGAATTTTCCCCTGGGGAACTTCAGAAAGTGGTCTGCGGACCCAGCCGCGAGCACTGCACGGAGCGGGAGGAGACCAGCACGCCAGGAGAGGGACACGGCCCAGACCGGTTTGTAAAAGGGTCTTCTCTTCTGCTACAGGACGTAATCCCTGAGGATCGCAAGCGTGTAAAAGCGGCCTTCGTTTTAACCCGCGCGTTCGCTGCTGTGCTGGAGAAAATACCATCTCAGATACTATTCGTAGCCTGGACTAGTCGTTCTTGCAGACAGAGTAAATTTCAACGCGTCTCATTGAAGCATTCTGCCTACCAGACCACAGTAACGGGTCGTAACGCAGGCGTTTTTACATCACCAGAAAAAAAAAAAAATAAAAAAAAATTGCCGTGTAACACGCGCAAAATATTTTTCAGCAAAAATTCTCAAGGCTGAAACTTGTAGGAAAATTAGTTCGTTGGAAGAATTTATTCAGTGAATGCACCTAAGGGATGTGAAAGACATTCATTGTGTGGTTGCCTTTCATAAGAAGACGTCTTTCATAAACATGACATACTTGATAGCAGTCCTTTAGGTAACAGCCAAACGGTTATTTTCTTACCTTACACGTTAATTGAAGTGGCCGTTTTGACCATTTATTACTATTTCTGAATTAATTTTGCCCTTATGTATTATTCATATATGCAGTACTTAAAGAGTCTGTATCCATGTAAAGGCTGTAAAATGACCTTGACTTGACAGCAAGGATGACTGAGGTAACAAAACGAGAAGATGTAAAATACAGGTTAACAACTACCATTTTTTATATGATAGTTGTTTTATATTATATCATTTGAGAGAGATAATTGCTTCGTAATTAAAGAACGTTATGGCATTGAAGAAAATCAGGACTGTTTGGAGCTTCAGAAACATCTCCAGTGTTTTAGATACCTTCACACAACATCCAAACTTTGGGAAAGTTATAATTTTCTATTAACCGTGGAACAACTACATAAACGTATTATTTCGGAGCATGACATTGGAGAACGTCATAGTTTCATCGCTTTATTGAGCTCAAGTATATCATAAGCCATTAAGTTTCTACTGAAACCTTAGATTAGTCTTTAAGACTTTAATTTAGAATTAGAGATAAATTATTATCGAGACTATGCTAATCAAGTGGTAATGGCCACACTCTCTCTTTAGTGTTTGTAATATTCCTGTTGTCCTGCTCTATGATATGTCTCAAGCTCAACTGTCTCAAAGCACCTATCACAGGAACGAGAGAACAGATCCCAGCCCCCTTCATCAATATGTACCTACTTAAATAGAAAGATCGATTCCATCAATTTCAACTGAACGCTCTTTTAGACAAAATTTTGCTCGGTGTCATCGAAATATCAAACTGAATCCCTGAATTAATGCATGAAACCCCTTTTCTAGGTTCTTGGATGATTGTTTCTGTTTCATCTCAACTTCGCTATTCTATTTGTTCTGCTTAATGCGGTCTGTCATAGAACAATATTGTAAAACACGCACATTTGCATCAAAAGGAAATTATCGTCTCCGCCTTCGTCTCCCGTATCTCACGCAGCAATTCAGCACAGCGGGATATCCACCTAGAGCAACGCGGCTCAGCTGAACGTGGATGTTTAAAGCTTAATTACGCATTTCCAGACGCTCGTAATTGATACTGCTGACACACCAGTCGCATGTTAAGTGATAAGTGCTTACCCAAAACTGAAAAAGTGAGAGCGTGCAATCCACTCCAGCAACATAACTTTAGGTTTTCCATGACCGCCATGTCCACCCAGAGACCTCCTGTTGAAGATCTGTAACAACAGCGAAATAAGGATGCCCTTATCGGTGAGATAAGCATGTCCTTTGCTGCTGTCTGTGCGGGTATCCTGGGGCAGACACAAGCCAGAAATCCAGCAGACCTTCTGCTAGAACTGAGGTAATCCTCCAAGGGAAGCTACAGCCCTGAGAATATGAAGAACATCTTTATCTGGATTGAAGAAAAAAACCACACATTTTGACTTTTCAACAACGCAGGGAGTTCCTTCTGGGCTGACATTTACCAGCAGCAGCGGCGGCACTGAATCATTAGCAAAAGGAATAACCTTGACTTGAAGGAGAGGGCTGGGAGCCAAGAGACACGCTTTCTTCTGGGTCTTGCATAGTTTTTAGCCCAAGACGCTGCAACCGACCTCTAATTCTTTCGTCCTTCTGACACCTTCACATTAGTTTCTTCAGGCTTTTGTGTTTCCCATCCCCTTCAGCAGGGATGGCACCGTGTCCGCTCCGCAACGCGGCTAACGCTCAACACAGGCTTTTTAATCTTCTGATAAAAAAAACACTGGCAAAGGAGCCTCACCCTGATGCTAAAAACCAGTTTGTAACTGGATTTGTTAAAACAGAGCACTTAACAAGCATCTGCTTATTTACCACAGTTCCCGGCAGTTACGTATGAATTCTGTCACGTATTGCTGGCTACGGAGCCGGATCCCACTCCCTCGTTGAATTCAGATTGTCCTTAGCGCTGCTGGATTTTCTTTCCTACTTCCCGATTCACTTGAGAAATACGGTATCAAAACCCATTTTTCCGAACGCGCGAGGCCATTTTTGGTTAAGACGACGGCCGGTGTTGAAGGCGCTCCCAAAGCAATAACGGATTAAGGTGACGAAGCATTTTATTAACCCGATGCAAGGCTCCCGACTGACAACGTGGGGAAATGAAACGTCTTTGTTTATTCGCAGGGGAGATTCAACATGGAAGTGAAACGCTTTCGCTGCCGTTCCCCGCGTGGATGGGGACGTGGGCGTGCTGCCGCAGCAGAGGGAGGGAGGAGTGGGCAGCGGGGTTTCGGGGCTGGCAGTCGTCTACGTGACAACTTTTAACTAACGCATCAGGGATATTACGCACGCCATAACGCGGTATAAAAAGGAAAGGAAAACGGCTCTATTCAAAGCACGATGCCTTTCTTTAGGGATTTTTAAATTTCTGTAGAGCAATAAAAGCAGGAAGACAAATTGAACTCTTTTCCCATGTATCTCTAAACGCTGTGGTCATCAGTTTCTTTCTCTCTTAAAAGCTCCGGGATGTTGGAACTCAAAAGCACCAAAACCAGCTTCGGCAGGTACCGTGCCCAGCTCACTGCAACCCGTCCCTTCCAACAGGAGCAAATACTGAAATTCCCTGAGATCCAGCTCCCCTGGCCGCCTCCCATCCTGGAGGATGCTGCTTCCTAGGGCCGTTGGCTGCTTCTCCACCCAAGGGATGCGAGTCGCTACCTCTGCGCTCTGTCCAAATTTGGCGAAAGCTAGGAAAAAACGAAAGGCTGCAAATCAGAAAGCTCTCCGTTTCGGTGACTGACGGCAGCCCACAGGTTTGATGGTCGCACGATGCCAGGGCACAGGGCACTAGGAAACTCCCTCCCACCATCCTCCTACACTTGTCCCTTCCCTTCAGCCTCCTGCACCACGGAAGAGAAGAAACTCGAGTTAATAAGGGCCGGGGGTTAAGAGCACGGCTGTTTCCAGACCTCCCTGCGACTGAATAATGAAGTGATTTGGATAAATGCTTCTTTCCTTCCCTCCTAAATCCGGCTTAGCAAAACAAGTAGTGCTA
>VZUD01000085.1:248871-260672 GCA_013401065.1 Cepphus grylle
CCGCCCTTCTTCGTCTAGGCATGGAGAGGACGTTGCCACGACAGGAGGTGGGGTGGGCCGAGCAGGCGGCGTTCCCAGTGCCTGAGGCTGACTGAGCATCCCTTGCTCCATAGAACGTGGAGGAAAACATGAACCGCGCTTTCCCCGCAAGAGTTACACACTTGGCGTGACCCACACGTCCGGCACAGGGGTGGGAGACGAAGTACAGTACCTGGTTGTCTTTGGCAAAAAGCATGAAGTAAAATAAAAAAACCCCATGAAATAAATTTTTAAAATTACGTTTTCGAACTGCAAGAACCACTGAAATAAGTATTTTTTTTACACTGATTTATATTTACAGTGAACTTTTCTAGAGCTCATTTCCACGCGATCTCTTTCCTTCGCTGGGGTTTCCTAAAAGAAATGATTGAAATTTATTGTATGAAGTCTGCGGTGTTTGGGCCATTTGCATCAAATATTTTTAGTATACTTTTAAAGGATACGAAGTTAAATTTATGCGCTGTGTCTACTCCATTTAGACTGAGAATCTGAATACTTTCCAACATGAAGTCACTAACTAGTCTGCACTGGGCCACGGTCAACCTGGAGTATTTCCATTCATGTCGATGCAATTGATGGTAAGTTATTAATTGCGAAGGGCAGCAGATTTTGATGCATTGGAGGTTTTGGGGTGAGACAAATCGACTGCAATTAAAGCATGGCGGTTAGAGCCCAAACTGCTGAAAGGCTTCTTTGAAAAGAAAACTGTTTATGCAAGAAAATATTTTTAGTTCGGATGGGCGAACTACAGACAGACCCACTTTCCGCATGGCATTAGCAGCTGATAAGCCTAGAGCAGACGGCGGAGGGGAAATATTTTACTTCCATTCCTTCCTGGCCAGTGTTGTACCAACACCAACTGTTTCAGACACTTTTGCAGCGTGGTAATATTTGCAAGCGTTTCCTTCAAAAATGTGCAGAATTTAATTCCAAGTACGCAGGACTGTTTTGACACAACTTATCAAGTGCTACCAAACAGAGCAGATTCAGGCCACGCTTGTTGCATTTGCTAAATTCAGTATTTCCCACATGCAAGCCAAGGGAATTAGGCTAGACAAGGATGAGGGATTTTTTTGTACATTTTTTTTTCAAGCTAACTACTAAGGCCACATACATTTGCTGCCAGCAGACTGAAAGTTCAAGTGAGACAGCAAATTTATTTTCCATAGAAGAACGGTGGTAGAGACAATGAAAACTTTTATGTCTCCCTTGCTAATCTTTTTCTAGATACCAAAATTTTACTTGGCATTCAGCATTCCGTTATTTTCCCTTTTCAAATTGGACGCAAGACAGTTCTTTTTCAAAAACTACTCAGAATTATGTACGCCATCATTTGGTATAAATCATTTTAAAGCTAGAACTCTGCCATCGTTCTCATTTGGATGATGATTCCTAATACTGTAGTTGCACTTAACAAAAATTAGGTCAGGCAATACATTAAGGCGGCCAACAGATATCTATTCTACGGACCGTGCTATCATCACTGCGGCGAAATGACGGCATTTCTTTTCAGGAGTAACGTATTTTTGAGCACGGAAGTTTTTCTTCTAGGAAGCCTGTTTAAAAGGCCAGGTGCTTCTTTAGCACTTATTATTTTGAATAGAGGTTTAAAATCTTCAGCACTCTCTTCCGAAAGTTAGGAGTAATGCTACTTTAAATGAAGAAACTGACAATTCCCATTTTTTGTGATGCAATCTTGGGGGTTGCAATCTAGCAAGGGACTATTTTTCCTACCTTCTTCATCATCATCCATGTTCTTTGGAGAGGAGGAGAAGAAACTCTTATGCGCTATTAAGAACATGCACGGTTTATTCCTGAAACCAAAATCCCGTTCGCTGATAATAAATGACAATTCCATTTTGCCGGGCATAATCTGAAAGAAAATAAAGGTCATATTTCTAATAAAAACAGCTATCAGCTAGAGTAGAGGAAGCACCTGGAACATACTTGATTAGTCATCTCTAATCTTTAAAACCTAATGAGGCCCCAACCGTAATTTTGTAGAAAACAGCCTTGCTGTTAAACACCATACGTCTATTTCAAAAGACCCGAAAGCTTCAAACAGTCTTTTAAGAAAATGCCTTCATATGTCAATGTCCGTTAATTCATGAAATTGGTCTTTCCGCAGCAGAGAAACCAAGTAATGAGAATATTAAGGAGTACAAGTGTCCTTGTATTGCTGATTACAGAGCTGTACCTGCGTATTAGCTGAAAGTGATTTATGATCACCTTGATCTACAATACAGACCATTTTTTGTGAAGAAATATACTCAAGCAACTTTATCTTGAAGGTCTACGAGCCCCGCAGGGCTCAGCCCGAAAGACAAATCCTTCCTTGCTCGCTATCGGAAGCACACAACTGGGATTCCAAACAGGATGGCCTGGTTTCCTGGCTTGTACCAGCCTTGTTCTGCCAGTGTCTGCACAAAAAGATGGCTACAGAGAAGGTTCTGTCCACTCATTTTGGCAATTCTTCACCTCATTTCTTCAGAAAAATATAGAAACAAATTAAGATCAGTCAATCGACCTATTCCTACCTTCTTTTAATACCCGCAGAGGACACCCAGTAATACTCCAGCATAGCAGGAGGCACTGACTACGGCATGGCTCATTGGACATTGTAATGCCAAACCCTGAGGTAATTACTTTGTTTGATGAACCAGAAACACAGAGAAGGGAGAGCAGAAACACCTTCAAACCAAACCAAACCCAACCCAACCCGAAAAGATTCCAAAAGCCCAAGGCTGAAAAAGACATCACGAAATGCCCACATGATTCCTTAACTAATCCTGGAAAGGTATTCAGCAAATTCAGTTTCAAGTTCTAAGATGAACAACTTGGAATAAATATGTTTAAGCTAGAGGCTTTTTCATTCTTAAATACATCTGTGAGGAATAAATAAAAGCGATTGGGTTAATTACATTTGTAGTGATTATTTTCACATGGGTAACGGATACATTTTATGGTGAAATTTATGAATAATAAATTTCATTACTGGCGCAGACAGTGAATTTGCACTAGTAGAACCGCTGCGTTGCCTTCTGGGGAGGAGAGCTGAAATTTCACGTGAACTTGAATTAGAGGAATAGCCTGAACTAAACAGAAGGCAATTCACTTACAACAACCGCAGAGCAGCGCTTTTCAGATAGGAATAATCAACTGCTTATTTTCTCACAGAAAAAAAACATCCCTGAGGCCTACTGGTAACCCCACCTGAGGCCGAGCCAGCAGTGACTTGGTGTTGCGGAAAAAAAGCATCGTCTTATTGGGGTGTATAAAAGCGATCGGTTCAGTAAAACGCATGACATCCTTGTTTTAAGTAAAGCAACGAAACAGCTGACAAAAGGCTTTTTCAGGCCTGTCAAAGGAAAAGGAAATGCATTTGCTTCATATCCAAACGTTCAGAGACCAGAGAGGGGACGTATCTCCAAGTTGGCTGCTATCTTCCTATGGTCTGGGGTGGCTTGAGCGCGCTTTGACCTGCACTGCACCGGAACGTGGGTGTTTGAACAGCAACAAACCCCTAAGGATAATCATCTTGTTTAAATTTGGAGATCGCAGCTCTTCTCCTGGTAAGAACAGTACGAGATCTGCTGTTCTTGTGACATTTCCTACCCATCAGCAGTGGAAAAAAAGAGTCGTACGCTCGGTGATACGCAGATGCTTTGGCCAGATTTTCTGCCGAGGTAAATTCACGCCAGTAAAGGAGCTGATGTACTGCCTTCCAATTACTCAACAGTGAAAATATTTTAGAAACTTTGGGATTTAGAACAAAATATTGAGGCAGTACTGGTCAAACTTCAACTGGAACACTGTGTCCTATTCCGGGCATCATTTCTCATGAAAAATAGGCCCAAACATAAGAAGTCCAGGGGAGAACATTAAAGGTCATCAGAGGTATATATAAACCAAGATCTACGTGGAAAGATGGAGAGAGCCGATTTCACTCAGGCTAGAGAAGGGAAGAGGAGAGACGTGATAATAGACTTCAGATGTACAGATTTATTGCCTTTTTGTAGCAAAGTAAGTTGGGAACTGTCAAGGGATCGCAGGCTTAAACTGCAGCAAGAAAGATGGAAGTCAGACAATTTAAAAGCTATATAACTGCAATTATAGCTAAGATTGCCTGGGGAAAGCGTGGAAGTCTTTGCTGAAGGCTTTTAGGAAGAAGTTATTCCCACGTATTTTGATAATATTTTTGTCACAATTTCCTCAAGTAGGATGGAGTAGGTAAGGTTTCTTAAACCCCTGTTTTCTAGAGATATCTCTATGGAGACAAAGCGGCAAACGCCGGTCGGTTCTCTCCATTCCGAACGGGCCAGAAGCCAGCCAGCAAAGTTCAGGAGCCGCGAAGAAGACCATCTGGAGAGCACTAGCTGTGCGGCAGCCACTCAGTCCAGCTGAGGCTGTATTCAACAGAGCCCACTTTCGCACAGCAAAAGGCCAGGAGATCCACAGAGCACAGCTGAGAAAACCCAGCCCGAGCAGCGCAGCCTTTAGTTTCTTCCTTGAGCACGAAGATGAGGAGTTCCTCCCCGCTGCCGGAACGCGGGCAGCTCCTGCGGGAGCCGGGTCCAGCCAAGCCTGCCATCCCGGAGAGGGGCTGAACCCAGGATGCCGTCGTAAAAAGGACATCTGCTTTTCTGAAAACACCTTGTTCTCCCACCAGATTGCAAACCGAAGCGTAACCGATCTCCCCTCCGCCGCTAAAGCAAGCTGGCGGGAGCAGGGAACCAAATTCCAGGGCTTGCAGTAGATCAGCAAAGCGTGGTTTGGTTTGAATAAAGACGGGTGAACTTAAATAGGTGAATAATCTTGCCTATCTATCATATCACATCGCATATCATCTCATGTCATATCTAATTAGAAACCCCTGAACTGTTTCCAAGTGCCTCAGGTTTGTTTTCTTTTCGAACATTCTTCGGATCAGCGTAACTTTTGTCAAGTTCCTTCTTTTCCCTGTTCGTATCACCTTTTCCCTCCCAGTTTTTAAATGCTAGGTGGATAGCAAGCTACGGGGTAAAAAAATCAGGTATTTATTAGAAAATCTCCTTTGGCAGCAGGCTTTTAAACCAGTTTTAAATATTTTCAGAACTATGCAAGGATTATTACCTATGACTCCTTAAAGTGCATTTACTACTGTGATCAACTACAAGTAATCCAGACTTAAAATCCTCTGAAAAGGCAAGTATAAATGTTCTTACCTTACCGATGCAAAAGCCGCATGCGTGCGTGCCAGTAACGCATTAACATGAATTCTGATCATGTCTGAAAGATACATCAAGCTTGCTATTCCGCCAAAAAATACCTGAAGAATTAGAGGACTAAATATAGGGGGTGATTCGATTCTTTCTTGTGGAGAAGACTTGGTTTGGGTCCCCTTTCGCTTGGTGCCAGAGACAGGATAAGGAGGGAAACGAAGAAAATGGATTTAAATCCGGGCAGCCGAACTGATTGGCCTTGGAAGCAGAGAGAATATTCCGAAAGGACAACCTGGTGGGTTGGTACCCAGGAAAGCTTGGAAGATGTCTGGGAGGCTGCAAAGGTTTAAAACTGATGCTGGAACAACCTGAAAGGCTCAAATGGTTTTTTTTGGGGAATACTGTGGAAAAGGTCAAAGAGCCATCCTAAAGAACGGGAGGGATTTATTATGAAGAGCAATCATTTTCTAAGGAGCAGAAATGCCCCCCAAGCACTCCCCAAAACCCAAATATGACACAAAATCATTTCACGCAGAAATGCATTACTCTGATTTTTTTTTGTTGTTGTTTAGGATGTCTCAGACTGTGACTTGTTTATTAAGAAAAACAAAGCAAAATAGCCCACAAACTGAATTTTGCCGTACCTAAGCTGATTCACCATGGTTAGTGGTAGCAAAATGCACGTTTTTGTTACTGAAGCGAGCAGGTATGACGCAGATACATCAAGGAAGCGTGTTGAATAATGAAGTGCCACCTTGACGTGACAGTTTTTCAGGATCAAAAGCGCTTGTAAGGACTCGCACCGAAAAGCTACATCTCCACAAACAAAGCCGTTAAATCGGCTTAGGGGTAAAGATCGTGCCCGGTTAACCAATGCAGCGCAGGAGGGAGCAGACAGGATTCAGGCTATTAAACTCCGGCGCTCTTCAAGGTCACATTGAGTATCAGCGGGCACAGTACCAAAAGGATGCTGAAGAAAGCCACTTGGCTTCTAGTAGCAACACAGACAAGAGCCTTGAGGTTAGTACAGAAGACACTAACATAGAAGACATTAACACGCCACTCGAGCTGCATTTCCCCAGTGGAAAAAAGCCAATGTTTTGCATGGCAGGAATATAATGTAGCCTAGGGAAAGCTCAGAAGCGTTTCTACCGAAAACGACTCCAAAAATATTTGACTCCTGCACAGGGAGGCTCAAAAGCCTGCTGCTGCCGGGCCCCTTCCCACCATCAGCTCAACCCTGGCCAGATGCACTCTGCCAAGCCCCACCGCCACCAGAGGAAGCAGTCCCAACATTTCAAATCGGTGCAAGGAAGACGAAAACCGAAGCCGGGAACAATGGAAAGCCGATATATAAACCATGCCGTTGTCTCAGGTGGCAAAAAGATACAAAACACTGAAAAAGAATCAACAGAGAACCTTAAAACTCGGAGAGAAGCTAGATGCAGTTTCACCGTGGGAAGCACATTACTGCCAAAGGTTATAAAATGAAATCTGTGACACAGTAAAGACTCAACAGGGCTCTAACAGTGCCAAAGAGTATTACCTAAGCTCTTAATCATTACACAAAACTGCATCACTTACAGCATACATACCCAGCATTACCAAGATGGCCAAATATTCCTCAGTTTATCACAGAGGCCCATTCTTTTTAAGATTAAACGAAGCCTTAAAGGTTTCACGACGTAAAAGGGCCAAGGTTGTACAGTAACAAAATTAAGAACCAAGGAAATGTCATCTTCCTTCCACGCTGCACACAGGGTCGAATTCTCGTCTTCCTGTTAAAATGAATTCCATATCCTAAGAGCAGCAACAGCGAAGTTAAGAAGAAAGAAGACAGAAATAAACCTCCCAAATTGCGTGACCACTTCAGTGAAGGACATACCCGACACACCTAAATCTCTCAACCTTTACTAATGTATGTATTTCCTGCATAGATCTGGTAGCAATACGGGCGACACTTCAGAATTCAAGATACGACGCTAAATTTAGTGGTGTTATATTCTTAACCGGTGTGCTGTGTTCTTAAAGAAGCAAGACTTTACTAGGGCTGTGATTACGATGACTCAGGAGAGCGAGTGTTCAGGCTGGTGGAGGGCCATAAACCAAGCAGGCAAACACTCCAAATACTTGATTTTTTGGCCTAGGGTACTTCTCCAGGGGGAGAAACAACACAGAAGTTGCTCCTTCCTCCCCTCCAGCAGGAATTTTATTGTGACAAATGAGAGCCATAAAATAATTCAAGTTGGAAGCGGCTTGTGGAGGTCTTTTGGTCCAACCCCCAACAAAAGCAGGGCTAATCCCAAACTAAACCGGGTCGCCCAGGGCACTCTCCAGTTGACTTCAAATTTCTCCAAGAACGCAGATGGTACAGCTTCTCTGAGCAGCCTGATCTAGCCGTGATGCGACCAGTGCCCATCGCCTTTATTCCTTTCCCTGGCCATCTCTTGAACAATCTGCTCCTGCCTTCTCTGTTCCTGCCTGGAGGCAGCCGAAGAGAGGGATGAGCTTCCCCTCAGCCTTGCCTTCTACACAGTCACAAACCCTCTACCAGGCAGGGAGAAAACTGAAGAAAAGCATCCTGCAGGAGAGTAAGACAAGACATTCTAGGAGCAGATTGCAAACCAGAACGCATCTGCAATTATGGTACTAAAGCAAGTACAAAAGTCAAAACACTCTGCTTTAAGAGAAATCAGCAAACATACCAGAAGAGCTTAGAATCATAGAATGGTTTGGGTTGGAAGGGACCTTAAAAACCATCCAGTTCCATCCCCCTGCCCTGGGCACGGACACCTCCCACCAGCCCGGGTTGCTCCAAGCCCCGTCCAACCCGGCCTTGAACCCCTCCAGGGATGGGGCAGCCACAGCTTCTCTGGGCAACCTGGGCCAGGGGCTCACTAGCCTCAGAATAAAGAATTTCTTCGTCAGATCTCATCTAAATCTCCCCTCTTTCAGTTTAAAACCATTCCCCCTCGTCCTATCGCTCCACTCCCTGATAACAAGTCCCTCTCGAAAACAGGGCCATGGAACAGTTAAGGAAGGAGCTGCCATCATGCTGTGGTCATTAACAAATTCACTAAACTAATTTCATCAGTTGGCCCTTACAAAGAAAAACAAACAAACAAACCCACCCTTATTTTTAAGGGATGAATGGAAATACGGAAAAGTTCATGAAACAGTTTTCTTAAGTTTACTAAAATTGATAACCTGGTAAAGCTAAGGAATTCCCTAACAACAGTCTAGATTCCAATTTCCTGTACTCTTTGCAATATTTTCTTATTTCCAGGAGGAAACAAACAATAAAAGAGAGCTTATAAAGTCAGGGCGTCCCTGCTGTAATATAAGTTGGCAGGAGGCCTCATCAGACAACCTCCAGAGGCCCCCTCAAACCCGGTTTTCTACGATTCTACGAACTACAACACATGACAACTAAAACTAAGTATATAAAATGTGACGGTAAGTATTGCTTTTAGAAAGTTTATTAAATTCAGAGAGGCACAATTTGTGAGGTAACGGTATCTATTAGAGCAGATTTAGTCTAAAGCTACTACATTGCTTCCCCCTGCCCCGAGACTAATTTTCTCCACGTTCTCCAGCTTCCTGTTTTCCTCAGATTGTGACTTGTCTTCAAACTTGTAATTTTCTCCTTCTTCCAAACAGAAGGGGACTAATTTCTCATGGGAACTTATTATCCCAGAGATCGCCTCTACAGCAGTACCTTGGTACCCGCTTATGTTCTATAAACGTTAAGAAAAATTACATATTGTTATCTCATAACGGTGCAATACTCTCTATCGGGGAAGAAACTCTTCAAAATGTGTAAATGAAAATAAAGACGGACTGAACCTCAAAACGAACACAAGAGATTTACCTAGAAACCAGCTAATATTCTGATAAACGCATGTACGGGAATTAAAATGTACTCCAAAAAGCTGAATCAATATTTCAAAAAAGAATTTTTTTTTATTTTTTTTATTTTTTTTTTCAGAAAGTAAGAATAAAAGCAAAATAAAAGCCAGAGCAAGCCCCGGTTAAGATTTGTGGGGCCTTCTTTTGTACTTTTTTTTTTCCTAAATATTGTTTAAAGCTTCCAAATATTGGAATAAACACTTGCATACTTCTGCTTATAAAACTTAACAACCAAATGCATTTGTACGCCGCCTTTTATGCCTTTTAACGGAGGCACTGGACTGCCTTTTCCTCCACCGCGTGGGATGGGAACGCACGCTCGGCGCCTCAGAGGTAAACCCCGATGAGCCCCACGCTCTGTCTCGTGTTCCTCCCTCCTTCCCTCGCTGGTGCCAGGACTGGAGCATCCTTCCCCCTGCCCTGCGGACCACAACCACCCACCTACGGACACCACGTGCCATGACAGCAGAAAGCTGCCACGACACAAACGCCTTCAGGTGCTTCAGCGTAAGAAAAATAAGGTATAGGTTTGGTTCCTATATATTGATTTTATGTCCCTAGGACAATAAAGGCTCTACGGCCACAGCTTGCTTACGATAACGCCTACTTTAACGCTTATGATCTAATGCAGTCTCTTCATACACACCTTTGGGAAGACAATTTCCGATTTGAAGCATATTAAGAAGTATTTCATGATTCCAGATTCGTTTTCTAAGTCCCTCCCAACTCGGAGCTTGATAATACGGTGGTAACAGCCTGAATTAATAAACAGGCGATAGCTGACACAGTTAATTAACGTATTACAATCGCAGTTGAACTGGAATCGTGAAACATCTTCAACTTATTTCTTATTATGAGCCAGCAGGTACAATAAAAGTTCCCCGTTTAAAATGCTTCCATTTCATCACAGACCACAAAAAGTCAAAAGCTGTTTTAGTCAAACCTCAGCGGTTAAAACCGTCTTTGATATTAATATTTAAAAATTGTTACCCGTTACTGTTATCTCGATTTCTATCTCAACTCTTTATATAGCGTTTCAGCCTAACAATTTACATTTACAGAGACAAGCTGAGGCCGCCAGCCAGATCTACTGGGTTTTAAGCAAGAACGCTAATAAACAGGGCAGCTATCCATAAAAAGACTTTCGATATAAGCAAGGCAAACACACCCTACACCGGATCACTCGCAGAGGCCCAAACTTTGTTTACCTTGTGCTATTTATGTTAATCTAATCAAGGCTGGTGAAATTACCTCATTCGTTCTTAAGCAGACATGCTAAAACGAAGCAAATTCAGCTCAGGACAGAGAATCTGACTGTGAAGGCCATGAAGGCGACACAAGGCAAAAAACACAGGGCAAACAGCACTTTCTCATTAATTCCTAGCTGTAAATCTTTGAGATTTCCTAGCTCCTCACGCTGTAAGAAACCCTACTCGTCTGGAGCCGAACACGCAAAAAGCAGCGCGAAATGTCACGCGCTGAAGAGACAATTGCTCACGTGTGTCAAATGCTACCCAGTACTAAACATTAATATTTCGGATTTAATGGAAATCACCAGGTTCCACGTGAAATTATAGACTCCTCATACAGAAATTAATTCACGCCAATCGGTACGACACAAGAAAAAAAAAAAATCTAACTTCCCCAAATTTGAAATACTGTATTAGTTTGTCAAAAAAAAACCCAACAAAAAAACCCAAAACAACCCCCCAAAAGAAATCAGCATCTTCCATAAATCTAATGGCTTAGTTTTCATCCACTCCTCTTTCTTGACATGTGGTAATACAAAATAAATGCTCATACTTTTCATTTGTCGTATTTTATTCTGATTTCTATTTGCCTGCGCACATATTAATGAAACATTACTCTAAGGATATGAAATATTACAATAAGAGTATCCGCCAATTCTGAGGGGCTGCTTTGCTAGGCATACATCATAGGAACAAAAAAACACAAGACGTACATTTGAAATGGATTCAAGAAACACCAAATATTTAAAAAGTTTTAAGATCTCCATTACCTTAAAACAATACTGTATTAACACGTGCAGAGGCCCTGATTTCAACAAAACGAATAAAAAAATTTATTTAAAACCCAAAGTGCAGAAAACCTCAAACCCAGAACTGAGATACACACAACCACGAGAATGAACCCCTGGGCCTGATATTATCACTAACGTTAAGCGTCACCAGCCCCAAAAGAAAATAGACAGGTCTTTCCCTTCTTCTGACCTTTAGCTCACATATCTGGCAAATATTTCCATGAAATGTGAATGAAATGGAAACACGAATGAATGAAAACGCGAATTTAATTTGTCCAAATTTTAAGTCCCGTCTAACTTGATCGCCTTGGTCTAAATCCTTCGGCATGAAAGTAAATCCCATCTTTTTTACTACACGGTTTTATTTCCAGACACCCATCTCAGCTTCCCCATCTCCATTCGCTTAAAGGGTAAAGTTCATAGATCTCGAAGAAAATTGATTCTCAGAACGTGGCAAAGTAAAAGTTGTCGTAACAGGAGTCCACCACTACCACTCACTCAAGCTACTGGTACAGGCGGCGATATGCATCATCAATTGCAAAGCAAACATATCAGGAACAACGCTGAACGAGCAAAAATCCTTCATTATTTTAAGCCTAACTTTTCCATGG
>VZUD01000085.1:290989-320965 GCA_013401065.1 Cepphus grylle
CCCAAACCATTCTGTGATTCTATGAAGACTACCACAACAGAGGTGCTTATGTTCTTTTTTCCACCAGTCCTTTACAGTCTATATAGCAAATATACTGATATCTCTTTCACTTTATAGAACCTTTTAGTACCTTCCCAAACACTTGCGTAATCCCTTTTTAAAATGATCACCACGGACACGAAGAGATAATTTGTCCTCTTACTGCCCTGTTCTGCTTCACAAAAGGTAAGGTATGAAAATATGATTTATTAGCAGACCCTGAAGCTCCCCCCAGCCAGGATGGCATAAACCTGGTACAACAGAACTACCGTCTCTCCTTATTGCCTTCCATATCGTGAAAGCCCCTGGCTCTTGGAGCATCCTGCGAAGGCTGTTTCAGTCAGGAGGAACTCCGATGGGATCTGATACTGCTCTAAATTTTGCTGGGGTCCAAACTAGCTTCAGCGCAGGAGTTATGGTATTAGCTGATACTGCCCGACATCACCCGCGCAGAAGTCAAGACGGATTTCTGGATTTCGTTTGTGAGTTACCTTTGGTCACGTGAAGTTGAAAAATCCTAATTATTTCATCTCCACTTACAACCGCCCCGCCCCAACCTAAAATCTTTGGGGAAAAAACAATGTTTTATCATCATTCTAGTATCTACCAACAAGGAACAACGGAAACGAAGCAGTAAATTCAACGAAAAAATTCAGTTAGTGCCTTCACACAAGCCTTGGCACATCCTAAGATAAAACAGAGAACGGTGGTTTTATTGTGGGTTGGGTTTTGTTTTTTTTTTAAAGGAACAATGACAGCTAAGTTCAATGATAGAACACGGTATAAAAACTCCCCTGATAACCTGGCAGGAAGCTTCGAGCACAACCCCATGTACAGAGCAAACCGGCGTACGTAGCCCCAGGCTGCATTTTCACCTTACAAAAGGGTTTGGTGACAATCCCCAGCTTTCCTCCTGGCCCTGGTTTGTGACTTCAGCTTCCAGGGCACCTTTCCCGTGACTGCTCGAAAGGTTGCGCTGTGAATTGTCTTAGAGGAGTTTTTGAGGAAAGAAAATACAGATTTTTTTTATTTTTTATATTTTTTTTTAAGTGGCATCAGCCCATCTATATCACGAGAAGGGCCTGCAGACAACTGAGACTGTGTTGGCACAAGTCAGGAGTGGCGAGCTACGGCGCCGAGGGCACGGTGCCATGAGGTCCAGTTGCCGCCGGGCTCTGGGCACCGTGAAATCAGTGCGTGTGAATTCAGCTGTCAGGGAGGGAAACTGCTGCCCCTCTTCGCTCAGACAGCGCCATAATTTCATTACGTGTTGATGTGTTTTGGGTGGAAGCCCCTCAGCGGCACCGCTTCGGAATAAGCCATTTCATTTTTAAAAAGGGTATGGGAACGGGCGCCTCTCCCACATTAGAGAAATATTTTGGAACTGAATTTGCATTCCACTTAATCCTTGTTTTCATAGTAGTTGGATTTAAACTCAAAGGAAAAAAAAAAAAAATTACATCACAAATTATATTCCTATAACTCATTGAGGGCGATCACAAAATCAGTGGAAAAAATGATTACCGAATCTCCCAATGATTTGTTTTGCCTCCGCTTTCCAGGTTTATAGAAGGGCAAATGTGCCTTAGTCTTTGCTTGCTATGTATAAGATGGTCTCCGGTTGGCAGAGGGAAAACAGTAAACCGTTGCTATAGGATATGCCCATTTTTCCGGGTACAGTTATTGTCTTTTACATCTCAGCAGGCCTCTGGAGCAGATTAAAAACTAGCGTGAACAAATCAAGAAGCAGATTTGCGGCTACTTCACTGTACGCTTCCTCCTCTAAAAAAGAGAGAAACCACCCTCTTCTCCTCCCTGCATGTATCTTTTATGGTATCCAACGCAGGCCAAACGAACATATGGCAGTCGGATTTCTTCTGGATGAGGTCATTTTGAAGTGAGGTCTTTTCTCTCTCTCTCTCTCTCCAGGCATTTACACGCTGTCCTCAGAATTTGGCCATGACGTTCCAGATAAAATTATCACTTTCCCAGTCCTTAGTATCTTCTCAATTTTCTTTTTTAAGTCAGCGCTGGGAGGATAGCCATGTCACTGCAGAATAGCTAACGCGTTTCTCGGATTCTAGCCAAAACGCTGTTTTGTAACTCCTTTTTGCTATGTTTCGGATTCATTTCACCCCTTGAGCTGCCAACGTGTAGTTGGAGTCTTGGGGGTGTTTCCAGGAGTCGTTTTTATGAGAGTATAAAATTACTTCTATAGTAGTTATTCCTAGTTTTGAGAAAAGCGAGGCAGCTCTTTTTGGAAAGAATTAAAGTAGTACTGCAGGAAATCGGTTTAAAAATTTAAGCGTACTCCTCGACAATAAAAAAAAAGATAGCATCGACACAGGTTTCTCAGCCATACGTGACGTAAGCCTTGCTTTGGGTAGGCTGCTCTCAAATAAGAAGATAGGTTGGTCTATGTGATCTACAGCAACTGGCGATGAAATTGCCTCACCGGTGATTATACTGGCGTACGTTTCGTGACGC
This sequence comes from Cepphus grylle, assembly GCA_013401065.1. Taxonomy (NCBI): domain Eukaryota; kingdom Metazoa; phylum Chordata; class Aves; order Charadriiformes; family Alcidae; genus Cepphus; species Cepphus grylle. The sequence continues at coordinate 293,516 of VZUD01000085.1, forward strand.
ATCCTAGCTGTGCCAAAATACCAGGCACTGCTTACAGGGAAACAAAGAACCATAGGAAACCGGTTTTTGTGCAAGCGCTAATTACATAGATTGGATTAGAACTAGGCTTGGCAAGCAAAAAGAGACTATCAACAAAGATGAAGTTATTCCGATTAAGAAAAGAGTAGGAGGATAGTAGACCAATCCACTAGTAACATACCTGAAGTGATTTCTTTTCTCTCATTGGACGACATCCTCTGTTTTCACGTTTCTGTGAACAGAAGTGAATAGTAAAAAAAAACCGACCCCAAACTCTTAACTTTTATTATTACTCCTAATTAAAAAAAAAAAAATAATAATCAAGTGATTAGCAATAATACTTAAATCCAGCTCATGACATCTTCTACTGAATTGCACATTAGCTCACATTCATGGGGAAAAGGCGCTCCACGAGGGCAGTTATAGCAAGGGATGAAGCCAGGAGACAGGGACTCCGCTCCAAGGGGAGCCTTAGCTGTGAATTTAGAGAAGTCATTTAACTCTCGCTGTCTTCTCACTCCCACTTGTGGAGCTCTGACCTGCCCCACAGGTGCCGTGAGGCTCAGTCCGTGTTCATTAGAAAGGCTGAGATTTTTCAGCTGAAAGGCACGACTAAAAATATTTTTGTTGCCATAGTAACGGACTGTGCAATACAATGGTACGGCTTTTTGCGGGATGCTGCCAAAAGATCCTAGATGAGAAAAACTCTTTACTTCAACCCCTCCAGCTGCAACAGAGCACAGGACCCGCAAAAGCCGTTCCTATTTATATAACCGTGTCGTGCTCTCTTTCGTACCTTTGTGCAAACCTCTTTATTCTTTCACTGCAAAATTCCGGAGACGACCTTTCCATGGCCGAAGAATAACAGCAGCAACGGTACCTAATACAGTACGGAAAAGTCTTACCACTTTCACAGGTCTCATACCGGTTACCAAAATGCTTTCTAATTTGTTAAGTTTAATAGGACTCCAAGCCCCTTAAGAGCCATATCAATATTTAAACTATATCGGTATATTGAAAGTATAGAGAGGCTGCCCCGACTTACTTTAATAACAGCATCATTATGATCGCTTGGGGTAAAGGATTTCATAAATATGCACCTCCAGATAAGCTTCAAAATTCATAACCAGCCTCCTAAATAAAAGTCGAATATCTTGAACTGCTGAGCGCTCTGTAGCCCTTAGGGTTGTAGAGTGGGATTTAGTGGGAGTTACCAGGAAAAGAGCCATTATTGGAATCGGAGCGTTATCATTTGTCAGCCTGAATGGATGTTAGACCTAACTTTCAATCCCATGCTTGAAACTCTTTGCATAAGAACTAGAAATAAACTAGGAAATCTGTCGTCTTGGCCTTCGCGAGAGCTGTGCTTGCTCATTATCTCTGTCTAACTTGAATAAACATGGGTTTTGATATATTATTTCTGGGTGAATAACCTAGCTGGAAGAGAATTTAAGGAAGCTGGCATCCAGTCCTTTGCTCTACGTTATCCAATTTTCATCTCTGAAATCGGTCAATCTGCCAAGGCTTCGTGTAAAACCAAAGGCAAAACGCAACTAAATGAGGACGTTTCTTGGGAGTTTATCTACTTTAATGATTAAAACAAGAGACCATTTGAATTAAAGTGCATCCACTGTTTATGCTTTGTGTAGAGTGACTACATGCAGAAAGAGATTCAGTTTACATTATCGTTAGTCTGGCTGGAATTGAATAACCGCGGGCCAGTGCGTCTTGTTCAGCTATTCAAGAAATAACATTCAGCAAAATCTTTCTACAAATACCTAATTGGCATCTCACGCTAATGTAATTAAATCAGCTTCAAACACTCATTTAGTTGCCAAATTATTTGAAGTACAGTAGAACGCAGAGATATTGCCAGGGAGAAAATGTGGATTAGCAAAAGAAAGGAATATAAAACGTTGAGACTAAAAGCAGCAGAAGCATTGTACTGAAAAGAATAGTTTTCAATTAAGAAGCGAGGCTTTATCGCGTAACGGCTGATACTTATAACAACATGAAAGCTCTGCGGCTATAGGGACACAGAGAGAGGTTAATGTTGGTTTTTCCCTGCGAAGAATCTAAGTCCAATTATTTTGGCTATTTTGCCAAGTCAAAAGTTCTGGAATTCAGTACCCAAAGTTCAAAGCCAAAGTCCACAGCTGAATTCCCAATTAAAAATGGGTGCACTCCCCAAACGGTCTAGTAATGCCGTGGTTTCAGGAAAAGTTCTCTTTAAAAAAGGAAACAAACAAAACGTCCAGCTTTGAAACAGCGCAGCAGACGAGGAGAGACCTGAAATCGATGGGTACATGAAGAACGTAAGATTTTTGTCATTAGAACACAGCTACGGTATAAAGGTATATATACAAAAGAGGAGTTCTACAGGGACAGCGAGTACATACCTGCAATCTACCATTAATATACCTTTCCTGGTCTTGCAAAATACTGTCTCCGTGAGGTGTCCCACTATAGTTTTGAGTAACTTGCATTCACCGAGGCACTTAATCATGCTATTTCAATGGGATGTAAGCACATACTTAAAGTTAAGCCCATGTAAGTCCTTTGGTGGAAAGGGGTAAACTTAAGCGCATGCTTAAACGCTTATTGAATTGCGGCCTACCCTGCCTCGGCATTTTGCCGATTCTGCAAGGTTAATGTCGCGGTTTGTTTCCTTTGTCTACGAGTGATTCGGTGTTTATCTGTGGTAAAATACCTCTCCACTTAACCTAGGTATACCAACAGCAGGTATATATATATATATAAAAAAAAAGAGTAAAATAACAAACACTTTTTCAAATTTGACGTGACCTAACCAAGGCAGAAGTCCAATGCAGAAGAATATACATATTTTTTCCCCGTAACTCTGTAAGTGAGGATTCTCAACGATCCCGTTTTGCTGAGAATTACACCTTCCCCTTTCTTCTGTTTCTTTCCCCATTAATCACCAGCGTTATTTTTCTGTCTCAGAACAGAGAAGACCTCCCTCAACATCTGACCTAAATTGATTTTCGATCTCCCGGAACAACCGCCTCACTGATTCGAGTGAAGGAATTACTGGGTAAAATTTGGCAGTAGCCTAGGTTGCAGTAAGAGTTCTTGACCCTAAAAACAAAGGAATCAGTTAAATTATTCCTGTCCCGCTTCTCCGTAGCGATTAACTGTCAAAGCTGGAACGGCGCTAGTAACAAAGAATCTTGAACTATTTCACGTAAAAATAACATAGGAATAGAAATGAGTAAGAAATTAATCTACGTTCTTAATATAAATATGCTACTGAAAGGAAAGAAAGCATTTTTAAAGTTGCAGCAGGAAGGACCAACACAGTAAAAATAAAAACCAGAGGGACAAAATATTTTAGAAAAATATTGACAATCTGAAGTTGAGCAATTGCATCAAACTGAGAGCTGAAAACACTCAGCATCTCTGAAAACGGATCTTGCAAGCGTATGACGAGCATTCTAAGTGTAGCTTGACAGCTCCTTCAAGGACTTAAGAAACACAAAAGCAACCAAATCCAGTTTTTTTTAATATTTCTCTTCAAAGAAACACATCGCACGCAAAGACCTGATTTGCCGGTTTCCAGCCTAGCCTGAATTTTTATAGCTGAATTTGAAACTCTTCAAAAGAAGGGTTTATATAATGGAAAGGCTGACACAACCTTGACTTCAGTGATGAGAACCCATCATACCATCATATTTTCCTCTCTTGCTGGGGAAATTAGAAATGGTTTTAAGTTAAATTGTGGTAAAGAAACGATAAAAATGATCAGTAGCTCCTTAGATGCTTCTTGAAGAAAAAAACGTTTGAGTGGCAAATAAGATCAGATTCTGAACAGGACACGGAATAGCACATAAAATAGATGTTTACCATCGTCATGGGAAACAGCAGGAAAGAATTTTGCTTTTCCCTGAGGCAGAGCTTCTTCGGACACGCACCGTGAAGGAAATTTAACCCGAAAGCAGTCAAACTATGCTGAAGAGAAGTAGTAATTGGTGATGGTCATGCCAGGGAAAGCAGAAATGTCCTCTTTCAGTCCTCTTTTGAGCAAGATGCTGCATGATATCAACCAGAAATCGATTCCCTGGAAATTCTGGAACACGATCGTTACTCTCAGGGTTTCAGCAAACGTCTCCCAGCTTCCCTGCAATTGCTTGCAAAACCAGGAACTCTGCAACACTGCAGCAGCCGTATTTCTGCAATATTGCTAGAAAATTGGGGATCGCTTCCGAGCTTTCCTTTTTTCAGTCTGTGCTTACAAAAACCTTAATTTTCTTATGAAACACAGTGCGACAAACATTTTGGACTGGTTCTTTTTTTTTTTTTTTTTTTTTAGAAAAAAACCAAACCAACCCACTACTGTTTTTTAAACTGTTCCTTTATGTTCACAACTGTCTTATGTCCCTTGAGGAAATGACTGGGTCGGGTTGTTTCTTCTGTAAGAAACTGCTGCTTACTCGGGTGGGCTACCTCGGCGTGCCTGGGAGGAAAAGGTCCAAGAAGACACGTAAATGAGATACAAATGGAAGCAAAGAAGTGATAGACAAGCTCCTGAGGGACTCAATATGTCAGTTTGGAAGTTTCTGAGTCCGCTGAAATCAAATCTTCAAGCTAGGACCTGTCTAGTAAGGCATGGTGGGCAGGGAGAGACTTACGTATAGACTGTTCAAGATATTGAAGATATTTTCTTTATATTCAAGATCTATTTAAAAATCACCTCTGTTTTTATTTTTAACAGATCTTTTTGGAGCGTAAAATCACCTCTGGCTCCTTTCAGGGGACTCACTCCAGCAGAGAGTCTAGGATGTTCCACAGCAAAAATTCTGGCCGACTTTGGATACTCAGAGTCTCAGGTTTACTTGTCTGAGTGACTTGGGGTGACAATAAGAATAAAAAGAAATCCACGCAAACACAGAGATTTTCATTGTTACCGTATTCCCCGAATCCACAGTGGAGCTGATTTTCAGACAAGCAGCTGAGCGACTGGATGGAAACTGAGGGTTTCTTTTGGAAATTTAGGACAAGAGTTAAGCAAATAAACAAATGCTGGAGACCAGAACATTTAACCCGGTGCCAAAATAAACTCAGACAAATACTATAGTAACCCAGGCTCTGGAATTGTATATACAAGAGCATTCACAAATGTTTTTACTCTTAAAACAACAACAACAGAAAGTGACCGCAAGCACTGTAGGACTTACCTCATAGTTAATTCTTTAAAGTAGTAACAGTATAAACCATGGTTGTGTCGTGCTGATGAGATTATATGACACATCCACCGCAAGCACAGCACGTTCAATGAGTTTATCGGCCACACGGCTGAATTGAATTGTTCTAAAAAAAAAAAAAAAAAAATCTACCTAGGCACACCTTTGCTTCAAAGGCCAGAACTCCTCTCGCTCCGTTCCCTAATCTCTTTGGTTACCACGAAATAATTTAAGAACAAACCCAAACTGTGTAAAAAAAAAAAAAAGGCATTTCCAAGATTACAGGACAGTTCTTACAAACGCATTCTAATTTTTTTATTTTGGAAATACAGTACTTTAAAGAAGGCTTCTGTGCATAGTTGCCCAGAATTTAACAGGTCACTGAGGGGAAGGTGAAATAATTCTGAAGTGAAATAAAATGGGTCGGACAAACTTGAACAATCAAAGCTGGGGTAAATCCTGCTGCTATAAGACCGTGTAACTTCACGGCAATCAGCGGCGGTGCACTTGTTTTTGCCCTAATATGACTGACGCTCTTAGAAACCCTCCTGGTGAGGGCGTTTTTCCCTCTTTCTCCCCAAAACCTGACTCTACAGCAACTGCGTTCTGCACATTCGTACTCCTGAGTTTTTCCAAGGAACCAGATTTAAACGATCTTTGGTGCAAGCCTCTCTTCTTTTTTTGATATCAGGCTAGCGGTCCCTTTCACGTTAGGCCTTTCCTGCTCGGTTGGAGCTAAGCGCGGAAGAGCAGGCTGCTGGGGAATAACGATACGAGCAAACGTACAACTTGTGGGACACGTCATTGCAAATTTACGACAGATAAAAAAATACTCAAACTGCTACAAAGTGAAATCTAAACAATCACAAAAAGCAACAAGCTTTTTTTTTTTTTTTTTTTCCCCTCAGGATCATAACCTGCATCGCCTTTTTCCTCACCTTTTTTAAGTTTTCCTGCACCTCTGCGCTTTTTAGGTCTGGTGATGCCTGGAAGCAAAATATTGACTTTTGCCAAAAAAACCCCGTTGTCACAGGATTCCCTGCATGTTTTGGCAGGTGCAAAAGACAGTTCACCGCATGGGGCTATCTGCCTGGTTATCCAGTTAAAGTGGAAACTCTAAGCCTTTAGAGATTCCTCCAGTGCAAGGTAGAATATGAGCCTGAAGCAATTCCTGTCCTTTTACGGCAGAGTCAGGGTCACCTTCAAGTTAAGCAGAATCCCAAGGGATTTTCAGCATAGGCTTATTTCTTGTAATTTCTATTTCATACAATCATAGAATTGCTGAGGTTGGAAGGGACCTTCAAGATCATCAAGTCCAACCATCAACCTACCCTGACAAAAACCACTTCTAAACCATGTCCCTAAGCACCACATCTACCCTTTTCTTAAACGCCTCCAGGGATGGTGAATCCACCCCCTCCCTGGGCAGCCTATTCCAATGTTTCATAACCCTTGCAGTGAAAAAATGTTTCCTAATATCCCATCTAAACCTCCTCTGACATAACTTGAACCCGTTTCCCCTCGTCCTATCACTTGTCACCAGGGAGAAGAGGTCAGCCCCCATCTCTCTACACCCTCCTCTCAGGTAGTTGTAGAGGGTGAGAAGGTCTCCCCTCAGCCTCCTCTTCTCCAGGCTGAACGACCCCAGTTCCCTCAGTCGTTCCTCAGAAGGTTTGTCCTCCAGACCCCTCACCAGCTTGGTAGCCCTTCTCTGGACACGCTCCCACACCTCAATGTCCTTCTTGTAGCGAGGGGCCCAAAACTGAACGCAGCACTCGAGGTGGGGCCTCACCAGTGCCGAGTACGGGGGGACGATCACTTCCCTAGTCCGGCTCACCACGTTATTCCTGATAGAGGCCAGGATGCTGTTGGCCTTCTTGGCCACCTGGGCACACTGCTGGCTCGTATTCAGCCGGTTGTCCACCAACACCCCCAGGTCCTTCTCTGCCGGGCAGCTTTCGAGCCACTCCGCCCCAATCCTTAGTTCCCTTCTGTGATTTAACAGTCACAAAAGTAGCATAAGGATGCAGTCAAATTTAGGAACCTATGTTAATAACGCTAATAGCCAAAATGATCTGTTCTTGCTTGTTATTGGAGGTTTCTGAGAAAATCAGTCTTATATGTCCTCTCCAAGAACTGACGTTCATTAATCATAGCGATGCTTATTTTTTCTAAAGACCAAACATCTCATACTGCTTTCTAATATATGTACACTTTCCTTAATTTTTTAAGAACAGCATAATGAACTCAAGTTTTCTGTTCCGTGCTATTGCTATAGGCTGGATTAGCACCTGCGTACGGAAATACGCTTGAAAAAAAGCCAATCTGAGGGAAAAAGGAAAGCAGTGTGCAAAACACATAGTTTTTTGGGAAAACCACCAAACCTACAGATCTCACTTCACTTGAAATCAGTTTTTAAGCATCCTTTTAAAGGGGATTCTCCAGGCAATTATTTACTCTGGTGGTTGTTTGGTTTTGGTTTTTTTTTTTATTTTTTATTTTTATTTTTATATCCAGTACCACAGAAATCCATCAGAATTGTCCTATAAAGTTATAGCAGGTGTTTGTCTTCCTGAAAAAAAAAATGTATATGAGATATATGTTTTTTCAAGTTTCAGAATCCCTCTCCTACTTCAACGTGTGCTTTAGCAACCTTATAAAATACACAATTAATCAATTGCCTGAGATGATCTTATACGGAAAAACAAATGACTCAATGTTTGTTGTCCTTGTTCTCAGTTGCTAAGAAGCTGGATTTCAAATATAATTTCTTTCTGGTTTTAGGTTTAATGCTTCACTGACTGCTCAACTCAAAAGGAAGTTCTTAAATATACCATTAAGGGAAGAGGTGAAGTGCAAGGCCATTATATACAGCCCACTTTGTTATTAAATAGGGCCCCAATTAGCCCCAGGAATGTCACAATCTGTGTCTTATTAGAACTATAGGAATACATATTGTATAAAGTCCATCCACACTTGTAAGCTGTGCACACACAACATCATGGGAAACAGATTAGTATGTTTAAGACTTGATAAGCAATAATATGTTCATGTTTACAGTAGCAGAAAACGCTGTTTGACTTGTACCACTAAGATACAAAAATGGCACATCTTTTAAAATGCACGTTGATTTAAAAAAAATATGTAACTTATACTGTTTCTGGTTTTCTAACGTTACTTCTTTGTATTTCCCATTTTTAATTCACATAATTTCTGCGTGCAATAGGTTTTTTTTAACTTCCTAAAGCAAGTCTTATAATAAAACGCATTTAAACGAACCTGAAATGGTTTTACTGGGCTTTTTAGACGACACCCAGTTCTGGCTGTTGACTGTAATGTAAGACTATTTCAACTACTACTTCCAGCATACGTAAAATCATTTGCTAGATGTAAATATGATTCCTGGAGCACGCACCACAAAGTACAATTGTCACACTCGTCATTCCAAGCACAGAGGTTGAATAAGGAATGAAATTGGGAGTAATATTAGGTACTCCCTGTGAATCAGGGCTAGAGTAAAGCAAGTAAATACCAAGGGCCGTGGTGGTTATTACATTGATTTTGTTCTATGAATAAAGAGAGCTTTTTAGTCTCCAGAGATGGCAGCTATTGTACAGATTGCTTGGGATAACCTACATGGAATTACATCCCTGGGCAAACAGAATCGTCTCACAACAGCGGCTGGAGCAAGAAACAGTTTGTACGCACCAAGAGGGTGTAAAAAGCGATGGAAAACGAAGAGGCAGAACTGAGCGAGCCTTTCAAAGCAGTCCTGACAGCGGCCCGTGCTTTGCAAGCGTCAAAAATCTCCTGGGGTTCTGGAGTTTGATATTTTTGACTCCTCTGTGCTCAACTTCCAGTAGTCACCAGCTCCGACTGAGAATGCAACCTGACTTCAGGAGCCTTACGGTTATTTGCACACTCATCGCAACTGAGAATTTTTTTACCCCCCCCGGGAAACCTCTCGTAAGAAATCCACGTTAAGAACGACCCTTGCGCTTGTGAATGACAACTTTTGGATCTGCAAGTGTCACGAGCCACATCCGTCTCCCTGATCCCATCTGGGACGCGTTCCCTATTTTACATTTATTCACATATGCAGTGCTTTCACAGCTGGCCTAAACTTTTCCTGCTTTTTTTTCCTAAGTCTATCCAGACGCTTCTCGTCAAACACCATTTTCTCTGTATTCCAGACCTCCCCGTGCTCCGTTTTGTGCCTCCCTTCTCCCCTGGCGTCTCCAGTCCGTTTCTACACACTGTGCGGGTCACCCATTTCCATCAGGTCATCAGCAACACGCACCGCCTCAGCGGCGGAAGCACCTCCCTTCAAAAAAAAAAAAAAAAAAGCTAAAAACCAGTGTCTTGCAAATTATTAGGGAAGCTTTTAATTGTTCTGAAAGATTCCAGAAGTACCCTGGTGACTAAATGACTGAGTTAATGAACTAATAAAAATAACAGGGACCGATGTGATGCAATCCTCCTTGAAGGCAACAACAAATTGCTCAGTAAAAGAGCCTCTCGTTCTCAGATGCAAGCTCCTAAAAAAAAACCGGATACCAAAGTCCAAATGACCTTAATATCAGTTAGGTAGCTCTCTTCCCATGAAGTTGATTCTCTGGTGAAAACGGACGTAAAACGCTGCCAGTATTTATTGGCTGTGAGTTGAAGCAGATTGTCAGCCCCGGGAAATCTTTTGAAAATTACAGCGAACCTGCAAATAAACCAAAAAACCACCCTTCCCTTGTGCCATCAACTGGGTGGAGGCTTCTCTATTCAGACCTGAGCTTTGCCACTGTGCATCCAGCAGAGTTTTTGTTAAAAGACAGAAAGAGAGGAAGAAAACAGAATGGGTGTAACTTGTTTGGGATTTGTCATTTGTCTGGGTGGTACAAAGCTGAGGGCAAAGCGTGGAGGGCGGTGAAGGGAAGAGAAAGCTCAGCCAAGCTGTTCCTCCATTTAAAAAAAGAAGAAAAGAGGAAAGAAAAGAGACGGGTTTATACTACTGATACGAAGCCGAGTTGCTGGAAGCGTTTAGGTGTTCTACTTCAAGCAATTTCGGGAAGGTCTCTGAAATGGCTGAGGCAACCTGGCAGCTTCTGCCACCACCGATGGTGGCTTTCACACCGCTGCACCGTCCCACCTCTTCCTAGGCTGGTTCTCTCCCGCTCAGCTGGGACAAACCGGACGGTGCAAGGTAAAGAGGGAGGGTGTGCAGCCGTGAGGGGAAATTTCCCTCTCAGCAGCAATGAACAGCGAGACGGGCTCACCATCCACCTACAGAAGTTCTGCCTTCAGTTGAAGTCATTGAGAGAAAGGCCTACCTGCCTCTGAGAATGCAGACCAGGAGCCTGAGGACCCTTTCCCGTTTCCTGAAGAGGCGTTTTAAGAACGCAGCTGAAATCGGAAGAAAATCTGCCTCAGAAACACAGAAGACTCCGATCCACGTATAGCCATGGAAAACACCCATAAAAACGTGAATTGACTCACATACCAGTTTAATAAAACATCTTTGTCTCCAGTGTCCAGCTCATCTATAATAGCTACCTGCGTTGTGAGAGAGAACTACCCAGTCCTACGCCTCTTTACTGGTGTCTTTTCTCTACTATAGGAGCTCCAGAACATCTCTACCTGTTCAAAGGAATTTTGTTTTAGTTCAGCAGCAGGAGATGCAGTTATTCTGAATGGGAAGCAAATGTTAGATATTAGCTCTTGGCCAGGAAACATCAATTCAGTAAGAGGAACTCGAGGTAAGCATAAACAACGATGTTTAATCTACCTCCTACATTATCTTATTCACAGTTTTTATTTTTGCCTTTTGCCTGATTTACAAAAAAAAAAAAAAAAATGGTGTGTTATGGGTGGTGTTACCTTTTTTCTAAGTGCCCATTCATTAATATTTCCAAGAGTAACTAGATTACTCCAAAATTTTTGGAAAGTCCCCTAGACCAGATACTTCACAAGTCAAAAATAACTTCTGACTGCAGTAAATATATTGTAATACCAGCACCAAAAAGCAGACTCTTTCTTCAGCCGGGACACCACATGTTGGATTAGCTCGTAATTGAACAATTGTTTTGAAATTCTCCTTCCCTCGGGAATCCAGGCTACTCTCATTTCCCAGGGGCCCAAGGCTTGTTACCCAGCGTACAGCGCTCCTACCCAAAATGAAGTACCTAGACGGCTTCCGAGTAAAGCCTTGACGTGGCACGTTTGGAAGAAGCTACCTTTTGAAATATTTAATAATAAACCACAAGGCATCCTACTTTGGCAGACAGATTTTTTTTTTTTTTTACAGCAATTTGTTCCCTTTGTAACCATATTCCAGTTCTGGTGCCCCAAAAATACATTGTCCCAGGTTGTTACTAATCGGAGCACAAGACATCATCGTCAGGTCTGCAGGGCAAAATACGTGGCGAGACCGTCCAGCGTAAAACTGAAGTAGGTGTCTAATTTCCATTTTAACAGAACAGCTTGCTGCTCTGTCGAACGCAAAAAGTTTAATTCTTTTTTTATATTTGCAAAGCAACGCTTAACATTTAATTAACATAGTGCATTCTCACCGCCCAGTTAACCCACAGGCGTTTAGATTCTTGCCGCGGCAAGAATGGGATGTGCTTTGAGTAATGGTTTTAGAAACAGGAAAAGGGAGAGCCAGAACTTAATGGCAGGGATATTTTTGGAATGTTCACGGTGGCAAGACAGTCAAGAAAAAAAAAAAAAAACAAACCACACTTTTCACAAGTTATTAAGATTTTTCCTTGGTTGTAGCAAATTGCATTTGCTGGTATTTGGAGCAAACGGGCCTAACCGCTGGGAGATTTTCAAAAGAGTAAATAATAAGTTTGATTCAAAATCAACAGCAGAAGCGCAGGGAAGCAGTTTTTGGCTCAAATACTGAATTCATATGAGATAGAAGCATTTTGCTACAGTCCCACAATGGCATCCTTTGCATTAGAAAATATGGCAAGTTTCACGTTTCTCCCGCTCTGACAAACAAGTAAGTTCAAGCACAAAAATGTCAGATCCGTATATCCAGATTTGTTTTACCAACTATATATTCATGAGCACAGTATAGTCCTACGTAGAAATATGTCAGAAGATTAGCAAAAGATGGCATTTGCTTAAAACATCTATGCCAAATAATACTGATTCTGGTTCTGTTACTCAGACTTTTAAAAAGATTTTGAAAATCAAACACATTAATAGATTGAAAATATATTTTTCAAAAAAGTATCCATTTTTTTCCTTTCAAATCGTCCCTGTTACGTACTCATTCTTAAAAAAATATTTCATCAAACGAAAATAAACTGTTTATATGCCTACGTGTTGCCCACAAACATCTGACAGTCAGATATTTATTTTAATTAAAAGTTAAGAATTTTGACAAAGGCATTGGTAGAAGCAATGCACAAGGCAAGATAAACTTCTGGTTTTAGCATAATGAATATTTACAATATCTTTCTCAAAGCATTTGCCCTGTTCTTTACAGTATATCCTTGCTCACATTTTTAAATACGATGTTTTTTTGCCAAGAAGATTTTGCTGTTCAGATCATGGAACTTCGATGAAATCGTGTTTCTTACAACCCTTCCTATTTTCCAATCCGTGCGTCAAGCAGCTGAATTGTTTTTAAAAGACGGACATTTGAGACATAATGCAGCTTGCGTATTTCTGTAGAAGGGACAATTCACAAGAAAAATTTTGACTTTCCTTTCTGAGACAGCATTCAGTTAAAAGCATCTCTATAGCGCTGATAACCAACGTTTTCTTTATTACCAGTGACAAGAAGACGCAGCGTCTTCTATACATCCAACCGCGCTGTGAGGAAGCGGGAAGAAAAATGACCATTTGTGTGTTGAACGGCAGCAGGGAAAGAAAAATGAAGAAGTAACAGGGCAAACACCCTGCAGGGAAAAAATCATAAAGGAGGTGAAAAAGTTTTGAGAGACCTTGTAAGGCCAGTGACTTTAGAAGAGAATGGCCTTAGATTATAATCCTTCCTTAATTTTAGATGACAGAACATGTGATATCAGGAGAAATTTTCAGTGTCAGAAAATCATCTCAAAAACTGTTCCGAGTCCAATATAGCCTCCAATGGGTGGTCCTGCAGGGTAAATGGTGCAGAGAAGGACACTCTGGGAATGAGCCAGTTCCGGGAATTTCTACATCAGAAATGCAGGTAAGAACACTGTGTAGAAATCTAACATGTCTACATGGCTGCTAGAACCAGATGAATATTTACCTTTTTTTTTTTTATATAAATGAAAATATGCAGCTGAACCAGAATTAGGATAGTTAAGGACGGAAGGGACCTGTGTCGAGCAGAGCTAGCTTCTCACATATTCAGATATGTATTTACTGTGGAATAAACCCCAAATGCTGGCAGACAGTAAGTCATTTGAAGTATTCTATAACAAAATTGTACAGGGAAAAAGAATTAGAAACAAAAACTTTAGCTCCAACCAGCAACACTTCCTCTCAGAAGCAATTTACAGAGTTTAGCATAGACATGCCTCATCTCCTGAATTGGAAAACTTACGTGTGTAATTTCCAGCTAGATAAAAATAGTCACGATCATGATGCTGGACTGGGAAGCAGAAGGAGAGACCTTGGTTGAGGCTGCTGGGGAAGTTGGTCTTCCCACGTCAGAATGAAGGGAATTGGCAAACCACTGGCAGGAAGTTAATCGTTGGGGCTGCCCACGTTTGGTTGCAATGCCGTGGAGCTTTCAGGTTCACTTCCCTAGAATTCCATGTCTTCGCTGAACTGTGCCCGGTCTGTGCCCATCGAGGAGCGTTAGTGCGTTCCTGTACTCCTGATACAAATGCATTAACCCTAATATGCAGAAAGTCAGTGTAAAGTGAGTTGACCGAGTACTGATCGGCACTCTCCACTCTCTACCTGCAAATCCTCTACACAGGGAAGTCGAGGCTTTGACAACGTAAGCTGTCAGGATCACATCAAATACCACCGCACCATATCGTTAGGACAGAAAGAGCACCTGACGTTGAAGAAGGAGAACTATAAATCTGGGCATCCTTCAGATTGCATGCGTTTGTTTTCTAAACAACTTCTCCTTTATGGGGAATCTTAAAAGCACAGGCAGGGTTGTTCCATTTTTAGAGACGGAGAACCTAAGGCCTGGGTTAGGTCCTGGTGACAGCAAACTCTCAGACAAGCCCAATCCTTATGCTCCTCCTTTTTTTTTTTTTTTTTTAATGGCAGTACAATTACAATATGCTACCTGCTACACGAAGCTGTTGTATTTGGCCTTTTTGACAGTAGGAATGCCACACAGAATCAGACATTTTATATTATGGGCTATTTAGATCATTTCTGAAAGCTACCGGAAACATCTTTGTTCTTTAGTGACTTCATCTGATTAAGATAATAACTTACAGAAAGGTGATCTCAAATTTACAATCTCATTACTAATCTCCAAACCACTGAATACCAGACAAAGGATATTTCTTTTTTACTGAGTTAACTCTAAGTACATAGTCACGGCTTAATTTTATCTGCTAATTCATTAGGACAGGGTCCTATACTGCCCACTGATCACTGCCTCACATAGAACAAAAAGTCATTAAAAAATTGTAACTGAAGTCCTATAAATGATACAATAGCAGATCTTAAACAACTTACAACGTATTTATTGTATTCCCCATGTCCCTGCATAAACAATACACATAAAAAAAAATTTGCTTATTACGTTCCTATGTACGAAACCTGTAAAAAGTAGAATTTATTTTAACACCAGTCTACTGTGAGGACCCAAGCTTATAGACTCGGGTCTTCCAGCAAAAAAATTGGGACGTAACCATCTTAATTACATTGTGTCTGAGGTGTATTAGGAACTCGCACAGAGTTCCACATTGCACCGTACGACTGTCCTGTCCCCATCGTTTCCCATTCCGTGAGTCTCCATCATTGGCCTATTTTATCAGCAACGACTCAGCGTTTGCCTCCAGATGCTCGCTGAGAACGTCACTTTGCCTGGTGACTCCCTCTTCCCCGTAACCCACCCTTTGCATCTTGCACTTAAAACAATTTCGTTGCTTGAGTAGTTAAGTTGGAAGCTCCTTCTTGTCATTGTATTTGTTTATTGGAACCAGGTTTCATTAGCATTTCTGTAAGACAGAAAAATGCATCAACGGATTTAAAGGCTGCCAAAACCATAAAATGCAATGAAGAAAATAACCCCTAAGGGATAAAATGATTCAGTGCCTATAAAGGTACCAAGTTCTGTTACCCAGCTGGATTTCTTTTATAGAATTCTGCCCTGTAAAGCCACTTAACAGCGTCATACCGGCGCATTGGGTGAGAGCTCGTTATCTGGGAGATGACTGGGCTGTTTTATAGGGAGAGGGAGAGCTTGGGGCCACTGGGTACGTTAGAAGAGCATTTCATTTGAGAATTGTCAGGTCAAATCGCTTCCACTCCTTATCTTATCCAACCGTGACAAACATTAGTAGGTGTGCTAGGAAGAACAACAGGCTAAACAAATAATAAAATAAAGTTATCTTTCAAACTTAGGGTTTTGGGTTTTTTTTTTGTCGTAACAGACAAGATACCTGCTAGGAGAACCTTCCTCATTAAAAGCCAGCACTGAAAACAAAACTTGAGTGAATAGAATAAACAACGTGGAATTGTTGCCAGCCACTCCACGCAATACAGAGTTTGCAGGGCTGGGACAAACGGCGGGGAAAAGGAAATATTCTCGATAGTTTTGTAAATATTTATGTTACACCAAAGCATCCTCAGCAGCTTCGGCAGCGGTTCGTAAAACACGAAGATAGAAAAGTCCTACCTTCTGCCAGATGGGGTTTGGCAGAACACGAGCAAATAATTTACAGATTATACAAAGATATTACCTCACTTGTCCTTGAAATACGGCAGCCTCTGGGCTGAGTAGAGGCAGCCCTTGATACCGTGCAGTTACGTAGAAAGCGAAGAAAGATTCACAGATTCACTTAGGGGGAAAAATAAAATCACTGTTTAGCTACTCTGCTCTTCTGTACACAGTATATTTTACTGTTTAGATACAGTGAAGTGATAATTATTAAAATGAATCAGAATGAATCAAAGGTGCTTTTTTAGAGAATTAGTCACTTATAGTATCAACCTTGACAGAATTTAGGTACTTTAGGTTTAGATGTGAAATGTACAGAGGTAGTGTGGGGCTCTCAAGTTCACAGAGGAGAGCAGATGTGGTTTGGACCAAAGCAGCCAACAGTAATGCTTTGGGGTGGTCTCCAATGGGAACCTTCCACTTGGGTACACAGACTAAGGATATTTCTGCACAGATTTTTCTCTTGCCGTTCTTTCTTTTTGAAATAATGACTTTTTTCGACTTAATGACTTTAATGACTTAATGATTTTAGGCTCTGTACTATTTCAGTACAGTCCGCAGATCACAAAGGAGGTACGTTCCAGATAAATATGCACATTGTAACGGATACAGTTCAACATACGTATTTTATGTGTGCTGCCCGGCATCAGTCTCTAGGTCGCGTATTACAAAATGACAGGGTTTGCAAGAGGCCAGAAATAGAAAGTGGCTAGAAAATAGAGAGGCGCGTACCTTCTGTTCCCCTCCACATGCAAGGAAATGTTGTCACTGCTTGGGTAAGTACTACGAGATCAGGAAAGTACATATAAAGATCCTACTGATCCGTGTGGAAAATTGTTTTAGGGTCATGCTGAGCGCATACCTTTTCACACATGAACCGGCAGAAATCCTGAGCTACCGAAAGCAGGCATTGGCCAGGTCAGGCTTTTCGTTCAGCAGTTCAGGACTATTGGATCTCCCTCTCCCGTCATATTCTGCCATTCTTAAAACGTGGAGGAAAAGCAGCTGTGCCGAGGAACTGGCACAGACATCTCTGACTGCCAGCGCCTGGGAGGTCTGTGTGAAAGTGTTTTTGAAAATAGGGACCTTAGTGGAGATTGTTTGTTTGCTTCTGGAGTCCGGGTTACCAGGTCCAGTGCAGGTTTCTCAGGGTCAAATGCCATTAATTGAGCGAGACAGTTAACTAAAAGTGCTAAGAGGAATGGAAATGGCTTGCAAATCAAAAGTCTGGTTTGGAAAGGCCACTTCTGTGAATAAAACTATTTCTATAACTGAATGTTTACCTTTTGCCTTCGCTCATTTGAACTGACTGTGCGGTCAAAACTGATTTCCAAAATTCCTCGGTAAAACAAGGGAATTTCTGTAGTGACCTTAGCTCTCGCTCCCTGAAAATTGCCGATCGGCTTTTGTGAGCAAAACCTCTCAACTAAATGTCGCTCCTGGGGAAGGGTGACTTCTAACCTTCCCAGGAAAATAGCGCAGCAGGTAGCAAGCTGTGGCACACGGGTTCCCAACGCCGGCATCGTGTGCACATGCATTAACGTGCACTAAGAACGATCCTACGGAGCACTGTCCACTCCATGTCATAGTGCGATGAAAATATAGAATAGAATGGTTTGGATTGGAAGGGACCTTAAGGATCACCCAGTGCCACCCCCTGCCCTGGGCAGGGACACCTCCCACCAGCCCAGGTTGCTCCAAGCCCCGTCCAACCTGGCCTTGAACCTCTCCAGGGATGGGGCAGCCACAGCTTCTCTGGGCAACCTGGGCCAGGGGCTCACTAATACAAATTCATTGTTCCTATCATCATTACAGTTATGCTACAACTCTTTGCTTTCTCTTTTTTGATTGAAGTCTCTGAGAAATTATTCAGAATATATGAACCCGTGTATCTTGTACCTGGTTCCTCATAAGAATGATAAAGATTTCAAAAAGTTCTGATTTCTCACTGTTATTATCTGCTTGATGGGTTTTCTGTCCTTACTTATTCCTTTGGCACAACTGCGGGAGTTTACCAAAAGGATGAATTTTGACAGCTTTGGCTCTTTTTATTTGTATTTATGAAAACTAGCTATGCAAAACAGAAGTTTTTGTTTGTTTTGTAAATTATAATGAATATCTAGTAATGCAAATGAGCACATGGGTACTGTGCCACTGGAACAGATAGAACAAGATGTTCTTTCATTCAGAATTAAGAAGAAACTGCCTACCTGGCAATAGGAATCAGCACATAAACAAGTAGCAGTTTCATACACGATTACAGAGGCCATAAGATAAGCAAACTCCAAATCTTTATACTTCCAAAACTAAGCTCATGTTGCAAGCACAACACAACGTCTCACTGAAAAGCCACTTGGTTTTTTTGGTTTCTCCTTTCTAGTTCAGGGAGCAAAGCACTTATGATATGCCTGTTACCCTTATGAACCAGCTGGTGTATTTGAAGAACATCTTCCAATCTTCTTTTTACGAGCATAACACACCAAACGGCACAGATTTTAGAGGTGTGATGACACACATTTCATTGTATCATTTCCACGAGGAAAAAACCCACGTTGTTCTAAAGCCCTAAAGTCCGATGAGACAACAGTAGCATGGTCTGCAGCAACAAAGCCACGCTCAAGGAAATCATGATGCCACAACAGTTCTGCCAGGCACAAGGAAACACAACACAAGGACCACAGAAAAAAAAGCAATAAAAATAACTTAAACCAACGTATTTAACTGGTTCTGCTAGCACATAAGAACACTCTGTTAAAGGGTTGTTAGATCTCAACTCTACCACCTCTGATTTCCATGTGGATGTGGTGGTTGCCCTTCAGAAATCGGTGAGGTGAGGGAACCTTCTGTTCAGCATTGATGTGCCAGTTACGTGGACCACAAGGCTCTAACTTGTACTTGAGGTTCCAGTCTTCTCTTACTTTTAATGCTGCAGAGTCCCACTGGACAGAAGATGTATTTTCTCCTTTAAAAAAAGCCTTAAAATCCACATCATGTCAGCCTCTATTCTTAATTCTGTAGCTCTTTCTTTTTCATTTAAAAGCTTTCGAAGGCCACCCAAGACTTTTGTCAGAGCACGTACAGAGGTCTACATTTTCTTCCTCCTCTACGCTGATGCAAGTAGAAGGCAGTGCTATTTAGTACAGGGATAAATAAGAGGAGCAACAAACAGAACTTTCAAATAAAAATAAATGGCATACTGTATTAGGAAAAAGAACCCCGAATCTCAGAATGGATAATAGGGAACTGCGGCCAAAAGAAAGAGATGAATAAAAGCCAGCATGAGTTTGTTAGGGAGAAATCATGCTAAGCCAATTCAATTCACTTTTAGAGCAAAGTAACAAGTCCCGTGGAAAGAGAAACATTTGCAAAAGCTTTCAACGTTTTTTTTTTTTTTTAAATGTTATTGTTGCAAACAAATAAAAAGAGACTGAACTAGAGAGCTAATCGAGGGTGGATGGAGAGGCTGTTGGAAAATTTTCCATAGGTCTGTTACCAATGGTTCATTACCAGAAGGGCAGTTTGCATCAAGTGAGCTCCAAAGGAACCAACGCTGGCTCTGGTGCTATTCACTACTTCCAACGATGACTTGTACGATGGGATAGGGCATACGTTTATGAAGAAGACATCAAACTGGGGTGACCGAAACGTGCTGAGAAGACAAAATTAGAATACAAGTGAAAGGGCCTACCCTCCTCTTCTCTGAGATTCAGCAGGGACCAGGGCAAGAGACACTACTTATTTACAAGTTTTTAGCCTAAAAATACAGGATGGAGAAATGAAAGAGACCTGGGATTATGAACAGAACATAAGTTATGTTTGAATTTAAAAACAGGTATCATAGTATTCATGAGGTATAGAAAAAGAACAAAAAAATAGTCTTTGAAGGTACCACTGATTAGACCTTCCCTATAGCACTATGATCTGTTTGGATTCTGCATTTCAGTGCAAACTTGGAACGACTGGAAAAAGTTCAGAGGAAATCAGCAGGAATTGAAACAGGTCTGGAAGACATAGCCCACAAGGAATAATAAATCAAAGTGCTGTAAAATGGAAGAGAGTGATTATCTTTCTTCACATCTATGTTAGGTGAGAGAAAGAAAAAAAAAAAGGATTTAATTGGATCAAGGAAGATTTATAAAAATCTTCCTATTATAAGAAGCCCTGCAATGGCAAGATGGGTTCAGGAGGTTTTGGAATATCCCCGCTGGAAAACCGAGAAAGAGCTAGACAACTGTGTCAGGAATAACAAGTACATTTGGTACATCCGTGGGGGAAAAGGGAATGCACTAAATAATCTCCTGAAGTTGTTTCTAGCCCTGTGATTCTCTGATTTCGTGGTACCTTCCTTTATACCAAAGAGCTACACGTTTAACTTTTTACTGTTTAGAGCCATTCTCTCAGGAATTATATACTTTTATTTTATTATTTACTCTTATTATAGTCCCTTCACTTCATATTCGGTATAAATATTGTAATATTGCACTCTTCGACCTGCTTTTGCTTTTATTTAAACTTTTCCCTGTATAAAATAGCCTTTTCCATAAAGCACGGCAGCAATAACAAATGACCCACGGCAAGAGGAGAACTGGAAGGGGAATCATATAACAGGAGGAATTCTCCTGTTTCATAGACATTCAATTAATTTATTTCCAACAGGAGAACTCTGTTTCCCTCTCACCAGTGCAAACCCGACAGCTGTGGTTCAGGAAACGCTCTTCCAGTACGGACTCAAATAAATACCTCACAATTTCCTCCTGACACCTCCTCCAGAGCGAAGGCGGCCCCTCTGCCAAATGGGCAAAGTCGCAGAGTTCAGATTAAATCTCACCATATCCATCAGCAACAAAAAGCGGAGTTTCAACATCGCGGGGTGTTTATGGAAACCGAAAAAAATAAAATCTACTCCAACCCAGTGGCTGCAAGCCTAACAGGTGACACCGCTTTTCTAAATCCAAGGCACCACCCACTGCTGATTCACCCCCATAGCTATGACCATTTCTTTCTAGCCTGTATATGATTAATAACACGACGTTCAGCTCTCCCAAATGTTCTTGGCGTTCAGCTCCGCACCTCAGTTCTGAGATGCTTCCCGCTCCCTCTTTTCACCGTGCAAGTCTCAGGCCCAAACTAAAACCTGTTGACTAGAGCCATTTCTCAAAACTTAGATCGCCTAAGGACCGAGTTTTGAAACATTTGTACATGGCATAATTTTTGCCACATCTTAAATACGTTGAATCTTTCGTCTTTTAACGGTGGAACAGTGCACATTGAAAAAGAGCAAGTCCTCTAATCTCAATCTTTTTTAATTATAACATCTCCAGTTGAGGGAACGGAAAGCTTGTTACCAATATTTATGAATGAAGACTCATAATGCTTTTGCGTTTTCCCCACGCACAGATCACTGACGAGAGAAAGAAAAAAAAAAAAAACCAAGAAGAGGTAAGTGATTTTTCAGAGTTACAGAATGAGCTTATGGGAACACTTACTTATAACCGCTCTTCGCCCAGACCCTGCTGTTAACGCTGCAGCCCTCACTAAACACATCCCTGGGATTCTCGAAATATCTTTAGCATGTAAATCCTTTTACATTTGCCATTTTTTATGCCGGGGTCGTTCCCTTTCACTGAAATACCACACGCGCTTATTGGTCTGCGTCGCTTTGTCTCAGTCCATTCCTTCTTTTTTTGGAGTAAGTTTTCAAGGTGAAACCTTTAACTGCCCCCGCTGCAGAATCTCTCTTCATAAGGAGCTAGAACTACTGGTTTTGGACTGTTTTTCTGCACAAGCTCTTTCCTTCCACAGTTGTCAGATCTTTTACTCGTGATGGGAAGATCCCTTGAATTTTACAACAAACCCTTTATCGCCTATCTCGGCTAGGCTAAGAACTCATCAGTAAGTTCCTGTTGAAATCCCATTTTGGAACCACAGAATAACAGGTCACGATTTCACTTGGTAGGGGAGAGACTTGGATGTCGGTCCTTCCACCGCGTACCTAATGTTAAATAGGCAACCTGATATAAAATATGGTGGCGTCCTTACGCAGCCTGCGTCTGCTGGATTGAACCGTTCAGACAAGAGATGCAGATGACATCGAAGCTCGGGTAATTTGGCGTCAGGACGGAGACATTTACAGACCTGTTTTGAAATGCAATGTTAATGTACAAAATATCAGTTAGAGAGTCGTGCGCTTTTAGAGCTTGGTAGCACAAAAACAGAAGTATTTTAGTGTATTTTAGGAGTCAGTGCCCTAAGTGGGAACTGGATGGATCTCAGGTGTGACATCTGCCCTCAAACCCCCTCCTTGCAGGAACGACTCCTTTTGTGTTTCTACACAAAGATCCCCTCAAGTCAGAAACTGGGTAAGCTCAAAAAGAGATGAAACAAACACACGAGGAGTGAGGAATCGGTGCCTATTCTGGAAAATGAACTCAGAGAGAGAAGCAATGAAGATGTTTGTCTGTTTCCTCCATCAGGAGGGGTTCTGTGAGGCCATCATTTTGCTGTCCCCAGGGAGAAAGATCGAGATCTCTGTGTAAGCTCAGATCTTGTGATTTTCATCAACCAAATCTATGAAGCTTCCCTCATGGATTTAAGAGTGAATGTCGGCTTTGGTATATTTTTAAAAATCAGTGAAATGGTAAGTTCAAAGAAGCTTCCGACCACGCTGTGCTTTAGAACATTTAGGCAAACCTAACAGACCATTGAGTCATTATCCTGATATTTATAACATTAAAAAAAAAAAAAAAACCATCCCGAGGGATGAGAGGATATGGAGAGCACGTACAGTCATCCTCTAACCAGCACAGCTCCTGCAGAGGAAGATGCTGTGAAAATAATCTTCCCGATTACATTCAAGAAAGAACATAAATTGCAGAACACATCGCGTACTTCCCTCTGCCTTTTGGGAAACTGCTGATAAATTTCGCATGACAAGCCCCAAGTAAAACGTTGGCAAAAGAATCCACGAGAAGATAAAGACTTCAACTGAAAATCCCAATTAGGTACAAACATCTAGTCAACGCTGAGATCTCAGAATTATCAGCTTCACTAAGGACTTAAAAAAAAATAAATAAAATAAAAAGGGCAAGTAAACAGCAGTAAGTGGAAAACCTGTGCAGGTTTATTTTGATAGCCTGCGGTAAGGGAGTTTCTAATGCATCTGTGCCAAATTGTTTCTCAGAGCAGTCAGTATTGTCTTAGCGGGTTCTTCGTACTCAACTTCATATTTAATTATCTCTTAACTGGACAGTAAAATTCTTAGTAAATGTCTCTCTCTCTGAAGTCTATACACTGTGGAACGTAACCGATCCTGACCTATAGCTAGAGCTCCTAGGGGCTAGTAATGCAAATTTGTAATTATAGAAGAGTGTCTCGCTCAGATTTAGGAAGTGCGTATTATTTCAATATTCAATAGTTTCCATCACTAAAGCTGTTCTAAGAAACTCATAATAACCCTGTGGGTGCTTTTCTGCTTTTCCTTGTAATTATATCCAGTTGTGTAACTAATAACTCATTATCCGCATACCTGCCACACCTTTGCTCAGGGACTACCCTTCAGTTCTTGACCCTTTTCCTCAAAAGACCTGGTATCAAAGGACTTTTAAAGAAACATTAGTACCGTAGCAGCTTCCTGGGCACTGTGCGAGGCACTGGAGAAGCAGCCCCAAGAATTCCTGCCGCACAGCTCTGTTCCTTTGCTGTGTCCGCGCAGATCCGCTCCTGCCAGTATCGCATGCAAGGACTCATTGTGTGAAGTGCCCCGACTTGGAAAGGGGAGCGCAGCCAAAAGTTCCCGAAAAACCCTCTGCTCCAAGCATTTCAATCCCTATCCCATTTGAAAAACACTGAGTTTAATTTACACATCGCTGCGCTAATACCTTCATATGTAGTTATTCATTCTAGAGCCAAGGAAAAAAAATTCTAATCTTTGTGGTTAACGGATGGAAAAATGCATTCAGGGCTGACTCTTTACATGACGGCAAAGGTTGCATAAAGCAGATGCCGTTCCCCACGCTGGCTGCAGGGCGGGCCGAGCGACCCTCCGAGCGACGTGGGAGCAGAGCTGCTGGTGACGCTGAAGTTCTCAGTAAAGAGAAGGACTGGAGCTAGAACGGGTCACTGGCGTTATCTTGGATCCACTTCCCCGGGGTAGGCAAGTATTCCTGCGCTTTGAACATCTTTCCGCTGCAGTGGTTCAGTATAACGATGTTAGAGTTGAAGAAAAGAGACCAGGAATCTTTTTAAAAGCTAGTTTTTGATTAGAGGAAGCGTTAACGTGATTGAACTGAAGTTCTCTGGGGTTCTTTTGCTGCCTGTTTTACATAATAAGAGATAACGTCACCATTACTGCCAGCTGTATTAGACAGCTACCACAGGCAAAAGCACAGTCCAGCCTCCAACCAGCCAGAAAAATACAGGAGCCCTCCAGTGGCCACAACTGCTTTGAACCAGGACACAGTCACCGTTCCCTTGGTTTATCTTCTCCCCGTAGAGAACTTCAATGGAAAGATGCACTATTTTTATCCGTTTTGACACTGTTGATGGATGGAGTCCCTGGCAGGAATCAAACGGCTGCTGTTTTCTTGGGACTTCTCCTTGGCTTTGAAACTCTCTCGTCCTGCTTTCAAATAACCCAAATCTTTTTTACTAACTGCTCATGCCGGAATGTATTGCTTTAGCGGGGTTTTTGGCAAAAGAGAAAGTGAATTATTCTCTGATTGCTTCAATAAAAAAAAAGAAAAGAGTAAATGACACTGGCAGAAAGCTTAAGTATGTTTAGTAGAAATTTAAGTTTGCAAACTAATTATTGCACGAGGTTCACATGTACCCTCATACTCACCAAACTACCCTGTGGTGACTCCGAATTTACAACGTACTCTCTTTTTCATGATATAAATTCAATTCTGCTTCCACCGAGATGCAAAGCGTACTTTTATGCCCTAGGTTAAGGGAACAGGTCTATAAAGAAGACTGAACGCTTCACAGCGTACAAAAAGACCTCTGTGGTACTCAGGGGTCATCATCCCACCGACCTTTAACAACACATAACCATTACCTTGAGAAGGATTAATGGTCTCTTTTAAAAGACACTCTTTTGCACGTTGAATTGTGCTTTCCTCTGCGATACCCTCACTTATATCATCAGGTTACCTACGAAGCAAGGCCCTACCCCTTTACAAGACTATACTCGCTGAGACAACGCACCCAGAGCACGGAGATGAAAAGAATTAAGCTTCATCAGATCTTATCAAGACACGGTATAATCTTAGGCACGATGAAATGAATGGGGAACTGTCACTTATTTCAATAAAAGTGAAATTGGTTCCCCTTTCTAGACCTTCAAGGAAGAAAAAAGAAAAAAAAAAAAAGCAGCACTAAGAGAAAGCAAATCTCATTCCTGACAACCAGCTCTTTATTTAATGTTATTTTTGGCAATCGCATGCCTAATAATGAGGGACAGAACTGTGCCCAGCATTTTGGCATGACAGTGACCAAATTCTAAAGTTCCTGCATTTCTTCTACAAAGACAGGAAAATAAAGGCAACGTGTCGTTATTTCATACAACCTTCAATTGGTAACAATTTACTTACACATTATTTTTCAGGATGTTGGGAAAACCAGAAGGTAACATTATGTTATTTATACCTCATTTTGCTGCTGCATTACTTTAAAAAAAAAAAAAAAAACAACAAACCAAACACCACCAACAAAAAACCACCCCACAAACAGATTACTAATTATATGGCTAAAAATAACTGTATTCTTACCAGAAACTGTATCTGGGTGGTTAACTCTTCCAGAGGAATTAACTGACTTAGACAGCTTTATATGTGACTGTAAAGAGACAATAATACTTTTCCACCTAACATGTTACAACTGTCATATCCCAGCTATCTGCGATACCCTTAGATCTTGTCAGCAGACTTTGGGCCAAATTCCCATCTGATACTGGTTTTTTTTGCTATTTTACTAAGCTGTAGACCAAAACTGGTGTCTCCTGTTTAAGAGGAGATGAAGAATAACATAGTGTTCCCCAGATAACTATCAGACTGGATCAAATTCTATTCCTGGTTACCCTGCTCTGATTCCACCCGGCTCGGATGGTGATTACGGGGCTCCACCATGTACGCGCTGTGTCAGGTTCCACCCACAGCTACCAGTTACCCGAGCAATTCAACACAGGCTGTGAACGTACAATCCCTAACTTTTCCATGAGCCTTATTTGACAGCCTGTTTTCCATTACCCAACTAGCCCAGGAATTGCCTGAGAGGGCCGAGGTAAATGATTCGAACGATAGACTTCCACCTACAGTCACCCAAAGGAGCTAACCTCAGTATTTTGGAAGAAGAGTTTTAGTAATTACAGTTGCTAAGCAAATACATTTAAAACCCAGAGAACTATTTCCATACTTTTGATACGAACATCATTTATCAGTTTCTTTTAGCTGAGAAAGACTAACAGATCACTCCCCTTCTCCTCCCTTCAAATCCTAATTCAACCTCATGAAAATCACTGATTTTACACTAAGGCTGAATTTGCTCTTTCATAATTTAAGACTGCAGAGGAAGGCTAGAAAGATATAAAAGGTATTTTTGCTCACAACAACCCACACCTGCCCTCTTTTTCCTGTTAATTAGCATTTTATGAGATACCAATTTGTTATTCTTGGTCCAAATAACACATTGATATAACGACAAAGGCTTGGAAGAACTGTCCCTGCTATAAAAGGACCGACTTAAATATTTTTAATCTTGGAAATAATTTTTAAGTCCTCATTTCGCAACGCCAAGGAAATATTACTTCCATTTCATTTTAGCTCCACAGAAGAATATGGCTGCGTTGTAAGTAAGCTATAGCTCTTTTCTACTTTATAGCATGCAAAGACTAGCTTTTTCCAGAGATTACTTGCTATAAAGTAAATATACCGGTGCCCTGCTGATAACTCCATTATTTCTTTATAACGGCAAATAAAGCCTGTTCCCCCCCTCTGGATGCCTTTGACAATCTCTTGAAAATACGCTTCACGCAGACACTGCCGGTGAGTCACTTACAGCATTGCCCTAACTATATTTGACATGTCTGTACTTCTAAAAGTATTCCCAGAATCTCAGAGAACCTCTGCTCTTCACAGCCGGTAGACTAGGAATATAAATTTGATGGAAGGTCAACAAACCCGGCCAGCTGTCGCCCGACGAGGGGAAGTGAGTTTCAAAGGTGTGCGGCCCTTCCCAAGGGAGCCTTTTAAATGTATTAAACTTATTAAATCTGTTTTTAAATGAAACATCTCTGAGGATCCCAACTGTGACAGCGGTTCATGCTACGTATCGCCAGTCCGTAACTCCGGGTAATGGTTGGTTCTTCTCCAGAGTTACAGACTC
>VZUD01000085.1:321216-333112 GCA_013401065.1 Cepphus grylle
TTTATGCCATTTAATCAAGGGCTGCAAAAGTATTAAGTTTATTGTTTCTACCACTGCTGATGTGTGTGGGGGGGTCCAGTCTTCTGGGACAGCTGTCTCTGGGCCTGAAGTATTATTTGAGTTCGTTAACTGGTGTATTCTCCGTTACGAACTCTGAACTCCCGCATAGAAAAGGCGGAATACTGAAGAGGGCTGCTCCCTGCACACCGAGATTTTCCATACGGGGTAAAGACCACCCTGCTGCTGCAGAACAATTTCTGAGCTGTGATCTACGTCCTCGAGAATAACTTTAACTGGATCTCATACAGAAATAGAGACGTGAACGTAAGGACGGCAGCAAAAGCAATAGACCAGCGATTCTGACAATAGTAAAGCACCCACTTGAAGATAAAGAGGCTGATCTTCTCTCACTCTCCGTTCCCTTAGAACTAGGCTCAACCATACGCTGCCTGAAAGCCTGAAGCATCTGTTGTGATGCTCGTGGGCTGAAAAGATCTGGTGATTTTGGTGTGGAAAACAAAACCAGCACTCCGGAGCACACCATAGGTTCACTGCATATACCAGTGGCCAGCGTGGGGCTGTTTTGCTAAGGGAGCGGTCTTAAATGCAGTATCCAAGCATTAAGCTGACTGGATAATCTAAATTCCTAGGAATGACAGTAAATAAACCGAAGAGACTGCCGAAGTTACATGGCCCATGGACAGCTTGTGGTCCGGCTGACCATGCTGGACAGGCCCGTACCATTCTGCAAGAGAAAGGTTTGGTTGTTGCAGGCTGCTGTCATCCATGAGCCCTGGATTCCTTCCATCTGATGGCCCTCAGGAGTACAAAACACTTAGCTGATGGAGCTCTGAGGTACGAAGGCGTTAGCAGAGCCAGTAGTTTAGCCATCCTAGGTATGGGAGTCTTCATTTAAAAGGCAGCCATTAACCACCTCTCCCAATGACATCAGCCACCCTGAGGTTTCTCAGTACCTCCGAAAATGGGATTTTTGCTTTCCAGTTCTTTGAGTAGTGTCCATACGGTGAGGAGGAGAGGGAAGGTCTAAGTAAACGCAGTGATTTTTCACTTGTTTAACACGGAAAAGCGTCGCATGCCAAGAAGCGTCCTCCCTGTATTTGTGCAGACAAGTTGCTAACGCCTACGTGGCAAGATTCAACAGGTGAAACCCTCTCCTTTATGTGTGCGCACGGGGGAAGGAAAAGGGCTAGCATGATGTAGATTTTGACTCTGTTGAAAGGACATCCCTATGGGAATAACTTCCTACCATGCCCGGCTGCGATGAGGAAGCGCTGCTCGAGACAAGGAACAGGAGAATCTTTGTGAACGCTGCCTTTTCCCTTCCGTGCCTTTCGGTATTTAGCAAGCCCTTCCCCACATTCTTATTGGTTGAGTTGCAGCGATCTGTTCTCCAAAGGGGTGGGAAAGGACGACTCTTTATTTTAAACATATGGTGAAAACGCTGAATATAACGTTGGGAATTTGCAGCTGGGAACAGGATAGCAAAAGGGGTATGAATTTAAAAAAAAACCTAAAACAAACAAACCCAACAATTAAATCGTAGCTCAAAAAGGGGAGGGGGTAAGCAACAAGGGAAATCCTTGCAGCTGGAATAGGTCAGGAAGATAGACTGGATTTGATCATTCAGTTTGTTTATTACTCCAAAATACACTGAAAACAAGGCTCAGAAGTGCAAATCTGCGGCCGAGAAGCGGAGGGGCGGGCAACGGTTGAACAGAACATTCTTTAAAGATTAGTCACTTTAATATGCCCATATATACCTTCAACAAATGGACCATATTCTCAGCGGGTGTAAAAGACTGCGGTCCATAGGACTAAACTATTTAGACTAGCAGAGAATCCAGCTAATGTTCCTACTCCTGGCAAACACCAAAGCATAAAAACTTCACAAAAACACAGACGCGGAGCAGCGAAGTGGGGAAGAGCAGACCTTGCAAAAAGGGCTTCTCGAACTGCTAAAAACCCCAAATTACGTTTCCTTTTTAGTTTAAAAAGATTGTGCTCTAGAGGTCTGCTTTCCCCAAGCGGTGCAGCTGATTTTAGGGGCTCCCACATGTCACACCGCTAAACGTTTGTGCCAGTCTGCCACCTCCTAATAGGGGGTATTTTTTTGTTTGTTTTCAAAGCAGTGGCCAAGGTGAAACCCGTCCGGCAGTGTTCAGCAGTACCGAGAAGGAAAACCAGCTCCGATACTCGTACATGTACTGCGTTCAGCTTTTAGAGAGTAACCAACTTAGCCAGCTCCTATGAAGAACATCTTTGTGAGTACTTTATGCGTATTTTCCACTGCAAAGTGCAGACACCCTCGCAGTAACCCCAGCTACGCTTGCCTGTCCCGTATTGGCAGGTTCTATGTCCCTTTTGCGGTCGTTTTGGCTTTTTCTCAGGTTTTTGTGACCTCCCTCCTCCTTGAACTGCGCTGTTATAAATTCTCATAATGAAGAAAAAAGAAGACCTATGTCTAGTTCGCACAAAACGCAAAAAAAATAAAATAAAAAAAACCCCACAGATGGCAATTCTCTCTTCCATTTTCTCTAGCCGGCCACGTCGAATAATTCGGAGGAAGGGGCTGAAGTCCAAACTGACAAGCCACCATTAACGCGGAGCTGCGCTGAGGCCCCGCGGAAGGGGTAAGACGTTCTTTTGAAACCCTTCGGCGTGCCACGAGGTTTCTAGACATTTTACAAACCGGGTGCCGCAACTTCAGCTTAGAACAGATGACCTTCTTAGCGACTGAAAGGAGGACGGGGCAAAGGAGGCTAATGCTTTGATGCGCAGGAGAAAGGTTAGCGATTTCCTTCGCTTCAGAGGACGCGGCGTTTCCGAGAGAAAGCCTAGGGGTTGGAACTGGATGGTTGTTCAGGTCCCTCCCAACCCGAACGATTCTATGATCCTATGAACTGCTGCGAGAGTTGAGGGAGCTGCGATACCGCCCAGGTGGGGAGGGGGAGCCCAGCCCCAGCTTTGCCCCGCAGAAACCTCGTCCCGCTCCCTTCTGCTCAGAATTCTGCGATCCGCTGCCGGCTCGCTACGTGGCACACACGCCAGACAACCCCAATTAGAATCAAGAGGCAGCGTCATATTTCGTTCAAAGGATTCAGCTTTGAATGTTTTCCAGCAACCACTACTTTTTTTTTTTTTATTATTCTTTTCACTAAGAGGCATAACTGGTGGGTAATGTTTTGGCACATCCCTAGTCTTTTCTAAATTCACTTTCCCGTTTAAAGCTAACTATACATGCAAAACGCTAAATACAGTTAATTCGCCTAAACCTTTCTCCAACTTATTTAGCAACAGCCTCAGCTGACAGTTTGCTTTAAATACAATTAACCAACCTGTTCTGGTATGAATTTTGTTCTCCTCTATTTTTGGCATAACTCCATCATTTTCCTCAGCGTTTTTTAGGAAGAACTTTAAAAGGGAAGGTAGACACGTTACGCTTCATGCACCCAAGCTGTGACTAGAGCCTGACCTCTTGTTCTTTTTTTGTGTCTTCCAAGAGGGCCGGTAGCTAGGGAATATTTAAATAAATTAAACATCAGAATGAATTTACAGTGCAGGCATGAAAAAATTAGTGAGGAGGCAGGCTCTTCTTTATTACAGCATTCATACTCATCAAAAATTCGCTGTAATAAGGCAGGGTTTGTTATTTTTCTAATAAAGTGTGGTATTTTATCAAATGCAAAACCATAAACTCTTTTTAAAAACACTGCAATACAAAACCAGAATGACATAAACATTCATTCCCTAGACTAGCCTGTGATATTTCACACCTCGCTCTAAAGAGCTCTGAAGCTACCGATTTTGATGTCAATTAGCATCAACTTTCAGAACTGAAATTAACTATATATAAGATGCATAAGAAAAGAAGATTAAGACAGGAACAAGGGAGACCTCAGGCACAATGAGGCAGAGAAAGGACTGAAGACTGTACCTACACAACCACACGCAGCTTGGGAAACCAGCAGAGCTCTGCATGTGGATGCAGAACTAGCCTTGTTGAGATAGTGGAGATGCGACGGGGCAACTGGCGCGACTGGCGCGCTGTGCTGGAGGTCTACAAGCTCCTTGGGATGGACAGGCCCTCTATGTGGAGGAGCAGCTTGAACATATGGAGCTCTTGCGTGGAATGGGGAATATCTGGTTAGGAGCTTGTGGGTTACGACAACAGGCCAGGCCAGTAAGGGTGACACTGCAGTGGGAGTTTGTTACGTACCATCTAATCAGGGTGAGAAAGTTGAATTGAGGAAGTCTCTGTATTGCAGGCCGTAGTTCTTGTGGGAGAGCTTCTCTGAGATCTCCTGGAAAGCAGGAGATCTCAGGGAACGGCAGAACACAAGCAGTCAAGAAGTGAATGGAGGGGTCAGGAATAACTTCTTGATACAGGTACTGTATGGGCCACCAAGGGGCGATGCACCAAGGGATGTGCTCTTCACTACCAAGGATGAACTGGAAATCCAGAAACACTGCCTAGGGCATGTAGGATTGTTGTTAAGAAAGCCAAAGCTAGTCTGCAATTTAGACTTGCAAGGGACAAGAAGGGTAGCAAGGAGAGATTCTACTGCTACGTTACCTGTGATGAAGAGGGCAAGTGATTTAGTGATTGCGGACACAGATAAGGCTGAAGTGCCACCTCTGGCTCAGTCTTCACCAGTAAGACTAACATCACCGGTAAGACTAACAGTCTTCACCCGTACAAGTCCACAGGGTCAGATGAGCTGACTGCAGGGGTGCTCAGAGATCTGGTCAATGTCCTTTCAAGACTGTTCTCTGTC
The DNA here is from genome assembly GCA_013401065.1 of Cepphus grylle. Classification (NCBI taxonomy): domain Eukaryota; kingdom Metazoa; phylum Chordata; class Aves; order Charadriiformes; family Alcidae; genus Cepphus; species Cepphus grylle. The sequence continues at coordinate 326,013 of VZUD01000085.1, forward strand.
ATCCCTGGAATGTCACAAAGATCAGAAGAGAACCCTGATAGCTGCAGAGAATTCAGCAGAGGGCCACCAAAATGGTTGGGGGCTGAAGCACTTGTTCCGTGAGGAAAGGTTGAGGGAATGGGACTTGTTCAGCCTGGAGAAGAGGTGGCTTAAGAGACGCCTAATAGCAGCCTACCACTTTGTATGAAGGGTCATTAAGAAGACAAAGCCAGACTCTTCACAGAACGCATTGTGGAAGGGTGAGGGACAATGGGCATAGAATGAAATCAGAGAGGTTCAGACTGCAGTAAGGGAACAGGTTTTCACCCTGAGGACAGTCGAGTACTGAAGAGGCTGCCCAGAGAGGTGGTGCAGTCTCTGTCCTTAGAGGTTTTCAAGACCTGACGGGATGAAGTCCTGAGCAGCCTAGTCTGACCACATAGGTGACCCTGCTTTGAGCAGGAGACTGGACTACATGGTCTCCAGAGATCTCTTCCAATCGGATTTATCATGTGATCCTATGATTCTAAAATTAATCCGCTTCCACATGACATTGTTTTCCTCATGTTCCTTTGATCTACACCTGATTTATAAATCCCTTAGTTTTCCAAATTCTAAAATAGACAACTTTATACAGGTGGGATGATTTTCAGTCTGAAGTATTTAACTTGCAAAGTGCACTTTTACACACTTGAGCTACTATTCTGGCCTTGAACCACGGGAAATTCGATGAGGGTAAGAAAGAAAGAGGAGAAGCAGCAAAGTGATAATCCAAACCCCATTAATTGCTCAGTAAGGCTTTTCCTATTCTTCATGTAGTTGACTTGGGCGAAATTTTTGGGTTGGTCGGTTTGGTCTGGTTGTTGTTTTGTTTTTAACATTCTCTTTCCTTCCTTACATTACTTGTGTAGTGTGCTACACTACCTGACATCTTAGCTAACAATAACAGGAAGAAATCCTGGAGGTTAAAACCACAGCACTAAATAACGGGGAAAACACATGTAACTATCAGAAAGTATTCCACTATTTCCCTGAATGAATATTCCTTGGATAAGTATCTTTCCTTATAGAGAAAACGAACTGTTACATCATTATAAAGGACGATTAACTTTTTGCAGCAGTATGAAGTATCCTTTTTACATTTGTGCCAATATCTACCAAATAAAGCATCACGTGCCACACAATGACCCAAATTCATTTCCCATTTACAGTCATGCAACAACAAACCCAAATCCTTCTCAAGAATAAATACCTAAATATAATTTCAAAATAAATCGACTCTTAAATAAAGATGTGAGATTATGAACCTGCTTGAAAATCTGCATTATAAACTGAGAGAAAGAATTCTAAACAACTCTTTACATGGTATTTAGACAGCTGTTTAATAACAACATAAAAATCCTGCTAGTTGAGTTATATTATAGTTTCTACTTGCGCTTCCAGCTGGCTGATGCCTGGTCTAAGGGGAACGGAGACAAGAGCCAAAGATACACATCGCTCTGTGCAATAATCAGAAAAAGGAAAAGCTGAGAGCCAAAATCAGCCCCTCTGCTTCTCGGTGCCTTAGGGTGGAATTCACACAAAGACTGACCAGACCTGGCCTGGAATTCTGTCAAGAAATGTAGACGCAGATGTCATACTTCTATGCATGTGGTCCCAAAGACCACTGCAATTTCTTCGTGGCTGTTGGGTTTTACGCGCTGATGGATGGCCAACCTCCCTCTGGGGATGAGGCCCTTCCTCAGAGGGATTTTGACCTCTCTGCAGAAAACTGAGCTTGCCAGGCCTCCACAAGCGAAAACTGCCTTTGACCTCCGCACAGGAAACCTGGACCCCGAGACTATAATAGGAAAATGTTGTGATATGTAAAAGTTATTTCATATTTAGATATACATAAAGGAAAAATACATAATTAGCGTAGGGCTGGGTTAAACCATCTGAAAAAAAGAGTTCAATTCATACAGCTTGTTGGGAAAAACAGCATTGAAAGCATGTTTTATTTGAATAAGCAGATCTACTGAAGTCAAAACTTGTGAAAACACATGGATTTCATCTTTTTATTTCAGGAGAACGCAGAAAAGAAGCTAAAATGTATGTCACTGTAAGAACAAACCATTGTCATGTTTAAAATACTAAACATTTGTTCTTCATGAAGAAGTTCGAAATGCCAGCATTTTGTTCCCTTCTCTAATACGGCCAGACTTCAAAATTTCTAAATCTTGCACTAAGAGAAACTCTGTCTTTGCAAACATCCAAAATTTAGGTTGCCGGTTCCTTAAGTGTTTTGCGGTCTGTGTCCTGCAACTCTTAACGGAGGAGAGACAAGACAGACTGTAAGAATGCCTCATTTCTTGGCCCAGTCTTGCAGCATATACTGACTTGCGTTTCTAATAATAGTGCTACCATGTGAGAGAATTCGATACCAATTCCATCCCTCAGCTTCTTTTATACATAATCCTCGCAATATTGAGGACGCACAGAGACAATGAACAGAGGCAAAAGCTTTACGTGACTCAACTAGGCTATGCATGTGTTTTAGTGACGTGTGTTAGCAGTAATGGCACATTAAACCTAAAAATTATTTTGAGGGTTTGTGTAGAGATGAAGGCTGTCTAGCAGCTGATATCTCAGCACAGGAGCTCTGTGCGTGAAATTTCTCTTTCCCCTTTGCTCACCGCACTGATTTATTCAGAATCCTGTCTGAGTGCATTTGCCTGATGTTGAGTCTCTGCATGACGCCTTCATCTTTAATGAATGTTCTACAGAACCTGCTTTCCTGCCTTGTCATCGCCTGAGAAGGGGTTTCTGGTAAAATGAGAAAACACGTCAAATAAGCATTTAATATACATCAGGAGTAATTTCATATGCTTCACATGGAAAGCTTCTCATTGATTTGAATGTGTCAGATCAGGGCTTTTGAATATTTTGCTTCAGAAGCCGCATACCTGCGTCTGAGTCTCTTAATGTACTACACGAAGTGCAACGGCACTCCTCAGAAATAGTCGCCCCAGGAATTGGTCCAGGTGAATTCCCGCTACGCAACGCATACTTATCATAACCGACGGCATGCCGACATTGCCGGTTTAATATTTTGCATAGAATTATTCCTGTTCATTTGTCGGAAAATTCTGACTAGCGTTTTGGAGGAGGAATTATTTGATTCATCACAGTTTAGGTAAAAAGCCATGGTCCTTTTTGTAATTTTGTTCCTTCAAAATTTATTTTTTTTACCTTTAACTGAAGACTTTTACAATCTACTCAATTGCTCCCACAAGCAATTTGTACCTAACTAATCTGTTTCTAAGCATCTACATTTCAAAGTCCTTTTTTTTTTTTTTTTTTTTTGCATATTTGCTTCAAGGGAGTGGAGACTAGTTTTAGCACCAAAAAAAGGTAAGAGAACTGAAAGCACAGTGCACCCACAGGGATGGAGCATTGGTCTGAGGATATTAACACGTGCCTGATTTCTACCATCTATGTCATGTTCTTTAGGAAAGACACCAGGATACACTCCAAGTTGGGATGCAGCCAAACCATGCATCTCTATCTAGCCGTCAGTCCGGCCACCTAGATATAGGCACAGGACAATTCATTACAAATTCCAAAGTTACTCCTGAATTTGGTTCATCCTATTAGTATACAAGGCCCTAGATAGTAGCTGTATGATTACTTTCCCATTCATTTTACCCTGTTAGCAGCAACAACAAAAAAAAAAAGAACAAAAAACAACCAGTGAAACATCACGAAAATACGACTTGATTTTATTTCCTTCACGAAGATCAATTATTCTAATAGTTTGTCTGCGAAGCAGGCTCCGGGAGTATCCTTGGCTTGCACACAGCTCTCTCACCCTGCAGCACAATTCCCTGCTCTTACGCTGTTAAATACGAGAAGCCATTTCTAATGCTTTTCCACATAAGTGGAACATCTCCTTCCTACCTTTATCTGCACCTGAAGAAGTACACTTTCTCTTCCATACACAAACTGGAAATTAGGTGTTACATATAAAATGATACCGTAAAAATATTTAAAAATCGAACTGCTGATAACTGCTAGCCTTCTCACCCAGCAAAAAGCGTTACTTATGGCAGGAATCACCGGGGAAAACTCCGTGCTGAGTTAAGCAAGGCGTCAATTTAGAATACCAGTGATCTCTCCTGCCCTCAAAACCTGTAACTCTATCTAAACCCTCCATTTGCTGCTCACGCTCCACGCTTTTAATAACGCTAGCTAAGGCACCATGTCCTGTGAGACCCAATGGTTGAAAGGAAGACGATTATAACTGTGGCAGTTTTGAAGTTTCATAGTATACAGGGAAAAAAAAATCCCAAAACAACAGTATAAGCCTGCCTAACAACTAGCCTCCAGAGTATTTTTATGAGATGAAGCTTAAGCTGTGTTTTCCCACGGGTGAAGGTGGCATCTTTCTGAGTAGTCTATATACAACTATGAAATATTAGTGATGCCATTTGACAGAAGACCGCTGCTGGGCCCGGACTGCTTGTATGGTGGCTGTGATGTTTGCTGAGGAACAAGGTATGGTGTTCAGATGAGCAAGTCAGATAACGAAGAAAGAACAGTTTCTGAAGTTAATAAGAATAATTGATACCATGTGAGTTGACTTCTATGGTCATTCAATGAAATTAGTTATAATTTTTCTATCACAATGAGTTCATTAGACCATTAATCCATAAGGTCATTGTCAACACCTGCTCCACAAAGACCTTAACATCACAGATCACAAAACTATCCCCAAACCTTGTCAACCATTCATATATTCATAGAATCATAAAATTGTCTAGGTTGGAAGGTTTCAGATTGAGTCCAACCGTCAACCTCACGCTGAAAAAACCATCACTAAACCATGTCCCTAAATTCGTGTCTCAAAACCAGAAGCAGAAAGAGAACACTAATGGGAGGTGTCCTAAAATAGTTTCCGTGCAATTACGTAAAATAAAGTCATGAGAGAGTATAGTATGGCAGCTTGGGAGCAGGGGAAGATTTGAACCAGACTGATACTGAAGGAACCTTGGAAAGAGTAGAACGTTTGAAGTGCATACGTCTTTTTATTACACTGAAGAATATATCCAGACAGAGTGGGTTCAGGAAGATTCATACTGTAGAAAGAGAACTTCCAACGTTGTTAAAAGTCACTCTCACACAACAATTCAGAGGGACAGATAAGCACAGATTAACTTTTGGTGCCATAAAAAAAACAAATTAAGGCAAAGGATCAGAAAAAAACCATGCAGCTCACTAGGGGTTTCCTAGGAAAATGTGTTAACACAATGACAGAAACTCAGACTGCATTGTACCTTAAATTAAGATATCATAAATTACTCAAAATAACCAAACAGCTGGTTTCAAATCCTAGTTTCCACTTTATAGCAAAAAAACCTTCTACCTGTTTGTCAGAGGCCTTTTAGGAGCCAAATTTAGTCAGAACTCTGTGCGCTGCAGAACTTACAAAGGCCAAAGTGTCCAAAGTGTAGCCAAATTGGTGGCATGACCAAGGCAATACACTATGGGCAGACTAACAGTAGCCTTCCATGAAACTTCAAGTCACCTTGAAACACCATACTCTCTTTTTGACAGAAACATACGTCCAGAAGCATCATTCATCCCTCACAGTTCTTTATGCCTTTAATGGCTGGTGCGGAGAGCCAAAGGTGTTGCGCTACACCATCTTGTGGTTTTCGGTATTTTTATTTTAAGGCGTGCACTGAAGAGCTGGGCAGATACCCAAAGGACATAAAAAGTAGAGAAAATATAGCAGGAAAGTTCTTTTACGTTATTTGCAAGAGAGTGTTTGCAGATCCCAGGAACGCATAGAGGAGTAGTCTCAAGGCTAAATTTGTGAAGTTTGTTATTGGACTTCAAAAAGGATTACTTCCACCGAGATACACTTCAGCTCATCTAGACTGTAACAGAATTAACAGCTACAGAACAACACGAAGGGCAAACCACGAATAAAAGAGTCAGATAGAAAAAATTCTACCAGTCAGCCTTTCTCTTTTTGCCACCCAGAACATTCTGTGCTACAGACCAAAAACGTGGTTCTACGCACAGAGCCGTTTGTATCGAAAATGCTTTTTAGGCCTTACAAAGAGAGGGCCTGAGGGTGAGCCTTTCTAGTTGAAAGCAGTAGACACAGTTATAAGACATGCAGAGACCGACTGACCCTCAAATGCAAGCTGTGTTTTACCACAATGACAAAACCCTCGAGAAAAATATCTAGAATGTCTCAATGAAGACAACAAGAAGCGACAGGGTAGCTGCAACAAGACTGTGACTGAGATTGTATGTAAGAGCTATCGTAGATTTTACAGTGAGCGTCCTATGTGACTTTAGCATAAGCAGCATAGAGGACACATAAATTTTGGATTTATGGGAGGCCAAATAAACAACCAAGGCAGGCAGAAAAAAACCCATGAGGATGGTTGACTTGTTTTCTTTCTCTGATAGCTCCAGAAAAAAAACACCTGACAACATTAACAGTGACACAGCAGCAACAAAATAAGAAAGCAAATAGAATAAAAGCCTTTGTTAGGGGAGAAAGGCAAAAAAAAAAAAAACAAAACAAAAAACCTTATGCACAGATTTGGTTTTGGATTACAAAAGGAAGATGAAGGACAAACCTAATTTGTTTGCTCTGCAGTACATAAAACAAATTTGCAAGTGTCTGCTAATTCATAGAAGCTGGGCGGCTGAACACAAAGCACCTGAAACATTACGCCATCGAGGTCGATACTTCTGTCTTTTCATTTAGGCCTTTGGCAGAAGCTCTCATGCTTAAAAGCATCTGCAGAGCGTGCAAACACACCTGGTGTTCCAGCAACACGGGTCTGTTCCGAATGATTTTCCACTCCGCGTTTCTGGTCTCAGCACGCCAGTTTCTGTTCCAGTGTCTTTGTTCTCCTAACACAGAGGAACAGGGAAGGGGAACCCAATTTCACAAGTCACAACCCGTCTACTGCTCATACCTGCACAGAGGGGAGTTCTGGAGGAGCACAGCAGCCACCTGGCCCAGGAGCCATCGGGGTAGGGTTTGACGCACCGTCAAAACTGTCCCTCTCTTCCAGTATTGGGTTTTGTTTTGTTTTTTTTTTTTTTTTTTTTAA
>VZUD01000085.1:333164-344005 GCA_013401065.1 Cepphus grylle
AAGGGGGAAAACGGAAACCTCCTTGTAAGGCAGCCTTATCAGAAAGCTCATTTGTTCACCTGAAAATCCTTTGGCACTTATCATAATGAACTGGTGGGGGAAAATTCATCAGTCTCACAAGGAACCCTGGTAATTTGTTGAAGACTGAGAGAAAATCGTAGCTAGAGGATAACAACGTAGACCGAGAGGCTTATGGTTCTCCAACTTTTAAGTAACAACCACGAAACTACTTGCTTTGTCAGGCACAACGACTGGCCAGGAGCTCACAGTTATTGAAAAGGGGACACGGCCATTCCTCCACTATTTCCCCCTCCCTGCACTTGAGGTTGCTTATAGCATCAGCGTCATTTTTTTTTGTTCAGCCTGTGGATACCTGTGGAAAACTCCAGCCTGGTTTTTGGCCTGTGGTTGCGTTGCTTTTTCACTCCAAATGAAACTCCGCAGTCAAAACATGACACTTCCCTCGTAATTTGCAAAGACAATTTTAATAGCACGACTATTTCTGTTTGCAGTCTATTCACCACATGTTGCTGGTATCAAGGCAACAGCTTCATATTTTTGATAAACACCTTGTGCTAAAGAAAAGGAATATCTGGGAGAGTGGAGGAGTAAAAACAAAAAAAAAAAAAGAAAAAAAAACAATCCCACAAGATTGATATTGAACTATTCATGAGAAAATAAGGAATGAAAGGTGCATAACAAGGAAGCTGCTGGTATGTAATTTAAGAGAAATATGGTGCCCAGGTAGTATTCCCTGATTTCTAGTTCTCCTAACAGCAATATATGCAGAGCTATTATTTTTGAATGGTACAAGGGATGAAATTAATAAAATTATATATAGCATTCCATATCTATCTATATAGAATTATATAAATATGATTATATATATCATATCTATAAAAAAGAATATATACATATAAAAAGAATATAAGATTAATAAAATTATATGTAAGATTCCATAGTCCTGTGACATTTATGAGAGCATGCTCTTTTTCATACGAGTCCAAAAGAATGCTGTGTCTGGTACAGAATTCCCTAGGAGCTCCCTGAAGCCGTTCATCTGACAGGACCTCAAATTCCACGTTTTTTTACGAACTCCGGCGAATGGCAGAACCACAATGCTATCAGTGTGCCAACGCCTGCTGCTATTGCGCAGCAAGTTCTTGGCATGCTACCAACGGGTGTTCCTTCACAAAGCCTGCTCAGTTCTGCTGCGATTATCTATTTTGATCATCACGACAGATTTTCTCCGGAAAAAAACGGACGGAGCGCTGCTTTTTCACATCTGTTTCAGGCCAACAGCTGAATATTTGGTCTGTATTTAATGCAGCTGGAATGATTTCACCTCTGCAACTATGCCACACAACGGAGATCTGTGAGAAGGACAAAAGGGAAGCACCTCCTGACCAAAATCCACAGAGAATTTTAGAATCTGGGGTTGGAGAAATGAATTTGGGACTGACTAGGGGCACTGTATCCTTAAAAATGACCTTCAGATGCACAGGCACCCCGCACAACTCAGTATACTTCATTTCTCTTTGGAAAAGCAGCAAGGAGCTCAGGTTAGACCTGAAATAAAGTGCTTGAGCTTAGTAAAATTTGCAAGATCAGTTGAACTCTTCTCCTTGTTAAAAAGCACCTGGATACTTCAGCCATCTTTAAAATTTATTTTTACAGTATTTGATACAACATGAGAGCAATATAGTTGATGTGGAAATCTCAAGAGCGAGCCTGACCACGAGCTTAGCTTTAATCGTCACACTATTCCTTGCTGCCGTTGAAGGGATCTACACCAGGAGCTGTATTTACACAAGTTACTACCGAATGACCAAATCACAGTAAATAAACAAAATAGGAATGCAAAGAAATGCACGGAACAGTAGCTGAGCTTCCCAATTCTAGTCCCCACTAGAAATTGCATAATTTTGTGTTTTAAGTAACTGGGTTCTGCGTTTGAGCGTTGGGATTTGAAGATATCGTACTATCAGACTAAAATCCCATGAGTCCAGAGAGGGTCAGTGCCTGGCTGCAGGCAGGCAAGACACAAGGGAACACGGGGCTTTATGCTTCAAGTTCAGCAAGAGCTTAAGAAGTTCATTTTTTTATTAACCAATAGAGTCATCTAAAACATTTCGCTTCCAAGTATTTAAATTGAAGGCCATTTTTGAAGCAAACAAACAACTGAACAAGATTGTTTAATGAAATATTAAAGTGAAGCATCTTGGTCAAAAAAGAAAAAAAAAAACCAACAGTGATACTTGGGTGTCCTCTCCAACACCCAGCTGCAGGTCCACACGTGGTCTGCATCCCAATGCCACGCCGGAGCAAGGCTCAGCAGGCAGTTTCCTCCTCTTGCTTGTCAAAACACAACTGAGTTTCCAGAGGAAGGAAACCTGAGCCTCCAGGGCTGAAGAGAACCATGGTAAGCTCTAGCTACATCCTCAGCGTGAGGGATAAAGCGAGCACAACCTTGGGTAGAAATACCGCAGCGCTCCTCCCCAATGGTTTAGACATACCATTTAAGTTTTAAACACGTAAAAAGATATAAAGCCCCACAAATATAGTTAACATGGAAAAGATCGTTTTGCATGTCTCAGTTGGAGTAGCATTACAACACAGCTGAGGTCTCCAACTTAAATAATGTCCCACTCCTTTCTGCTAGAGTTTTATTGCTTTAGAGGGACTGAAGTTTGGTTGACATATGTCATGAATGTTGCTATTCCATAATGTTTTTTACAATTCAAAGCACTCCAGTACTCTAGTCACTTTTATTTAGCAAACATCCTCTATTGCTCTAGCAGACACTTGACTGGCTCCTCTGTCTCCTCAGTGCTATTTATCTCGGCACAGCTTGAAGAGATGCTTTACGTTGCTTAACCTAACTTCTCTGTTTATTAATTTAACCATAAAACTATTTAGGAATTAAAAATCAGCATATATTAGTTTTTATTTTGAGTTGCATTCCGCTTTGGAAAAATATCTGATCGTCTACTTTGGTTGAAGGTATTCTGCCTTCATCAGACAGAGTAAGTGTACGTAGAACAGAAGGTGCTGGAAGGTGGGTGTATTCGCCTACTAGAGAAACTGGCAGATAATAATGACTTTCATGAAAGATTTGTCAAATTCAAGGTGGTACTTCTTAAAGTTCGTTGTTTCTGCAAACCTCCTACAATAACAGAATACCTAGCTGTCAAAAAACCACACATCGTCTCTTTCCATCTACATGGGCCCTTAGAATTGAGGGGAAAAAAACCCAATCAAAACCTTTCTCACTCTTGTGGCCTTTCATACCTCTAGGACAGCCCTGTTCTCCCTCTTTAAGTCAAGAAACAATAGTGGGTAATAATCAACACTTCTCAATTATTTATACGAAATCGTAACCCTACTACTCTAAATTTAAGGAGAAAGTTTCATTTGTCTTGTTTCATTACTGGCTCCTGAATAATGCTGTCTTACAATGCCAATGTCGTAGCTATAACTAATTCCCTTGATGTCATTAGAGAATTTTACCCATGATTGTATTAGGACCAGGATTTCACTTCATGTTTTTAAATCAAAGGCTAAACAAGGGAAAGAAAAACATGCAGAGCAAAATTGATTCTAGCTGGGTTGTATTTACTGTATCCCGATGCATGTTTATACTGGATTTAAAGCTGAAGCATTGACAAAACAGTATGAAAACAGCTATGCCCACGTAGCGGAGAAAAAAAGAAGTTTGTGATGTCTGTAGTTCAGGAAAGAAGTGACAGCTGTCAGTATGAGTCTTTCTTGTCATTTATAAAATAATTAAAGATCCGTTTCTGTGGTGGGAAGCAAAAAAAAAAAAAGGTTTCAGTCTAAAAAAGCTCCGATTCATATTTAACTGGGGAGAGGAAGCAGAGGAGAAGGTTCTCTTTTTTTTCCCCCCTACGCCCTCAGGAGCAGCAGTTTCTGATCTGTCCTTGTGGGCGTACTTCGCTTCAAAATGTCTCCTCCTTCAAATTCTGAAGGGTTAGACGTTTTTCTCATTGAAAGACAACCCCTATGTTTGTGAAGGAAAGCCTTTAGGGACAGAGCACTAGAAAGGACTCCTCAAGTCTGTAACGCGACTCTGAGAAGAGGTTTTTGCCTGTTCTCTAGGGTTGGTTGCGTAGTCCTAAGCCAGTCTCCTGCGGTCAGAGGCAACCACCCCTACAGAACAAGCAAAAACTTCTCTTTTAGCTCCTGTAACGGACTTCTGACCTTCAGCAAAAAAGACCAGAGGCCCTGAAGCCCAAAACTTTCCTATAGAGACGGTAATCAGACACATCAAGGGCATTGCCCACGTATCTACAACATCTCATGGTTGTTTTAAGGATTTAGCTGGATTAAAGTAGTAAATCGAGCTGAAAAACCCATTAGTTAACATTTTCTACTAAATATACTCTAAATAACTTAAGTGGAGGGGAAAATTCATGTTTAAGAATGAGTTAGCTGGTTGCTGTCACCGTAAATCTTGACCACAGCTAAACTAAATGCTCTCCGTTCATCTCCATGGAACCTTAGCACCAAAGCTTATTGGAGCCATGAAACTTTTCCTGAGTAAACAGTTGCTTTAGGGAGCTGTTTGCACCAACTGTTAGCACGACCCATCCTTATCTGCTCAATTTATGAGCCCATTTGAAAAGCTCCTTCAAAACCCAGCACATTCTCAATATTAAATTTGAAATGCTCATAACTCAGTCCAATGAAAACCCATTTTCTCTAGAGAACTCAAAAGCCTTTCTTCTTGGTGAGAGCAATTTCCAAGCCATATTTCAAGTTTCAACTCCCAGTGGTTTTGGCTGTAAACACATTTAAAAAGAAGTCACTCTCTCTATAAATATAAATGCATATAAATTATATAGATATATATTTTACTTTCATATAGAGATTTTTTTTTTTTTTAACCCTCAGTTTCATCAGCTTCAGGAACAGCTGAATCGCCTTCACTTGAGACTTTCCAGGCAAAATAAAACCACAGTCACAGTTTCAGGAAGAGACAGGGTGGAATGTTTGAGAATCAAAGGTGAAGCTTCAGAAAGCATTTAAACCTGAGACACGGAAATCTTAATTATAGTTGTTTGTCCTGGTTTTTTTTTCTGTGGCGTAACAGACAGCTTGCCCCTTCCAACACTTTTGGTCAGATACTGTGTAAACATCTCAATGTTTAGAAGTTCATCCATATTCACAGAGGCCAAAAATACTCTTGTATAAATATCTCATAATAGCATGTAATAATTACATTATGCTATATGCATATGCAGCCTACAGAACGCATATTAGCTAATCTGTAATCTATACCTAGTCCCAACTACGCATGCGGCATATATAATCCACGCTGAAAATAGATGGGTTTGCTCTGTGCAGCCAAATGAAACTCTTTTGTTTCAGTTTCGTCTCCCGTGATCTTCCTTTTATTCAAGCAGTAATAAGCCTTATTTCTATTGTTATAGAATAATAGAGCAGTAATAAGCCTTATTTCTATTGTTATAGAATAATAGAGCAGTAATAAGCCTTATTTCCATTGTCGTTTCATACATATAGCACACACTTAAAACAGGAAGCAGAAAATAAATATTTACTTTTAAGTAGTCCAAAAGATTGCCTCTCCCAGCAGACTAGTTTCTATGCTTACTTGAATATGTGCAATATATAGAAACAGATCCACACTTCCATATTTTACAGCATCTTCTCAGTTAGATTTACATTTTTGATTTTGCTCAAATTTTGTTGTGTTCTTCTAAGTCATGGCAGCGTTTGCGCTTAGATCCTTCCTCGGCATGCCTTGTGCTAGCTCAGCCAGCAGAAGCATGCTTTACTTGTAGAAAAGAAAAAAAAAATAAGTAAAGAAAAGAAGACAGACTTTAGACGGGGTACATGAGCACATCTTCAGTTAGTTGAGAAGAGCAACCGCAACTGCAAACCAAGTCCTTGGGCTGGAACTAACCTAGTCATGAAATATTCAGGTGTCTGATTTACAACGACACCGGAAACGTGCTGTAAACTGGGCTACTTCTATCCAGATTTTTGTCCGAACTCACCTGGTAAGCTTCTGTATGAACTGAAGTAACAGTGATGCCCAAGGACCTGCCAAGTAGAAGAGAAGAAGCTTGAGCAGATGATGAATGACTTAAACCTAGGAAAAAGGATTATGGGAAGAACACAACAATAAGACGTAGGAGAGTAAAAGGGAAAGAGGAACAGTGTGATAAGAAAGAGATGGCAAATGTCAGAAGCCTTTCAAAATCTCAGGAAGACTTCAAGAGGTCAATCTCCCTTGACTGGAAAGTAGAAACAAATGTCATCCACACAGAGCCACTGCCTTTCACAGGTGTAACACTCCTCGTTAAGATCTCTTTTTTTTTTCCCCACTTCATTTTTGCAAGCTGAGCACACATGTGAAGCTTGAATCTGTAACACTCACACTGAATGGCTTATTAATTACAATTCCTAAATCATTCAGCACTTGAAGAGGCCCAGGACAGCAGTGTTATACGTTCCTCTCCCCGTGAGTTGGTGGGACATGGGGAGGAAGCGACAGAACTGCAGCGGGCTAGGGCAATACAGATGTGCAGCTCTAACAAAACCTCCCATTTCCCACCCCATCTTCCTCTTCGGATTTAGAGACCTTCTGATGGGCAGAGCAGAAGGCTAGGAACACAGTCAGGAATGAACCCTTACTGCCAGCTCCCGAGAATCCTCACGGAACTGCATCTCTGGCCTGCTCCATACACCAAAAAATAGCAAATCCATAAAATTCTAGCTACACAGTTGTTTGCAGCCCATGAACTTTTCTTGGCTAATACAGGCCTTTGCCATCTGTTTGCAACAACAGCATGTTGTGGAGAGAACCCCACAGGTATTAATTTCACTTCAGTCTTCTCTAGGAATTAAATACTTCCATTTTACTTAGTGACAGCAAAGACAGAACGGTCACACTGAGGTCAGGATTGTAAAAATTACTGGACTAAGCATGTTAATAAAATAGCCATGCTATGTGTCACAGTTTGAACCCGATGGTCTCCTAATTCTTAATAAACAGTAATCCCTATAAATACACTGTGATTAATAAGCTTTTGCATGCCAGGGTCAAAACAGCCATTTGATCCACTCGAAATGAATGAATACTCTTGAAAGCAGGCGCTAGTAATCATTTGCCAGTGTCAACCCGGGTAATGGACGTGCAGACGGAACTACAACTGTTATTCTGTCTGCCTTTGGGAGCAGATCACTGTGTGGTTCAGAACGGCTGCTGGGTCACACTCACATTTGTCAACATACAGCAACTGATCCATAAAATCAGGGGATTACGTACTATCGTATGACAGTTCCGAGTCACCTGGTCTAGTGGGAGGTGTCCCTGCCCACGGCAGGGAGGTTGGAATCGGATCATCTTTAAGGTGCCTTCCAACCCAAACCATTCTGTGATTCTAGGGTCCCTAGAAATCCTACACCGAGCCCAAGGCTCTCGTGTACTAGCCACTCTGCAGGAAAACACATATTAGGAAATAATTCCTCTTCAGTGACCATCTGGATACACAAGGCTAACAGCGAGAGAAGAAACAGAAACAAAATTGAAATCCAAATAAATAATCCAACTCCCTATAACCCAACAGTTCAGCCACAAATAAAATTCAGACCTCCAGACTAATTTTCCTACGTTCTAAATAAACACAAATGCTATTTCTCAGTTATTATTTGTTTGTATAGCAAGCTTTCAGTTACTTCTTAGATGTTACACTTTTTGTGGACGGAATATCAAATGCTTTCATGTCTTTCGCTTTTGTTGTTCGCCTCCTTTCATTTCCAATGTGCACTTTCATTTGTTCGCTATCTCGTAGTAATGGGTACGTACGCAGAAGGCAACTCATTCTGAAAAATACGTGCCTACATTTTTGGAAGCATTAGAGAGCTCAACTCCATTGCTTATCTGACTGTAATAAACAAGATCTGATGGCGAGATCAGACCCCAAGCAGATGATTCCTGGCATTTAGATACTGCATTAGAGTAGGAAGAAAAAGAATTTTATTCTCTCTAAGCAAGAGATAAACTGTTTTTTTTCCACTTTTTGTGTCTATAGAACGTTGAAAATCTCAAGAACTGCTGCAAGCTAAACTCTCACACACTTTTTGAGTAATTTGAAAATTTTCAGTTTGAGCTCAACCGTTGAAAACATACCACTGTTTTTGTTAAAGTTACCTAACATTTCAAACCAAGAACTTAGTTAAATGAAAAAACACCCACCCCACATTGTCTTTCATACTGGAGATTGCAAACGCTGTGTTCCGACAAATTCAAAACCGTTTGATTACACAAAGCTTATTTCCCTTTTCGTTCCACTCCCTTTCCTTTGGTTCTATTTTCAACAAATTTACATTTGATATCAAAAGATAGCTAGGAAATTCTTGGCCGGTTCAAAACTAAGACTGTAAGTGCTGGAGACAAGCAGGCCCTGTGGCATCGCTGGAGATAGTGCTGCTGTTTCCACACGCGTTATTGTGTACATGAAGTACTTGGTACAGCAACGGTGAAGACCATATTGAAAACAAGACCATTTATTCCATTTCAAAGAGATTTCAAATGTTTTCTTACTAGCGGAAAGGAGACAAGCCACTCTTCCAATAAAAAAAAAAAATAAATCAGCAAACGAAAGTGCTAATGATGTTTTTTCTAAACAACATTGAGCCAGCCATAACGTATCCAAAAAGTTTCTGATGAAGCCTTGAAATGAAACAAATCAATTGAATTATGTTCCACAACCTCAAACAAGGTGGACCAATAATGGCAAAATGCTAGCTCTGTCAACAGCAACCAAATTAAATACACTGTTACATTAATTATGGTGTTCTGTTAGCCAGTCCAGTTTACTAGTTAAAAGGTGTTGGGGAGAACCCAACTCTGCACCCATTTTGCTCAAAGCACATATCGAAAAGCCAATGATGTTGCAGTTCTAATTAAATTAAGCACATAAATGCGAGGGAATTGTTGCAACACCATCCTCAAACCAAACAGTTGCACCCGTATGTCACTCCGCAGAGGTCCTCTAACCCTGGTTTTCATCTTGCAACTAATTTTGAGGCAGGGGCATGAACGTCCTGCCGTAGATTTCCTTGTTCTGCCAGTGTAACAGATCCTTCACGTTATTTCAGCATTTTCTGCATATAACAACAACTGCCACACGCGGATGTGAAGTTAATGACTGAGTCATGATGTTTACATCTGAAAACCAATGGCAAGCGTTCAGGAGCTAAGCCCCATAAAGCGTAATGAGGTTTGGGACAGTATTAGAACTAACAGCTTGGTTACCTATTGTTATACCTCCTACAGGGTCTGTGGTCACTTTGGCAGTTCATGAAATATTAGCCTATGCAAAACGCATCGCCACTTACACACATTTGAGAGAAGTAATTTATCAGAAATACAATAAACGCCAGCTGGGAATAAGAAGGATGTAATTCTCTCAAAGGTCGTTATCATCTGGAGGTTAAAATTTAGGTTTTTAGCACAAGTACAATTTACATTGGATCATACTATTTTTGGTGCCACTGAACATGAATCGTTCAGTTTGAATTGCGTTTTATCAATTTGTATCAACAAATCATTTATGCCACCGGCATTGAGCCCTCATAGGTTTCAAAACTGCTCATATTTCAAAGTGTTGGCATATTCACTTTGGTCGTCGTATCAATTTGGAACCTTGCAGCGTGTCTTGGATACAAAACCAGGCAACTAGCAATTGCCCGGAGTAGCATTTCCTTCGCACAGAAGACGAGGCTAAAGACAGACTTTACTGAAAAATACCCATCCCAGCTGTAAACTCTTGCATGCAACTGAAAATTAGTATTTTTCCAAGACCTAACTGTAGCACACCAAGACAAACAGAATTAGTGGCGATGTCTGCAATAGTATCAAAAGATTAATTCCACCAGTATTCCGCTTATCCTGTCTTACAGACTGGAATAAAAAACTTCCGCGTTTAGACTGACAGCATTTTACAGGTGTGAGCTTTCTAGAAAAATCATTTCAAATGTCCCGGGAACTTTTTGGGTTTTTTTTTCAGTCCTGGTTTTCTTTTGTTGCCCTGATTATTTGTGAAGTTTCCTAATGTTTTCTGTTTTAAAACTTATTCAGAATCCATTCAATCAGAATACATTGCCATGCGCACGCAAATCAGTATAAAAACGTTACACAGACACGAAAACGCTTTCTGTAGGCGGCGGACAGTCAATTAGGTATGATTCAGCGTCAGCTGAAAAGAAGAGATACCATACATATGATCGTGTCACGTTTCTGGCTAAAGCTAAGGTTCGCTGGCATTTTCACCCCCATATTCCCAGGCGATGAGTGTGGAATTACAGCAGCAACGCGAGCTCACGCAGGGCAAGGTCACTCACCTGCAGTTTTGGGTTTTTTTTCCCCACAAAGATACTACGAAAAGATACTACCAATGCGATTATTTTATCTAGAACTACATGCGTCACGCAGCACAGCCAGACTTCAGTACAGGTGAAGGAGAAGAGGGGGTTCAGAACCCCACCAGAGCTGGAGAGATGGATTTGAGGCAAATGAGAAAAAAAAAAAAAAAGAGAATGGAAGAGTGCGTTAAAACTAACAAGATGAAATAAAGCGATTGCTTCTTTTTCCGAAGAATGTGCCAGAAAATTGTTCTTCTCCCAAATACTGCTATAATGGATAAATAATAATTTTTTCAGGTGGCAACTATTACATACACAGCTAAGCTGGCAAAATTATCTAGGGTGATGCTTACCGAGGCAGGTTTTATCCCCCTTGTTTAAACTGTTTTCAGGCAAGTTTCTGCTTTCATGCGTAACAGCCTGGG
>VZUD01000085.1:350006-363138 GCA_013401065.1 Cepphus grylle
CCTTCCAACCCTATGGTTCTATGATTCTATGATTCTATGAAGACAGGGGCTTCTGTGGTCCTGCACACCTTCACAGAGGAGAAACTAAAAATCAAAATCAAAAATCGCTTTGAAAACACCAATCCTTATACCCGAGGAGATGGTGAAAATAAGAGAATTAAGGTATTTCTGTAGGCAGAAGGCAGCTAAGGCAACCGCCAAACATGCCAACCCTTCAGAGTAAACCAAGTAGCCATTCAGTCAATCCAGTTCACGATCACAAGGGAAGAAGAGCCTACACTCTGCTTGTCCCAACGCCCCCCAAAGTTTACCAGTACTATCACTGGGGATAAAATTTTCTCATTCTGGGTTTCAACAAAATAGTTTTTCCCCTAATATTTATAAAGGGACTAAAAAGGAAAAAAAAAAAAAGGTATTTAATCTGTAAATGAGGTTTAAACTGCAACATTTAAAGTTTTAACCGTTTTAGGTGTTTTTTATTTACCAGTTGTAACTTCTCCTACTTTTAGGCAGCACAACTTGGTTTTTATAATTCAGTTGCCTTTAACTTTTCCAAACGGTTTTAAAAACAGGCATATGTTTTTGTTGCCTTAGACAACTTAAAATGAAGGAAAATACTGGTAATAACTAGTCAGAAAAGATCTACTGCTCTATGTGACTTGTTATATCAAAACAAACAAAAAAAAATACATTATTTGCTTAATATTCGGCACAGCTTTCAAGATTGCTGTTTCAGACCGGAGCAAAATATAGTTTCTAGAGGTAAAACTGTATTTAATCAATAAATATTAGCTAACATCTGGAGTTTGCCTAATTATAGAAATGAAGCAGAACACCGTCATGCTAATTTTCCCAGCAATATAGGCATTTTATGAGCAGGCAGTTCGAAAGTGCCCTATAGACACACTAATGCATTCAAAATAACGTTAGTTTTAATTATGACACACAAGGGAAATCAAGGAGAATTGGAAATAGACAGAAAATATTTTAGTCATCTCCTACGCAGACTGAAATGACAGACTCAAAGTAACTATTTAATCAGGAGATTTACCAACTAAAGGCAACTGAACAAGGCAACCACGTCTACAGCTTCTCCACGCCCCACCATGTCCATACAGACTTACGGCATCTAGAGTTGAAAGATAAATTCTATAAATAGATAAAAATGGAAAAAAAATCGGTTCTTATCCTTCTTTATGCAGTACCTGTAAGTACACCACCTTGTTTTTTTCCCAAACGTGTTTTGTTTGAGGATTTTTTGTCTTTTTAAATTCTTTTTGCTCCCTTAAAGAAATGCTTTGTTTCAGATTTTTTACATATACATGCAAAGTATATTTTCTATTCTGGTGTTCCATAATTCTGTAAATACCTCCAACACAGTTACAGGGACAATCACTAAATCAAATCACTAAAACTAATCTTTTAGTTACGCGTAAAGTCAGTTTTGCAAAAACTGCTTCCCCAGGTCCCTCCATTCGTTACTATTTATCTTCTCTTTTATGCAAGTCAATATCAGTAATTCTATTATTTACAACGGACCAGCAGCCTGAAAATACCTGTGCGAGCTCATTTTCTTATCTAAAGATTGCTCTGAAACATTCCAAGTGTTCCAAGACCTATTCGAATAAATGTTAACAGCACAGACAGATCTGCAGTCAATTCCTTCAAAACTCTGTGAATTGCCTAGATTTAAGGTCAGCTAATTAAGAAAATAAAAACATCTTTTTTTTTTCATAATCCCTCCCGTAATACAGCTTGTAATGTCATTCTGCTTTTCCAAAAAGCAGTTTTAGTATATCCAGCCCCAAATTTCCAGAATAGCTTCTTCCAGATACTGAAAATAACTTAATTTGTTGATTAATTTTTTAAATAAAACGCTACCATGACTTGAAAGAAACATGAAGCAATTTTGTAGTTATTCAAACTACAGTACGGTTTCCATTTTGGGGGCCGTAGGGTGGATTCCCACCTTTGGATCTACAGGAACGCAAAGAGGACAACATCCTTTGCCAAACAACAGCCGGAAAAGACACTCAATTCCAACAAAGGCTCGGCTGAACAACCCTCTAATCCTTTGACTGTCCAATCATACGCCCAGCGAATAATTTATCCCATCTGTTAGGCTGTAAGGTCTCCGTCACAGTCCACTTTGTCAGATATGAGCTAGTTTATGTCAGATGATAATAAAAGCAGGAAATCACACACCCAAGAAGCAGATTTGACCCTTTGAAATGTCACGTGTGACCGGCCCGTGCGGTCGACATCCACCACGTGCATTTCTGAACACAATTTACTGTCTGTACTGAAACCGGTGACAGAATCGCCCCGGATCTCAGTGGGTCTAAGATGTGACTCAAGCTGTCATTTATTCCTACATTTAAACTTCTGGGCTTCAAGAGGACATTAGATGTTGATGGAGTTCTGAATGCTCTTATTATACACACGTAATATTACTGGAGAGCACAGCTGGCTGAAAGGCTTTCCTTCAAAACGCTTCCCTGCTTTTTTGATTTCACAAATATTGTCAGCTTAAAATGCCACCTTAAATTTCTGAGCTTCAGTATCTATAACATTTAATATTTATGCAATATTTAAATCACTAAGAACTATGAAAGCATATTTAAACTCTTTTCTTCACTAACACTTTCTTTCTCACCTTTTTATTCCGAGTTGTAAATGGATTCTTTAATTTGCTCTCAAGAAAAATACGTGACTTTGTGTCTCACAAGTCAATAACGTATCAAATTTATTTTTTAAAAAATTTTATTTAAAAGCTGTTGCTCCTGAACAGAACAAAGATACGATTTTCTGCTTTTATACTGGACGAAGTCCCCTGGAGGAAGTCTCTATTAAAAAAAAAAATATTTTTTTTTTTGATTGATATATTTTGATGGGATTTTTTAAGTGAGAAATTCTATGGAGCTTGTCATCTCAGTAACAAAAGAGTCTGAGAAGACCGAGAAAGGAAAGTGTTTTTTCATAACACAATTGAAGTGTTGGGTTTTCTTTAAGTTACAATTGCTGATTTAAAATGTCCTCAGATAACGGAAAGCCTACGGAAGAAACAGAAGCCTAATAGATGCTTACGATTCTATGTGAAATTAATGGTGTTATCAACCTAACAGTATTTGTGCCTCTTAAGAGCTTGTCATAAAACTTTAGTGTATTTTGATGATGAATGTTGTTTTATTCAGATTCTTTCCTTTCCATTTCACTCAGTCAAATAATTTCCGCAACGGATTTTCAAATAAAGGGAAGTAAGGGATGCTGAACTGGAATAGAAAGTGCAATAATTTGCAATACTGAGAAAGTTTACATTATTGAATTGGCCTTATACACAGTGCTTCTATGAGAACTGCATTTTTACAACAAAATTCTGCCTCTGGAAAGACATGAAAGGTAAAGACAAAATCTATACTCATTTGAAAGACAGATTTTAAGCTTGTTTATCTTTTCAAGGGGTATGATTTCACCTCTTCCCATCGTCTATTTTATAATCATATTGGTACAGTATAGCATAGTGTAAGCCCTCAGTGCTAAATCAACAATGGATAATTAAAGAATACACGTAATCGGTATTCAACAGTTATATTATGATTTCAGTAGTTACCTGGAAACCACCCTGGAAAACATCTGTGCAGAGATACAGCAAAGAAGGCATGTAGACATTATACTTCCTTTTCCCCTTAATTAGAGCCTATCAGATCCTCATCTCTTTTTTGGAACATAATAAAGTATCATTAGCAGAAGTGCGATCCTGTTTGACAGAAGGGTTGAACCTCTTTTGATTTACAACACAGACTGCATCCGTCTCCGAGGTTTATTGTGAGCCTGCCCGATTTTGCTCCGCCTGCCCCAGCTCAGCCCCCCGGGCAAGGAGGTCGGGTATTTATCAACAGGATCAAATACTCTCCCCCTAAATCTGGCTTCCTGATTGCTTCTAAAACTATTCCAGTCAGCCAAGAAGTGACAAACACTTCCTCAGGGACACGGAGGTCCTGGAGACATGACTGAAACATCCATGCCTGTGGATCATTCTGCCACTACGCCCTGCTGGTTGCTCTAATAATCCCTCTCAAAGTCAGAGATTTCCGCACGTTTTTCAAAAGTTAGCGAGCATTCCAATGAATTTCAGTGATTCAAGTTACTTACTCGAGACCAAAAGTTTAGGCATCATGTGCAGCTGGAAGCGCCACCGTAAGCAACAGCACACACCTGGAGACCCAGCTCCGCTTTTGGGGACAAAAAGCAGCAGTGGAAGTAAGAGGCAAATATTTGACTTTACGCATGTAAACCTGAGGCTACGTTTATCACAAATTTTAAAGGAATTTCTTTGGTTGATAGCTAACGTGGATACGAGTGCTGAAATAATATGGGAAGTACAAGACACAAGTAACTATTATATATATACTACTCATTAAACACTGCTGTAAAATTACCCAAGTGGTAAAAGAGACCTCTGTAGGATTTGTAAAACAGACTTAAATGAGTTTTAAAGCTACCGTTCCCCATTGAATAAAAATATTGCTGCAGAATGAAGGAAAGGCTCCAAGTTGCATGTCATTCCTCTGTCTTCATATAATGTTTCAATCCTGACTCAAAAACCAAGGACAATTATTTTCCAAACTGTTGCCGGTGCTGCACTCACACATGTTTGCATTTCAAGGCAGCTCAGCACAACTCCCATCCAGAAACAGATATTTACCAAAAACAACGATATTTACCAAAAACTACGATGTTAAAGCTCAATGTCAAAGTCCCAGGTCCTAAAAACTTAATCCCCGTCAAAGTCCCAGGTCCTAAAAACTTAATCCCCAATGGATGTATTATATTGGTGGGGTGGCACACGTAAAAAATAGGCTTATGAGACAAGGACGAAACAAGCAGCCAGGATTTCTGTTGTGCTCGTTGAGAGGCGATGACTGAACTACATATTTAGGTTTATGCTGCTCTCTGTTGCCCTTGAGGAATAAAGGACCCGCTGTCTCAATCATTACCAATGTCCTTACTACTCCGGTTGGCTTCTGTCATCTTTTTAGGTTGTTCTTGCTTTAGTAGAGCGTGTGCGCTTTGTGGAGAATGATGGCCTTTACTCCATTCACCTTCTACGTGCCCGTTTCAGGTCAAATTGGTATTACTTATCAAGGTCACAATCCAGAATTTCCAGTGGAAGTAAACACATGAGAAGACAGGCAGAAGGGTACATAATATAGAAGGAAAACCGCTGAGTTGCATTCTTACGTTTCATTTGCTGCACATGCTTTTATTTCCCTCTTTTTTTTTTTGGGGGGGGGGACCCTGATCCAGGCCTTTGCTTTTCCATTTTTAGGAACACTGGGCTCAATTGGGGACATACAAAATAAGACGACTGAAGCGATCAGTCGGTCCTGAACTGCCTTGAAAGGCATCTCCCTACCCGTGTATCTAAAAAGCTGCACCTCCGCCCGCTGGGGATGCATCCTCCCCGTTATTTTTCCCCCTACATACAAAATAACAAGCAAATATATTCAGAATAATCATTATTATCGTGGCACCAGCATTCTCACGGATAAGGACAGCTGGGTTATGATACAGAGGTCTGTTTTTTTCCTAGGTCTACAGGAGCTCACTGGCTCTGAAGGCGGAAGAGTAACTCTGCCCCTCTCCTGCAACTACTAGAGCCCCAAAGCACCTTAACAGCTTCTCTGTTTCTTGTTTCTATAGCAAATGGAAGCACCTCTCAATTTGGTATCATCACTTTTGGACCTCGCTTGAGCAGGTATAAGACTTGCACTTTTTTTTTGGTCTGCGTTACTGCTGCGTTACATCTCTGAAATCAGGCTAATAAGGATTTTTCAGGGAGTACGTGTATTTTTATTAATCATTCTCTGCCTCCATGGCTAAAAAAAACCCTAAATAGATTGCAGTCTTCAGGCACGCAGCATAAGCACTAAGGCTGTGAAAATGGCTGATGTAGCACAGCAGAACAGGATCTCCGAGGCTTTTAGCAGCAGTTTCTGTATAATGCCAAACAGCGTCAAATCCAGTGTAATTCAGAGCGTTCCTTTGATAGCAGAAGGAATAATTAATGCGAGCAGTTATTACAGCAGAACACAGCCAACATCATTTGCATCAACAGTGCCCTGCCAAACCCTTCACATTTGCGGCAAATGATAATTTCCAGCCCATTTTAGAGCCCCTTAGCACGGGCAGCGTGAAGGGCATAAGAATAAATAAAAAAATGAGAAAGCCTGAAATGTAAATTATTTTCAATGTGAGGAGTTAAGACTTCTTTAGGTACATTAAGTTCCACATTGAGCATGAAAATACTGAAAGAAGCCCTGAAATTTTGGTCTGGTTTGATTACTCTGTCAACCTGTCTTTCAGAAAAGGACTCAAAATAGCTGATGCTGAAGCTATTGAAGATTTGTCCGTACCATAATGAAAAACATTTCATCAACTATCACTTTCTTGGAAGCGTGTGATCAAAGTGAGTTGAATCATTAATCCTGCTTTTGTAAGAAAATGTGTGAGACATCTGCTGGCGGCACATTAAGAAATGCGGCTTCTTTTTTTCTTTTCTACGGGCTAATAGAAGAGCAGATACTGAAGTCTAGTTCAAAACCCAGTAAGAGTAGTTGAGTCAGTCCTATTAGCTCCGCTACATTTTTTTTTTTTTTTAATCAGACACCTAATATGTAAGAGGTTCAAAGGACAGTTAGTATGCTTAAGTCTTCTTTGGGTTTGGTGGTTTTTTTTTTCTGAGTTAGATATAGCAGCTGCCCTCCCTTCTCTGCAGTGATCGAATGCAAAATGAAGACTTGCAGTGCTACCAGAATGAGGCAGGAAAAAAAAATATAAACCAGCTGAAGAACCCAGAAGCAAGCACGGGTTTTTCAAAAGACACAAACAAGAACTTTGAAATATGTATCGTAAATGTCCTGCTCTGCAAGGCACAGAAGGTGCCCATCTGGGCAAGATACACTGGCAGAATGGGCCTTCATGGATCACTTAACGATGTCATCTTTGGGCTTCACCTAACAACCTCACATTCAGGTGATTTTCAAGTTTGTGTTTCTCTAACCCTCAGAAGTCATTACAGTGGAAAACAGAGCTGGTTCGCTGCTATTATAGATCGGAATTCAACTTGAAATAAAAGATTTGCCGATTTATATCTGCTCTCTACATATATGGTGGAGGGATATTACCATATATACACGGAGGTAGAGACAAATCCAAACACAACACCCACCTCCCTCCGCACATTTCTGTTTTCTAGCTTACTTGAAATTAATTACTATTTGCATAACAGCAAGTGAAAGGTTTAACTAATCCTTTCAAAACCACGACAAATTAAATATCCTGTGTACATTCTGTTGAATGGTATTCTGCATGTGTTAGACTAACGGGAATAGGACACCTTCAACTGGCTATGGAAGCTTATCAGCAAGCAGTAGGAAAACGATGACCGTACGCTTCACTGCAGCTGCCTGGTAAAAGGTTCATAACAAGAATTGTTTCTCTGCTGGCAAACAGAAAAATCAAACCACTAGTATGCATCCACCTACTTCATCCTGAAATATTTTCTCTTAAGGTTTCTCACTCCTTTTCCTCCATCCTTAAGGTAAAGGAGTATTTGGGGTAGTTTCTCCTACTCGTTAGCACTACAGCAAATAAATGTCCTAAGGTTGAGATCTTCAGGCAGACATACGTGTTCTTCAAAGATAGAATACAGGCATCTATGTCAACATTAAGCACGCAGTCCTTCTTCACAACAATTTCAGGCCATTTCTTCTCAGGTCAAGCATCCCAAGCTGTCCTTTTAAACTTTCTGTTTACTGATGTACTCTGAGTAGATTTCCTCGAGAAAACGCAAGAGAAGCCATGGACTTACCAGTGGCAGGTCTACACCGAAGAACTATAAAAAAAATGGAAACCCACACTCTTGGGAAATGACATTTCGCTGAAGTCCATAGTTGCTTTTTTCCCCACACCCTTCTTTCCCCATAGGTCAGAATCAAAATCCCTTGGCAGCAGAAGATGAGATAAAGTACTGACAGCTCAACACATGATAATAACAATGAACATAACTGAATAAAAAGGAAAAATAGAAGTCTAATTACTCCCTATAACCTGTGTTTCTACATTGAGTTGCCACATAGCTCATGATTCCGAGTCACTTGCAGGGTTTCTGCACTTTTTTTTTTTTTTAAACTGAACAGAAATAAGCAGTTCCTCCTTACTATCTACACAAACACTTGTAATTCCCAGTCCTAAATAAACATTCCAGGGTGACGTAAAGATCCAAGAGGCAGTGACACAAAGAACATGAGGAACTTCAACCCTTTCCTAGGCATTGGTATAGAAACAGCATTTTTTAAAAACTGAGTCAAGAACGTGGTTTTGACAGGGTCAACAAAATAGTCAGGAACGTGATGCTGTGGAAGAGGCAAGTTGTAGAGCCTCTGAGGAAAGAAAACACCACATAAACCTAGGCAAGGTCTATGGTCCTAGCAGCAATTCAAAGACCTCAATTTTCAGTCGATTGCAATTAACTTTACAATTTGGAATTTCTGAATTATTTTTTTTCTTGCTCAGAAAGTTATCAACTGGCTTCAACTAGTAAAGGTACATATAGTTAAGTCATCCCTCGGGGCCGAACACATGCATATTAAGTAGTCAGATGCCAAAAGTGCACCAGTATTATACGCGGGTGACATTGAACACCGAGAAAGCACAAATACAGAAGTCCTTGTCTTTCCCAGACGGAAAATCACTACCATTTCCACTTGTGCACACAGTTTTAATAGACAAACACCTTTTTCCCCTCAGTCACTAATCCATATAGCCGCCTTCATATAGATACTTCCTTTTTCGGAAAAAAGGAACTGTGGAAATTCTTAAGCAGGAATGTTATTTCTCTAACACAACTTCAACACTTACAGGTGATTTTCAGAAGACTGAGTTGGGTATTAGCCAGGAACTAGAAAAATGGCTTTTCAAAGGGAATTTTTTCCTATATACTGCAAAGGTGTAAAAAAAAAAAAAAAAGACCAAAAAAACTTAAAAAAAAAATCAAAGAAACCCAAGATTATTATGCCTGATGCGTACAAATTAAGAGTAGGACTACACAGAAGAATTAAGACCTAGTAGGATTTGGTTAACAAGACACATATTGTATTTGCAGTCTTAGCACTACCCGGTGAAGCCAAGTCCTAACCCTTCAAAGTTGATTAAGCGGTTAATTCGGCGATAGCAAGTAATGCCTATCTCCACATAGACATTTTATCCCTCTGTCTCCCATGGAATGAGGCACTTATTCAGTGTCACTGCCTTTTTAGCCGTCTTCAAACCTCTCCCTCCTGTTCCAAACCACTTTGAATGTTCTCAGGAGGATCTGCTTGACTGGAAGGTGAGTTGAGAGAGATACACACACGCACGTTACACACAGCAGAGGCAAAAAGACCACACTAGGAAAAGCTGGCAAAGCTATACAACCTTACGTAAAATAAAACGTACAGAGTCAGGGACTTAAGTCAAGCCCTTTTCATAAATGTCCTGTTTTTCCTTCCTTTCCTGCCCCCGTAACTACTTATTTGTACAAAATGTTACTGTTTGATAAGAGGCTTCCTTGAAATACTTCAAGCATATTTGAACACAAAACTCTGTCACAATTTAGGCACAGCAGTTTTGAAGGCGAGCGTATCACACGTTGAGTAAGCATGAAAACCATCGTGTCAATGAAAGGCCAATTGCTACCAACATACTGACGGAAATTCACCTCACCTCCACAGCCTCCGCCACCTTCTCCTTCAGTGGTCACTACGTGCCTGTTGGAACACATCTTGCAAGCAACAGAGACAAGAGTTTATAACCTTTTATTATTATCAGACAGCATTTCTTTATGGCTTTTATGTAGATGAACTGCTTTGGATCATGTTCACTTCACGTTACTGAGTGGCAGCTGGTCATCAAAAAAAAGCCCATTTGTCCTGACTCTGAAGCCTTTGCAGAAAAAGAATAAAACCATTCCAAAACCTCATGCACACACTTTAAACTCTAGTCCTTTCATAAAACAGTATTTAAAACTATCTGATTTCTCTCGGCCATTATTTCATACTGTGCACATTTTATGCTATCGTCAATCTGCCTCTCTAATTAAAGAAATTATTTTGTTATGACCGTGAAGAACTTATTCCACCTCAGACAGATACAGCAAGTCGCTAGGCAAGCAACAGCGTTTGAATTCAACTGGCTTCCTTCTCCTACCATTTAAGTGTGTGTGGCTTCTGTAGAGGTGAGCCCTCATGTCGGGCTCACCTCAAACAGATCTTTCCGTGTTTCAGCCTCTATTGTGTTACTTCTCTTCATACAGAGTACCTCAAAGGACCTCCTCAATTTCACACAACACAAGGAAAAAATAACACATACCATCTGAAGGAGAATTTCAAATGGCTCTGCTGTAGAGGAACAACATTTCTATTAAAAAAAAAAAAAGTATAAATGTTTGCCAGCAAACTCTGAAGTTAAAAAAAAAAAGACCATTTCAGCAGACCAGTAAATAGACCAACTTAGCTTTGACTGACAATAGGGCGTCCAATTCCGCTAGTTGCTCTTTTACCTCAGCTCTGGGAATAGTGACAAGAACATTCACAAGTCTTCAACTCTTGGCAATCTTGCTCCTGTCTGCAAAACAGGCCTAAAAACATAATATACCCAATTCTTGCTTGTGCCTTCCTGCAGAGTTCTTTAAAAGCATTGTGTCCAGATGTTCCAATCAGTGTTTTCAATTTACTGCTGTTCATAAACCAAATGTGTCTTGGGGATGACTTGTACATCCCTGTGTACACTTTTACATATGACCTACTCCATACAGACTTCTATTGCGTGAAGAATGCTTTGCCAAGAGGGTTACATCAAATATCAGAAGCTAAAAATCAGGCCAATTTTGAACATTTTATATAATAAAAACCGTTTCCTTAATTTTTTTTTTTTTAATCTAGACACCGAGTACTGAGAAAGCAATGTAACTAGGTTCCCAGGACCGCACGCTGTTAATTGGTTGCATTTTTGTTCTAGCAAATCATCATCTTTTCTCTCCATTGAGAAGTTTGGCTAATTCCATCTCCTGTCCTGTCTTGTACAAAGAAAGCTTCCCCCGTTACCTACTTGCCTTTTCCACCGAAGCGTGTGATTAAGCAGAATCTGTTTTACACAGGTTTGCTCCTTATGGAAAAATCAGTATTTGTAACTTTTAAGTAAGAATGTAAAACTTCATCTGAGGTGTTATAGAACCCATGACCAGCAGTGAAGGAGAGGCTGAAAGGAGGAACTGAGAATTAAAGAGCAAGAGATCAATTTGACTTTTCTTGAACTTGACAGCAACCTGACTTGTTTGAGAATGAAATCCTTTCTCTCCTTAAGGCTTGGGGATGTTCCGGGAAGATGCATTTTCACGGAGTCTTTGTTGACTAACTGAGACTAACCTCATCCCTCGGCTTCGACAAGACAGAAATTCTTGATGAGCTTTCCTAGTCGCGCTCTGACTTTTGCCAGACGTGTTTGACCATACGAGTGATGCTGCCTACAGACTTAATGCTGCTTTCGTAGGCGTGGAGGTAGCAGGGGAAGATCAAAGGCTCTAGTATGTGCCGCTGGCATTTAAAAAGCAACCCCCAGGCCAGAAAAACAAAGGGGACAGAACGGCATCCAGGCCAGCGAGGGAGCAGAGCGAAAACAAATTAATCATGTGAAAAATAATAATTTTCAGAAGCAGCTCCTGTGTGTTAGGATCAAAGGGGCTGGTAAATCAAGGCCATTCCATAGCAGTGAAATATGTTGGTAGCGTCATATAATGCAACAACATTTATGAGTTTTCATTGTGCCAGCGGATCTCTCTGCATCCCAAACACTGAATCCTGCTACAAAAAAAAAAAAAAACACAATGATTTTTCTTTAGAGATACTGTTATGCTTACGTAAGATTCTGGCACACATATATGAATAATCGTATCTAATCATGGCCACAGACCTCTTCCCTACTCTGAGAAAGAGCTGGCATGTTTCTGGGTGCTAGATAAATTATAGCTTTAAATAATATTCACAGAGTCTTCTCTGATTACAATTTTGAGCTTTCCATACCTGAGATGAAGACAAAGACATTTATTTCTGTGGTAAGCCCCTCTGATATTTGCCTAGACTTTAAAGCTGTCAGTTTTTCAGGATGAGAAGGCACAGATAGCCTATGTAAAGGCTCTCTTTCTTTTAGGAATAAAATGGAAGATCCCTCCCTGATGTGAAGTGAATTCTGAAGGGAGCCGTCTTGCTAAATCTCTTGCTTCCCACTGTTGTTTTGGCTGTCACTTACAGTAATCTAACGAAGTGAGGGGGTGAAACTACACTCCGCAAAATTAATATGTCAGAACTTATTTATTTATTTTTCCTAAAACACAATGCAACTACAGTGAGCGAAAACATATTGCCAGGTGGCAAACACAGCAGAGGGAAACCCGTAGGAAGCTCAAGGGCTTGCAGAGAGTACAGTTTTGCTATTGATTATGGACTGAGAACTGGGGGGAAAGCTGCCAGACAGCTTCTGCGAACTGGGTTTGGCTGCACCAAGAGAGGGAAGGTCAGGCAACTACAACGAGGTAAACCTCTTCTCTTACAAAGCACATCATGAGGATTGGGTTTGTTTGATTTTTTTTTTTTTTTCTTTTTTTAATCATTGAGCACATAAAAGCTAAGCTTTCCTGCCTGGATAATAAAGCGGAAAACAAAAAGAAATTCCAAAAAAGCAGTAACCACCAGTGACCTTCATTAAAGCTGCTGATATCTTCTACATAAGAGGACACTCACCTTTGACTTTATATTTTGCAAGCTTAGTTTAAGAAACAATTCATCCCACAACACTACCCATCCTTACATACTGAACCTGTACAGCCCAATTAACTGCTGAGATTCCCAAGCATTTCATCAAGTGAAGCAAAATAATGCAAGGGATTTGAGTGCTACAAAAACACTATACATTTTGGCTTTCCATCTTGATCCGGGATTTTCTTCTCTTTCAAACCATAGCAGTTCAGTACCAGGCATTCAGGTTTTCCAGTCAACTCTATATGCAGAAGGTCACATGGAACTAATTATCACCAAGA
>VZUD01000085.1:363527-402938 GCA_013401065.1 Cepphus grylle
TTATTTCATCTACTCCAAAACCAGCGCACACACATTGTAGACAACCTCGTTCACTATTTTATTGGTGTAGATCTAGAGTAATTGGCTAAATGTTGAAATACCAGTAGAGTCTGGTGTCTGAGAGCAGAACAGTGAAGGTTTATGAAATGCATTTCTTCCCCTTATCAAAACCGCAGCTAACACCTCCTTACTCTGACAGTCCTATCACATGCATTTATGAGATTTGGTAGTAAAACGTCAAGTAAAAAACCAAATAGGTCTTCCCCGTGACACAGATGATCCTTTAGCCGTGGCACGTACAAGATTTAAAGCAACTACGTCTTTGGAAGCAAGCACAACATATCTGGTATTAATTGGCAAACGCCATTCAAATCACAGGGACCAAAACCTCTGCATATTCCTCCCATGAGGAACGGGATGCTATCTTTTCCCATCACAGATACGTTTCGGAACCAGCTTGTATTAGACATTTTTATTTTCTCTCACTTTCAGTCCTGCAATTTTTGTTCCTGTTTTAGAGCTGCAACCCTTAATTTATTTCTTGTACTTGATAGAGCCATTCCGGGGTCAGCGATGCATTAACTCCGGTTCCGCAAGCACTTCCAGCAGCCAAGCATGAACCAGCCATGCCTTTTTCCTGAACCGGGAAACTAAAAGAAAGGGAACTCTAAACAGGCTGCCGTTGGTGTCGATTTCCAAAATGAAGCCGAGAAGAGACAAGACCACTTTCTGTGAACAACTACGTTGCACATCATGTTAACTTCATAACTCAGAAAGATCCCTGTTGGTTCTCACCCTACATTTCTCATTCAAGATTTTCTTCCATGATGGATTCAACTATTTGATGAACCTCTGTCATTTTAAAAATTGCTATGAGAGTTTATTCTGGTAAACAAATAAAATTATTTTCTAATATAAATATGCTGAAGGTCTTGCACAAAGTTTAATATTTCCTTTAAACCCTCAGCTAGCAAAGTGAGTAGCAAGAAGAGGTTGTTGTCTTTTTTTTATAATGTTTATCATGACAGAAATTGATATATTTAATAGAAAATACTTTTGCATGAACAAACTGTAGGTTGGTGAATAGCAAGTGAAATATAAAGCTATGCTTTATCAATTAAAATACTTATTTTCAATTGTAAAAGCACTGCAATTCCATAATACAGTCACATAAACCAACTTAATTATGATTTGATTATATCCATGTTGCTGGAGTGTCACCTACTGGACACTGCTGGTACACTTGGAAAAACTGAAAAGCCAGGGTCAAGCGGGGGCGGGGGGTGGGGGTGGGAAATCTCTGCTAATTTCTTATCTTTGTGATGATAAAAGACCACTGTTGAATTTTGAAGGGGGGGGGGGGAAGAATCTGACCTCTCAAATCAACTCCTACCAGTAACTTCAACTTTAATTTTCAGTTCTCACTCTGATGAAAAGGAAGATGACAACACGCACTTCATCGTTTGATGTCCTTACGAGCACGCTGCGGCTAAGTGGACGTGAAAAATGGGTGACATGCTTGGTCACAACTGGCTGCTCCAAGTATTCACAGCCTCTTTGGAAACTGCACTGTTTGCGAAACAGCGAGCCTGAACACCAAATCGAAGAGCTAAACCCTTTCCTTTAGTTGAGCAGGACCGACCGAGGACTTGACCACGGTTATTCTACCTTTGTCTTGTCTGTGAATCCGAGTAGCGAAGATGTCTACATACAATGCCAAAGTGTACAGATTGCTCCATCTCTTAAAAGACCAGCTGTCCGAGAATGGAAATGACATTATTTGTACCCTGCATCACAAATAAAAAATTTAGATCACTGGATGCAAATAGATTTCCTTTGAAATAGGGCTTAAATGAAGGCAATCCAGTTTGTCTTTGCTCTCCGGTTTCTACATCAACGTGCCTGCTCAAATTTACCACGAGATGTTTTAGCGAAGGGACATGCTACTTGGTAGTCGATTGTCTTCTCGAACGTGAGAGCTCTCACAAAATATTTGATAGCAGCCTTCCAGATTTGCTTCTCTCCCTTTAAGTTCTTTAGCTTCTATATAATTTCGGATTATCAAAGATTTTTAGCACGTGCTAAATAATCCTCATTTCTGCTCTTTCAAGCTTAACACAAAAAAGTTCTTCGACAGCAAATTAAATAAGAGAATTAGAAAAAGAATATATTTTAAGTGCAATCAAAGAGGAATCACTTAAACAGTAGATTTCTCTCAAGAGCATATTAAAATGAAAGCGTATTAGGCATTTATTTTGACAAGGATAACTTTCAGGGCTTTAATCGTTTACATATAATCTATTTCACTAGGGTTTCGTTCAACAGCTGTAAAATACTGACACCTTCAGGTGGAAAAGCTATTCAAGTACATAAATAATAGGATAGGCTGAATATAAAACATTCAAATCAGATATTATTCTTGAAGCAGGAGAAGTATTCCTTGGCAGAATTTTTAATGTGGTTCTTTTCCCTTTGAATGCATTATGTATAGCTGCATATACATTTTCAAAATAGATAACAAAATTCAAAATAGATTATCATAGGTATGAAAATGCCCACAGCCTTTCCACTATGTGATTTGAGTAATCTTTTAAATAGGTGTAAAAAGATATGGAGGTTCTTCTCAAAATATCCTAGGAAGCATCAGTAAAATCAACAGTTCTTTATGAAAACGTTGTTTCCCAAAGGATTTACTTTTTACAGGAAAGCCAACTTTTTCTAATCAACTTATTATCGTGGAACAAGTGAAAAAAAGCATAGTTTTCCTTTAATTTCTTAACTTGTTTCCAGCAGGCCTTTTTAATCACATGCACTCTCAATATTTGGATTAATCGGAGTTAAGTCAAGTAAACAGACTAATTCTGGATTTACAGTCGTGACAAAGAAATTAAAATGTAGCTTTGCGGTCCTGTTCTACTTTCACAGCCTTCAGTGGAGTTCAAGGCCAGAAGAGATCACTATCCCCTTATTCACACATCCTCTAAACTGCTGTCCACTTTTCACACATCTGCCCAACTGCAATATCATACTGAAATACTCACGCTGCCTCCTCATCAGCTAGAAGAAGTGCTGAAAGATACCTAACTCCTGTCGCAAAAAATCCATATGGACTAATTTAGTATTTATTCACTACAGCAGAACACACATAAACCCTGAAATCCTTGCCTACCTGGGGAAAATGTATCTTTCATATCCAAATCTGTATCTGTCCAGTAGCACGAATTTCAGTATATCGAAGGAACTTTTAACAGAGACTTCAGACCCTTGTCCTCAGTGCACAGAAGCTTATCCAACATTTCAGGCAGGTGTTATTAGGGAAACAAATAGATTTTTCATAATAAGGACTTTCGGTGAATTTTATTCTGGATTGTAAGGCCATGACTCTATAAGAAAGCAAATAAATGACAGTTCTTGGACGTCTCACTAATAGGTGATTCAAGAAAAGTTAACCTATTTGAGAAATTCAAGACAAGTTAACTTACAACATTAAAGCCCTTCCAAGTCCTTAC
Organism: Cepphus grylle; assembly: GCA_013401065.1. Taxonomy (NCBI): domain Eukaryota; kingdom Metazoa; phylum Chordata; class Aves; order Charadriiformes; family Alcidae; genus Cepphus; species Cepphus grylle. Next base: position 367,037 of record VZUD01000085.1, read on the forward strand.
AAGATCTTAAAATCCTTAAAAGTTTCAGCATTTTAATATTTAATCTGCTTACCTATAAATCAAACTATCAGCACAAACCATTATTATTATTCCACAACAAGCAAGCGCTCATCTTTCCGAATAAAGCTAGCCCAAACCCAATACAGGGACATATGGACACAAGTATCGCAGGTGTCCGATTAAACAGAGTACTATTAGTGAGGAACTCTGTTAAATATTCTCCTAATCTGGAATCAGTTCAACGGAAAGTATACTTTTGACTCCTCGTTAAGAACGATGGAAGAGGAGTGAAAGGGACAAAACAGTATCAAAAAGCAAGAAGATGCAGAACATGGACTCTTCCCACCAGAGCGTGCAAGCTGGCAAGGTGCACCTGCTGGAGGAGCTCACCTTGCAGAGCATCAGTGCCCTGCCACCAGCAGCTGCAACGGCACAATGGGGCTTGCTTGAACAAGCAGCACTCGGATAAATAAACCTCTTGAAAATTTTAAAGAGGCATTGTTTTCTCCCTGCTGAGGAATCAAGCAGCCTGGAGAAGAGAAGGCTCCAGGGAGATGTTATAGCCCTTTCCAGTACCTAAAGGGGGCTCCAGGAAAGCTGGGGAGGAATTCTTTATCAGGTAATGGAGTGATAGGATGAGGGGCAACAGTTTTAAACTGAAAGATGGGAGATCTAGATTAGATATCAGGAAGAAATTCTTTACTCTGAGTGTGGTGAGACACTGTCCCAGGTGGCCCAGAGAAGCTGTGGCTGCCCCATCCCTGGAGGGGTTCAAGGCCAGGTTGGACAGGGCTTAGAGCAACCTGGTCTGGTGATAGGTGTCCCTGCCCAGGGCAGGGGTGTGGAACTAGATGGTCTTCAAGGTCCCTTCCAACTCTAACCATTCTATGATTTTATGTGATTTCTCTTGATGAGTCAGGTGGCCAGTGAACCACAGGCTCAGACCACCCTGTAAGACCTCGCACGACAGACCAAAGGCTCGCTGCTGACTACAGGCTTCAATTTAGAGCTGTCAACAGAACAAAACACTTCCCTTCTAATCACACAATTTACCAACTTCAATGTTCCAGGAAAGTTCTAATTTCACACGCTAAAGTTAAATGACCGTGAAGACAATGCATGAAGACCAGTCTGCTTAGTTTTGCATCATAATCACTCATCGTATATAACCAGTGCCCCTACATTTCTTCTCGCTCACCTTTTTCCAAAGGTTTTGCTTCCACTTTTTAATTTGCAAGAAGAGGAAAAGAAAAAAAACAAAACACCGCCACACTTCCACATCTGGAGTTAGTTGTACACAGTCAAATGTTTCAGAGCTCTATTACACTAGTTGTTAGTCAATTGTTCAGACAACTGATTGCAAGACTACTGGTGTTACTTAGGACTTTGAAGAAGTTCAGACAAAGAAAGTCAAGCGTAAACTGTGACTGTTAGCAAAGTTCATTTCTATAGCATTTTGACTGCTTTACATTTTTATTTTTTGGACTTCATAAGAACATACAAATAGAAAGGTTCAGCATATCATTCACTTCACCTTACTTAAAAAACAGACAATGAAGGAGTCAAAGTAGGCATGTTAAAGAACGAGACAGGACTTAAACATAAACATTCTTGGTCACGTATGGAATGCAGTAGACTTGCAGTAGTAGGCGTTCTGCAAAGATGCATCCTTCCAAAACCCCAGGGTTGCAACAACCATGAGGACTGATAGCTTCTTTAATGCCAACTACACTTAGATGACAATGGTTAATGTAAGTTGTAATTTCACTGAAATCCTTGGGCGTTTACTTATGAGATTGCAAATTTTAGCCATACGCAAAGGTGAATTTCAAGCACCAGTGCAGGTCACCTAGCATCCAAACTCCTGGACAATCACAATACAAAGTTAAGGAAAAAGGTTATTTTTGTACTCAGACACGTTAATCATTTGAAAACAAGTTAAAAATTCACGTGAATGCATGAACTGTTAAGAGTCAGGTTTAGACAAGGAGGCTCAACTCTTATGTAAACACAAAAAACCCCTTCGACACCTATGGATTTCTTATCATGACATTACTGTGCATTCTGACTAACTGCTCTAGGTACTGTACAAACACCGGACAATAAGACATGACTCACTTCCTCTCACTAGAGCAATGACGCCGTACTACTTTCGCTCTCTAGAGGTCCTCCACGAGTTGTAATTGCCTTATCTTTAAGGTTCTGTAAGGATTTATGCAGACGAGCAGCATCAGAAGACCTGCAACTTCACGCCTCTATCTCTCTAGCTACCATCTGCATTCACCCAATCAATTATACTCATCCCACTTGCATTTTAAGAGTGATTAATTGTAAGAATATGGCAGCAATGACTATCTGTGGTCATCACAAGCATGTCCCAAACTAGCAGTCACCAATAATTCAAAAGACAGTTTACTGAAACCCATTTCAACAGTGGAAAGTGCTTTCTGGCCCTGCCTCGCAACTCTATTTCAGAAGCAAAGGTGGCTCTGTGGAAACCACTGAATAAGCACAGATGCCATGTTACATCTGTTGAGGGGAAAAAAAAAAAAGAAAATCTTACTTAGAAATCACTTGAGAAATACTCTAGTAATTCAGCAGAGTAAATACCGAGTAAATAAGTAGATACAGCAGAGACAGAAGGAAAGAGCGCAATACAGAAGTTTGTTCTCCCAGTAACGGCTGTAAAGCAGGATGCAGGAAATGCCACGAAGATAACAGTCTCCATGGGTTGTTCTCTGATGTCTGCACTCATTTCGTCATCAGCAGATGAAAAACAAATGAAATCCCTTTTTTGCCTTTGGTATTTCATACAATGTTCTCCTTTCATATCCATTGTAGCGCTAACTAAACAGAGCTTAATTGATCTCTAAGATTAATTATGATTTCCTTTTGTTTCTTAGTTTCAGGTATCAGAGTCATTTGTTCTTCTTGGGATGTATTGACCAAACCTCATCTTAAGATCACTGAACAGTTGTGTTGTCTTCTATAATCGCCAATTCTGATACCATAGCAACTGACAGTAAACCACCTACTTTGGTAGGACATTATCCATCGGAGCACAAGTATCAAGAAAAATATCACAGGCAAGCTGCAGCATCCTTCCTCATAAGCAGCTGGTTTAACTTTACTGGGCTTGTTGTAAACATTCTCCTCTTCACCATCCCTAATTAAATAGAAATAAGTGGAAGTGAATAATGATTTTCAAGGATATGCAGAGGTCCAGTAACTTAGCTGTGCTCATTTGAAGTTCATACACACAACAAGATGGGAAGAAAAAAATTAAACGTGGGGAAGCAAGGCTTAATGTATATGGTCATTCCTGACCTATGAAAGCTACGAATGTGCCATAATCATTTAAAGTAATATTTTTCACTCTAATTCTCTGGAGTCTGAAGTTGTAGTGTCATAATCTCTAAAGTTCCTTTCTCACTGATAGACTTGCTTCATTTGTAGCTGCTTTAGCAGGAGTCCAACCTCCGATCTTTGCGTGCCAGTTCTGACAAGCCATTAGAGTTTCTGTTCAGCAATATAGCATCTTGACCTTGAGTCATGCTATGGGATCTCTTCCCTGCCATCAACTTGAGAAACAGGCATCTTAGAAGAGCAATAAGTCCCGAGTTGGTCATCTGGCAGACTATCCATACAGCCCTGCATCTTGGGTGGTGGGGTAGACATTCCTCGGGCCTGGGTTTGCTAATAGCTACAGTAATTATAGCCTTTTGCTCTGGCACAAAAGTAACCCAACTTGATCATACTGTCAATTACTCTTATCCTCAATCTCACCTTTCCCGCCTATAATGCGTCACGCTCATCCATCATTTCTCATTAGATGGGAGGTACTTGAAGGCAGGGACCACATCTCTCCCTGCACAAGAACCTGCACGCTAGGGTCTCACTTCTCATTTTTGGGCGTCACTGCCATACAAATAGTAACCTAGGCATCTAATTAACCTACAAAACATAACCTCTATTTAAAGAGATGTTAATGAAATGTTTACTGGATGGCACGTGATATTAGCATAAAGAGGGGGTTTTTTTTGTATTTTTTTGGCAGATAACTATCAGATTGTCATGACTTTTTACTCTCAAGGGATACATAAAATATTTAACGCAGGACTGAAGAAGTGACAGAAGATTATTTAAATGACAATATCCAAACCTTCTATCCTTTTCTACTTAGTTACTAAATTAACCTCAACTGTTATACTGGAAGATTCTAGTCACAAGAACGATTACTACAAGAGAGTTCAGTATAGCATGAAGTATAGGGTCTATACCAGATGTCTTAAAATTTTAATGTAAGGACTTAATTGCGTCTTGTATCTTCACTATAACCCTTCTGAAGGAGTATTAGTCCTGTTTAGCTACACTGGCTATTTACATATACCACCTATAGAAAAAAAAAAACCGAGAGAACAACATCAAAACAATTTCACAAAAACAGGTCAGGATCACTTTCATATCATTCATTCAGGATTTCTTTACCTTTTTCCCTCAGGTTAACTTTCAGATCAATCAAGAAGATTAGCTGACCTGTCTTTTCCTGAAGCTGGTGAATCGACAAGAGCACCAATGTATATTCATATGAGAACACAAACACACAAATATGACAAGTATATAATACAAACATACAAAGCGTTAACTGAGGCCTGCAAAAACTTGTTCTGACTGCTCAGTGTTAATGGTAGCATCGATAGGCGGAAACATTAGCCCCTGCAAACACTGCAGCCCATGACGGCCGTGTTGAGCCCTCAACAAGGTTTGTCAAAGAGCTCAAAGTTATCACTCACAGCGTGGCTGCCAGATGAGGGAGGGCGCGAAGCAAGATGAAGCGCAGAAAGCGCCATGTGAAAACACCCCTGGAGTGCTGGGCTGGCTGTCTCTTAGAAAGGTGTCGATACTGAAAGGACATCTTCATTGTCAACTAGTTCCTGTGTGCTTATCAGGTTATCTAACCAAAACACTGCCAGTTTGAAACGCCAGCTTCAGAAATGGGCACAAAGCAAACTATTAGGATACACAAACTTGCACACCACACCAGGAATTATTCTGGGCTTAATTTTTTCCCCCTCTTCTCCTATAGAAATGATGTACTAACAGATCTCTAAGCTGATTTCCAAGCAAGAAAACCCTCTCTCTCCATCCCTTGCTGCCTCACACGACTGGCATTAAAGTTCATTTTGACACGCAGAGGATTTTGATACATCTCTTTTCAGAGGCTGGGCCATGCTGTTCTATGTCGCAGTATTGGGTAACAAGAGGTCACTGAGAATTACTTATCATAAATAAATACCGGGCAACCTGTTCTAAGAACTATCCAACGTATACAGCAAGCTACCTAGAAGCCATTATGACAAAGAATATGCTCTCTCGAGAAAAAGAGCTTTAACTGTCACTCAAAGTTAATTTTACGGACACACCTATCCTACCTAATCAGTGTACAAAGGAGACAGAACCTCATTCTATATTCCTTTGAAGTGAGTTGTCTTTACCACTTAACAAGAGCAAAAGTTTACTCTACTGCAAGACTTCTGTTACCCTCAAGTATTTTGACTCGCTCCATTCTTTCTGAATTACAGAATATCTAAAACATTCCAAGGAACAGACTATAAAATAGAATCAGTTATTCTCACAAATAAGCTTTCTTTTATTTAGCATGGGGGTGTAGAATATTTGTGATGTTGACATTTGTGACTGTGTAAAATCCAAAATGTATACTTTGTACCATGCTAGCCTACTCAGCAAGAATTCTCTTGCAGATACTTGGCTATTCACAAGGAGACATAAAAGGAGTAATCAGATATCAGAACTGAAAGTTTAAAGCAGGGTAGGGCAGCTAAATCCATATCTTCTACATGAGTAGCTTAAGTAATGCCATTGTATAAGAGCACTGGTACAAGTAATAGTTGACATAGGATAACTTGAAGTGTTTTTTCATTCGTTACATATGAAGACCAGACCGAACTTTTATTACAAGTGTTAATAAGACTTCCATTTATCATCTGGTCAAGGAGCAAGGCAAGGACCCGATTAAATTATTAAGAGGTCCAATACGGTTCTTTCTTCTGCTGGTATTTTATGTATGGATTTTAATACCCTCGAAGAAAACAAAAGTTCTCTGAAATGCTGGTTTACACTACTCTCTGGCTTGCTGGAGACAGAAATACAGCCATAAGTTTTGTGTCTCAACCCTGCCTAACATAAGGGTAGTGGAGGGGAGTGAGGGAGACAGGTCTTCTCCCAACGCAGTGCGAAGAAGCCTATGCGTTAGATTGAAGAGATGTTTTATTTTTGTTATTTGATGGGTTAAAAGAAAGAAAATTCAATTAAACCTTTGATACTGGAACATACCAGGATTTCTTTGAACTTTAATTCACAGATACTTTTCCCCCCAAGCACTATGTTGTCTTTCACAAAATGTAAAATAGAATAGAAACATCCATAAACACACACTTACTCCAGCACGCTATTCTGCAGTGAATGCACAGGCCTAGACTTTTTGAGCACCAATTGTATTTCTCTTCGGCATCCCCATTTACAAACTGATACTTTGATTTATGGGAAAACGCTATGCAAAAAGTGTCAGACAAGCTTCATTTTGAATTACTTTTATGGGTCAAAGTCAACAAGTAACATTAAAATGGCTACTTAAAACACAAAACCCCTCTAGACACCCTAATATAGAGAAGTTGGTAAGTCTTTTATAACAAGTATCCATTGTAATTAAAACTTAGAGCTGTACATACACATTTAATTTCTTCATCCTCTTGCACTCTAAAGATACACTCAAGTTTGTAAACTTAGTATTTTCGATGTTAACTTTTACAACTGGACAACACATAGCCCATCCCTGTCTCTAAATACACATTGTCATCATTTCTTTAAAAAAATCATATTGTTTCTCCTTTGTGCATCACAACTGACAACAACAGGGTTCATTCTTGATCTTTTAAACGAAATTTGGCTAGCTATACAACCACAGGTAACACATGATTTTTGCAATAGTTTGACAACACTATTTATATTTTTCTTACATTGCTTGTTGCTAGATTGCTTAGTTAACTTCTCAGATTGAAAACCAAAGGCGAAAGATGCGATTTAAATATTCTCCAGTTGGTCAAACTTGGGCGCTCTTCTAACGCATGGCAATGCCCCCTTAAATCCATGTAAAAGATCCAGATCCTTCTCTACTATGGCCACAAGGGCACTGAAGGCTGTATCCTCAGGACAACTGCATGTTTTCCACCTGTGTTTGCCCATTAAATAAAAACCTGCTTGCTGTTTATTTTTGGATGAAAACCAGACCCTGTTCTTCACTGTGAGCCTGCCTGTCAGCTGCCATAAAGGTAGTAGTATGAAGCAAAGTAAAGGCTTGCACTGAAGCCGTGACAAGCAACGCTTACTGTATACAGTGCTGACAGCCGTCCGTAAACATCGACATAATATTTGTGGCTTCTCACAAGTGCAGTGCATGTATTCAGTAATATCTGTAGTAGCATTTTTAGTCTCAGGTATGTTAACACACTACTACTGGGTACAAAGGTAAAAAGATGTAAACATGAAGAAATCGCCTAGAATATGAAATGAAGCAAAGGAAATCAGTAAGATGGGTGTGGGGGTGGGAGGATAAAGAAAAAAAAAAAAATCAGTTTTCTTCATTCCCCTCCAGTATTTTGGAATGAAGGGTTTGCAAGAATTGGTACATCAAATTGCATCAAAACTCCAGCAAGGACTTTTAATGCTCTATCAGCGCAATGGTAGCATGATACAACTAGAACATAGTAAATACAGACTCTATAAAGCAGAATATTTCAGTGATAACATCAAAGGAAATCAAGGAAAGACAGTAAATCTAATTTAGTTTAACTCAGGCTTTGATGTAATGCTCTATTACAAATAATTACGCCAGAGAAAGATTACAACAAGAAATATTGGGTGAGCAGTAACTGGCTAAAGGAGAGATGATAACAGGAGATGTTGCAAGTAGGAAGGGCAACGGGGTCACTATTGATATTCTCCTGTGAACTGTCTCACTTCATATTTTCATTAATGAATGAGATAAATTAAAATTGTACCGAAAAACCAACCAGCAATATAAAGATACAATGGGTTCCTCCTGACATCCATTACAGCAAACACCAGAGAAACACTATTTAAACTTCAGAGCGCTGTTAAAGCAATAGCAAGAGGGTGTAAAGTAGCCACAAGTAAATTCCAGCTACAATTCAAGGCAAGGGGTCTAACCAACATTAAAGAAAGTGCTCAACTTTATAAAAGCAGCTGTTGGATGTTGCAGATTCAAGGGAACGATAGAAGTAAGTCCAAGTAATCAAGACTACCCACTTCCTTAGAAGCAGGATCAAGTATTCTAATGCAATCTGGGAATAACCATTACCTAATTATTTCCGAGACCTCCAAAAAAGGGGTTCTGTGGTTTCCCTATGGATTCTGAAAGCACTTTATTTCAATAGCTCAGTACCCCTACAGTGTGAGATGCTTTTTCTAGCATTTGACATTCCTTTCAATGTTTTCTTACAATCTACAGTACTTACCCCCGATCACCTACGTGAGAGAAGTCTGCGTGGGGAATACATCTGAGTTCACCCTCATTTGTTTTGAGTCAATAATTTGTACTTGTAAAGAATATTTAATAAAAGAAACTTTTTTTTTTAAACTTTTTTTTATACACTAATTTCCTACTTCTGCTATTAAAGCAAATGAGATACTATTAGTTTAAGGGCTTTATTTTTATTTTATAATGAGATATGTATCACTAGGGCAGAATGAATTGGAAGGAGCTGTGGATTCAGCTACAACACACCGCTCAACAAAACCAGCAACTTTGGCCACTGGAACTTCAAGCAGCTAAACTGCTCATCAGCAGGAGTACCTCCTCCCTCCTCCGTCAGAGTTTAAGCCAACGAAGGATGCTGTTACTGGTACTAGCTTCAATTTACTACAAAACAAGTGTCAATACCTCACATTTGCAAAGCTATAGTAATAGCTACAGTGCTCCGAAGTCCACAGTACTGAGTATATCCAGATTTTCTAATAGAAATAGTTATGGTGTTCTCTCAAGAAACGGAAAAGAATAGTAGTTTTTGACAAAAAAATGACTTTGAGCATTACGATGTACAATATGTAACAAGTTTTGCTTCACAAACTGTTAATTCAGAATAATGACAGAAACGCCTACTCCTCAGACATGAGAGCCCACGGATAAGGACTGCAAATGACCAGCCTGCAGAATATTTTCCAAGATTCAGCCTAAACAGGGGCAGAAAGCAGATAAGTAGTTGGACATTGATTTTTGAGCTCGAGAGCTGCTTAATTAACAGAAGGCTTTAAAAAGTTCAATGCTGTCATCTACAGCAACTACAGCAGACCTCATCTTGGATGATGCAGAGTCTGCTCCTTTTCGTGAAGTAATGTAGGACATAACATTTCTTTAAAACAAGAAAAAAAACATTCAAAGCGTCTCGAACTTTGTGCAAACTGAGCTCTTCGCTAAATTCTGTTCTGAGACTTCTTAAATCTACTGTACTTTTTACATGAACAGGCCTCCTCTTAAATCAAAATTACAGAAAGAGCGCAATTTGTTTCTTTACATTCTAAATTCATACCCCAACTACAAGACTATGAAAATGCTGATTATGACAAATACGCACACGGGAGCACACGCACAGTTTTCCACCAGTAGGACATACATCACATCATGTTTAATTATTTTGTGTTTTGCATGCCCTTTCCCCGAAAAAAAGAAAGCTTTTGAGCAGTTCTGATAAGCTGACAAAACTACACCGTATACGATTCCAAAGCGTGCACAAAAAGTGATGGTAATGGGAACACTGAGAGTCGCAAGAATATGAATATTCTTACTTAGTCCATGGGGTATGGAACTCGGTGCATGTCTAGAGTAATGTAATTATGGCCACCCCCCAGGTAATCTGGGAAACAGCACATTTACATGTTGAAGGAACATAAAAAGCAAGATTTCCACCTTTTTTTCTTCACTGGGAAAGCAGCGAAGGGAGAAAGCAGCAACACCATTGAAAGAACACAGTTTTAGTTGCAACTGCAAAAGCCATTTCTGAAGCTCTTGTGGACCTTAAAAGCCATTTCTGAAGAATGCGCGTGCATTTGCGACACACGCACATACTTTTATATATATATGTAAAGTTAGTGTGGCAGATCATACATAAAAAAAGCTAACTGGTAAGCGTTTGAAGTTTCTGTTCAAACCTGTTCTCAAACACAGAACAAACTGGCACATATTCAAGAATGTTACTAGAGATTAATATGATAGTCATACATTCTTCTTCCTTCTGGAAATACAAGAAAAGAGATCTAAAATAAGTCAACAGATAAGAAGGAAGACAGTACGCAAAAATAGTTTCCCCACGTTTTCATGGTTTTTCATGAGCAGTTTAGGCTCTAATCTGCCTTCACTGGTGGTAGCTTCAGGAAAAATGAACAACTATTAACCTGGGGGATAGCTGCAAGCCAAAATTTTCCCTCCTACATAATAGTGCTTTTGGGATGGCTTATTACACGTTCTGTAACGCTCAACGCCACTCGTGTCCCCATATTAGCTCCCTTTTACCATTCTCCCACACACACATAAATCAATCTTTATCCTTGGGCAGACAGACTTGTCCCTATTCTCTCTCGCACTGTTTTATGACACATTGCCTTCTGTTCCGACATCTGGAAATTTCAATAACCATCTTTCTGATACCACACCCATTACTTTTTGGTCTGCATCCCAGTCTGCTGTACACCTGAGCACGCCCACAGCGCACGTACAAGTCTCTGGCACTTCCAGCAGCTTTTTTCCAAAAGGAAAAAAAAAACAAACCCACAAACATCCAGGTTAAGTCTTCATTGGAAGATCTCTCATTCAATAACACACGCTGCATTAAACATACGGTAATTTGTTTTCGTGAGTTGTGACAGGTTTGACGGATGGCATTCCTCTTCCATGACATCATCTAGATTAGGGAATTTCAGAATGCTTGCAGATTCTGGATACGGGATGCACACCCTGAGAGCATCCCGACTTTGTGTTGTAACCTGGCCTCATTACGTACTCTGTGCTGTGACCTCTGTGCAAAACAAACAAAGGAGCAACTCTCCAGAGGTGGAAGATGACAGCAGAGGCATCTGACCCGGACGGCCTGGGAACCAGAGCTCAGGGCTTGGCCAGACAGTGCCCCAGTAGGTAAGGGCCGATACACCCTAATCTCTCCCAAGAGCCATCAGTACTACCCTGCAGGCTGCAGCCAGTGAGAAAATTAAAGACCAAGAGCACTAATACTGTTACTTCATCATTTTAATTCTTACTTGGATGTCCATCTTGGGCAACAGTTGGGTTGTCACTCAGCTGCTCCTACTTAAATCTAAAGTTGTTGTTTGGCATTTTCAAAATTATTTGCAGTAAAATTGCATATCTCTGACTCGGGGAGAGAGCGTGTCGAATTACCAACTGTTTAACGTAACCACCGTGGTGTTTTACTGCAACTGCTTGCTCCAGCATCAGCGCACTTGTATCTATTTCCTTAACATGCAGTTTTAATATGGGGCTTGCTATTAGGCATTGCATCGTTTCTGTCATAAAGCAGCAAAAACAGCTGATGATCTTACTGGCAAGCAACATAACTCAACAGAAGCCATAATTTACTATCTGACACTGCTAGGTCTTTGTGTCACTATTCAGGGTGCCTAAACAGCATGTGGAAGAACATCACCAAGCATTTTCTGTACCTCTTTCTACCCCTCTTTCACGTGTCTCAGACAGACGCCACGTCCCATGAGACAAATAACAGCCAGGATAACAGCAAAGGTTATTTCCAGCAATATAGTAACTATGCAGCTGCAGAAACAAACTGCTCTGCCTCACCACAATGAAATATGCAAATAGGTAGATATCCTCATAGACCTTTCAACTTGTTACAGGACTGGATATGTACAGACTGCTGAAGTAAGTTTTTTCGAGGGGAACAGGCTGGAACACCCATCTCTTCCCCCCCTGTTTATCCATTTCTGCTCTCTTGTCGTGCTCATCACCATGATTTCTTTATTCTCTAGTCCTCCAGAAGCAAACGGAATCTAATGAATGCATGATTTAATCAGCTGTTCAGAATATTTCATCCTGCTGACAGACGAACAATTTATCGCGATACAGACAACAGAGCAACGCAGGACTAAGGATAACAAAAACAAATCCTCAGATGACCATGTGGCCTACACACATTTTTTTGAGTTCCTTAGCTCCAGTCTGGATATTGGCATGGAGTTGTTTTCCAGGACACCTACTCCTTTTTTTTCGTACAGTGGAACTAAACAATTAGCTCAAACCCCACGATATCTAACATTTGTTTTAGTAAACAGAAGAAGTCTTTCATAAACAGTTATTACTGAATAGCACAGAGCTTCACTCCTACAACCACAGTCAATACTTTTTCTCTTTACCCCTTCTTTATTTTAAAGTTAAAACAAATGCCTTCAGCCTACTTGCTGCAGTGGGCAGCCCTTTCTGGCAATTAAAGCTACTAAAAGGCTTTTTAAACTGCATTAAGAAATACCATCACAGACACTTGTTATGGATCGATATTCTAAACCTGTCAAAGTATCAGACAGCATATGTGTTCATGGTCCCTAAAATAAAATACCAAATTTTGAAAATATAATCACTCCTTTCATAAAAAAAGCAAACTGTGTCTAATTATGTGAGTTATCTCCACTACAGACACCGCGTATTCTGTGGAAGATAAGGCAGCAGGGGAGGTCTGCGCACATTCCTGTAAGAGCCCACTCGGGCTGTCTGGGAGGGAATGCGTGTTGCTAAGGCATTCCTTCGGCTTCTCAGGGTCAGCATCATCTCCAGCCTACTACAGTAAGCTGCAGAAGAACGACAAGCATCCAAAGAGAAGCCGGGGGCGGGGCACGCGTGCGCGTAGAAACGCAAACGCGGTCCAGCTGAAGTTATTGGAGATCCTGGCCTGAGCTCCCCAAATATCCAGGACCCATTTCTTTTTCCTAGGGCTAGAATCATACACCGCGTGGAAGCAGAAAGACAGCAACAAGGGCAGTTCCTCTCCATCCACAGCGGGCTGGTTACGGCCTCAAATAGGTGACGGGAGCCTGAATTCAGAGACTATCGCTTCCGGAGGGAATAGAAACCCACTCCTCAGGGCAAGGATGATTTCACCACCTTTCACCAAAGGTATTGAGTTTGATGTTGATATTATTGAAACCATCAACCAACTTTTGAAATTAGAACCATGCTCGACTGTTTGGATTCTGCGGCAACCCGGCAAGCTCCCCGTAAGTGAACATGCCACCCGCCCTTGGAGCTGTTTATAACATATACCCAGCACGGGCAATTCGCATCATTTCACATTATTTCCTTGAGCACAAACCACTGCTTGCCCTTAATTTCTACAGGAAACAGACAGCAGTGCAACGTGAATACCAAAGAGTTTTGTCCTTTCCTCAGGAACGTTACTTCATTGTGAAATGAGCTTCTGAAGCCACAGTAAGCCTTCTCTAATAGGCGTGGAAATAGATAACACACGAACAGAAAGAAAAGCAGTTCTTCCTCACCAAGCACTTAATCTACATCCCAATAGGATTTGCGTACTGTTGAGAAGTTTGTGCTTTTGCATAGGCTACCTTAATGATAAACACTCAAGTAAAACAAGAAAAGTGCTATTTGGTTCTGAGTGTGAAGGGTCCCCTTGGTACTGCCGCTGCTCAGAGAGTCAAGCAGATGAACCCCCCCGAAGTAATGGCAAGGGAGACCCATTTCAGCAACCTTTTGTCAGAAGGCCAGGACGCCTCTTGGCACAGCAGACTCGACGACAGTTGCAAATGACGGTATCTGATCCACACAGGGCATTGAGTTTATCATACCTTTTTTGTACAATTCCCTTGCTCCCACTATTTTTGGCTAACCACTTGGGTGGGTGTGAATCACCCAACTTGTCGCAATTGTTGACAGTACTTAATGAGCTGGGAGGAAAAGAATTTGCAACAAATTTGTTTGTCGAACACGACACCTCGTTCATGACCTAAGACAGCTCTGAAGATTCTGACGGAGAATACAATTATGGGATATTGGAAATTGTCCTACGTTGTGCTTGGTGTAAGCACATGAATAGGATTTAGCTGCAGCTTTGCCAACCGACTTCTACGTGTTTATCCCTTTTCAATGTTGTCATCTCCATGTTTGCTTTGACATACAATTTAGAGTTTCATAATCATAAATTCTGTCACTGTAACTTAATACTTTGTAAAACCTTTGAAAACAAGACATGTCCTGGAAAAGTAAGAAGGACATCAAGCGGAGTGACGAGTAAGTTCATCATGAAGTACACCCTCCCTATAAATGTCTTATGAATATGCCCTAAAACCTGTGGCTTGCTTTTCTGCAAAATAGTTCAAGTTGTTAACAAACCAAAGATTATTCTTTTTTAATCAGTGCTGGTTAAAGCCTAACTAGTGTCCCCCAATAAAAAAAAAAAAGATGACACACAAGGTCTAAGGAGCATAGATATAACCCATTTTCAATACATGTTCCTGTATTTAGGGGCTTCTCATCATCTTTTCAGTGTATTCGGTAGCTAAGAAATCACCCCCAAAACCATTAGCAAGGATCTCAAATTGTAATTTGTTTTTTAGAATGCTGACTTAATTCTTTAAGTCATCTGAAAGTTTATCATCACATAAGACAGAAATCGCCTTTTTTGATATGTGGATCTTTCAACCTCAGTAAGCTCATGGAGAATGGCATTCGCAGTGGCCTTGAGAATGCAGGTTTGTCTCAGACTTACGTCTCAGCCTGGGATGAAGAGGAGAGCTAGACTCTAGAAGTCACAAATTTCTTCCTTTCTTTGCTTTCTACTACAGGAGTGTTTTGTTCTAAACTCAAGTCTGGTGTTTTTGCCACACGTACGTGATTCTGCCATCTCTTTCCTATCTGCAGGGACAGGGAGTATAAGGACAGGATGCATATGGGATAGAATTAGAATAGACACATACAGGTGAGAAAGAATATGAACTGTAAGAACAGAAGAGGAGCGTACAAGACAAGGAGCTGTAAGACAAAAGCGGTGCCTTCATAGCACTAAATCTCTGCAGCAGTCTAGGCAGCGAGGCTGAAGTGGGATCAATAGAAGTGCTATAGCTCTGATCTCCCAGTTGTCCTCAAGGTACAACAGAGTACATACAACTCACACCACTGCAGGGGAGCAGGAAAGGATATATTCAGGCCTTATTCCCATTCCTGGTTGGGAAATACATACAGACCTCACTACTGGGATGTGATTTCACACCCCACGTAATAGGCATAGGTCTGTACGAAGGTGCACGACCAACTAACTCCTTTGCAAATTATCTCGCCGTGACATCAATGAGGGTAGCGACTGCAAGACTGTAAACCCAGGGTTTGATTACAATCAAGTCTCAACACTCATGTGCTACAGCAACAGCAACCACAGTGTTCTACTTTTACTAGCCAGATTAAAGAATTCAGACATTATTTGAATATGTGGCAGAGACAGCAGCACCTGAAGTATCTGACCATGGCACTACGTGATAAATTATATGCCATAGCTCAATAAGCTCATGGCTCAAAACTGGGAGCTGGGTTCACCTAATATCACATGAAGCTGTGGCTTGAGAAAATGTCCAGTTATCCCATCTCTAACTGCAAGGCTCTCAAACGTACATCAAGCGTGTCAGCTTGGGCGAACAATTATAAAGAGAAGAATTGGGATTTGCCTGCCTGTCAGTGAAAAGCACCCATTCATTTTCCCCATCATCACATACCTTCAAAAGATGGCCCTCACAGATAGCTCAAACCAAACTTCAGGCAAGCTGAGCTGTGTGTGTATTCTCTGCCTTGTCTTCCTTCTTGAGGCACTACTCAGCCAAAATCAAGTAGGCCTATCCTGACCAAGGATTATTTCGGCTCTAGTGCATTGCACAGCCCTGGCTTTGCCTCTCCCATCTTCCCCAGAGAACTCTTTTCCTTTGCTGAACTCCCATGGGCGATCGCCTGCTGTCTCTCCGTCTGACTCCCCCCGTCTCTGGTCTTGCAGTTTTAGCATTTCTCTGCCTAATGGCATCCATCCTTGCTTTTTGTCTTTGTCCGGCAATACAAAACAGAACACAGGATCAAGCCAGTGTGGTATGGTTTTCCTTGCTACCCTAACAAACCGTTTTCCCAAAAGTCTTGGGCTGACCCTTTGTCACTTCGTTAGTTATTTCTTCCCATCTCAGCACTGCTACGTATGTATTACGGTATTCTCTCGAATATTCCCACTCTGAGAACATTACCTATTTTGGTCACTGGAAACTGCTGATTAGATCATTAAAATCAGGAAATTTTTATTATTTTCTATTATTAATGATAAGTTAGCAGCTAAGGCTCCATATTACCCACAACATCCTTCCCTCTCACAAAGGGTGGACTGTGCTAGTGCTCGACTGCGTCTGACTTTAACCAGTAACTCCGCAGTAGTGCTTACGTTTCAGAGATCTCTCTTGCTGATACACAAGAAGCCGTCACAGATTTGCATAATGTATTCCATCAAGTTCAACTGGATACAATAGTGCAACAGAATACAATGTAGGGTACTAATACGGGGATACAAAAGAGCCACATACCACTCAAAGGAACAATTCCAATTATTTGGGTAACCAGAAAAAAACCCCAAGAATTGTGTATATATGATTTCAGGTGATGACTGTATAAAGCTAACAACGTGAGTCACAATTTCATTATGTAATAAACACTAGTTAGCCATGTAGAATCTAAATAAAGTCTGTCTCGCAAATGCTTTTTAAAGTCAGGTTGGTGCAAGTGGTATTTATTGTCTCAGAGTTACAAAACGGGGCATTTTTAGGGATGAGAGCAACCTTTCAGCACTCTAAGTGTATTAAATACTTAAATAAGAGAGGAAGGAAGTACAAAGATTTCCAGTAGTTAGTACGCACAAACATCTTACCAGATAAACATACACGTAAACTCTGGTTTTCCACAGAAAGTGCATGCCTAAATTGTCAATGTGGCCAACTCCCTAATGCTCCTTATTAACTCTTAGCATCTCAGAGTTTATCAGGCATAAAATCTTACTGATTTTTATTCCTTCCCAACCCCATGGCTCAGGGGGGAGAGAAAAGGTACAGTATGACCTCCCCATACAGAACAAGCTGCAGAATCTTGTACAACAACATCAAACTATCAATTTGAAATAGATCTTACAAATTGACATAATCTGTAAATCCCAAAGATATAAGAGAAAAATCTATCCATATAATGTTTCAGAGGTAAAATTCAGCAGCAGTTAAAATACAGCACTTGATTTATACTTGTAATCTTCAACATTATGAATGGATTATTCATACTAGTTTATCTTTTGTTCTGTCTGGAGAAACTACATTGGGATACGATTCCTGTACTTATACAGAAAGCGTTTGGAGGATGGTCCTAACTTTAAAAGATATTAACAAGCTCTGAGCTTCTGTTCTGTGTACTAACTTTGGAATAGAAAGTCACCATTCTAATCCCTTCCTATAAAAGCAAAGCAAGTTAATTGCCTTTAGACACAATCTTAAACTTTGTACATTTAATAATTTTACTTTTTATTGGATTAGCTGGGATTTGGAACGTCACACAGCACACAAGCCTGTAGGGAACAGTACTAGAAGCAGTGGGCAGGACAGGGAGAAGAACAATCGCAAAGTGTCACCCATTGTGATGGGACACACCCTGTAAAGAAAATTTTCCTTTGCAAAACCTCACGAAAGACAATCTTATCTCAGAAACAATGACAAATCCCCGGGACGTGCCCACTCAGTAATTTCCTTTTCATTTCACCATTTGGACAAGAGAGCTTTTGGCACTAGGTTCCTAATATTAATTGTGCCAAAGTAGCAGTAAGAAAGTGAATGAGACTAATAACAGGGAAAGATCTCAACACCTTCCAGGTTTTCTTCTGCTTTTTGACTTCCTGCTATTTTTCACAAACTCCCTCATTTTCTTGAAATCACTTTCCTTAGAGTAGAACAGATACAGCCCTGAGAATAGACACGTGTTACTGCCAGAGAGTAGTAAGAGGAATGTTAATGTTGCAAAGTCAAAGATGAATTATAGAGCACTGAAGTTCATTTTGCTCCCTTGTACGCATACTCTACAGTACAGTCTGCAGTTACAGGCAGAAACCGACTCCTGGGGTTCTCAGTTCCAGAAACAATCACTGCCACAATCACCTCTACTTATTAGGAGATTAAATTGCAGGAAAGAGTTTCTTAATGACTGCAGTCCCGGGCTGTGGTATATACAGCACAGTCTTAGCAGAATTTAGCTTCCAAAGTCTTCTAAGTCTCTATAAAGCTCGTAAGGATCTGCCGTGTTTCTGAAATGTATCTATTTTTCCAAAAAATTATTCCTCTACCAAATGGCAAATTCCTGCTTTTCAGAACAGAGGCAGCAAAGCTTTACTGATCCTTAGTGTTTTGTTCTTTAGCATTGGCAAAGCAAGCTATTCTTCCTGATCGCTCTTTTCAAACATATCATAGCCAAAACGGTAACATCACTAGTCGCAGCCAGGCAAAAATACATGGAAAATTTCACATCAGAACTACTGAAGAGAGGAAATGCTGTAGTGTGCTACAAGACAGGATTTTAGGATGCGAAGCACCAAGCAGTTATAACAATAGATGCCACTATCACTTTTTTTTTAATACTTATGATCTATGTACATGTATGATTACACTACGCAGGACAATAATATCTAGATTTTTCATACGCTTAACATTTTTTCTTGCTACACAGAAAAACTGCACCACCTCAAGAAAGGATTATACAGAGTTTACTTAAACATAGCTTAAAAGAAGAGAATTGAAAATCAATTTTACAGAATAAAATTCACTTTTTTGAAACCAAATCTGTGCAGAACAGCATAAACCAGAAGCGGACAGAAAACACAACAGACCATTTTCAACAGCAAAAGGACGGTGAAAACATTTCACGTCGGCCTGATATCAAACTGAAAAGGAGCTTGTCTTGAGTTACAGCACGCACCTAGGCGATCAGGCAACCTTCCTGGCACAAGCCCAACCTGAAGGAAGAACCACCCGACGTGAAGGTGGAAGGTTGTGCCTCTCCTCATTCGAGACTCACATTTCCTGTTCTACTGAAAAAGCAGCACCCAAAAGCGCATTCCTCCGCGCTGAAGTTATAGATGGAAGTTGGCAACGCTTTGGTGAACATATCTAAAAATATATGTCTACAGATGCATTAGACAAGTAGGGAAGAATTAGAAGTTGCAAAAGTTTTGAGAAATAAACTATTAGGCACTGGAGAGCACTTCCCGGTGGCAGTACAGAATGGCATGGTATAGAGTAGACCCAGGATTTGTAGCAGGTTTGCAACGGGTATATCGTGAGACCAGTGCCAGTAGTCAGAGAGATGACATTAATGTTTGATTTCATATGAAATTCATCAAGATTTCCAAAATACCCCCAATCACACTTCATTTTCCATTGGTCCTTCACAAAAAATAATCACACACTCCTCACCCCCTAAAAGTCACCGCCTTGATACTCAGTTTTGCCTTATGTTGTTTCACAGGATAATTTCTTGTATTCCTCCTGTTTATACATTTTTAACAATACCTGATGTATCCTATCATTGATTGCCTTTTTTTTCCCCCCCAAAAAATTGGAGTGTGTTAATTTGAAAAAAAAATAAAAATAGATGTCACCACGATACACCCACTTTCAAGCATTTATTTCTAGATTATTTTGAAGTGTACCATAGTTTCTACAGAAGTATAGCTCTATCATTGTACATTTTATCTCCAGAGGCACGTTGTGTTTTATGAACTAGTGGGCAAGTCCAAAAGCAGACCATACCCACAGCACAAACCTTCTTTGAAACAAATGACAAGACATCTTACAGCGAGGAAAGTAACGTTCGTTACAAGAAGAGTCTCAAATTCACAGAGATACTTGGCTTGACGACTCACGGGGAAGTGCCTGTAACTACTTTTTCAATCCGTTCAGTATTGCTTTAGAGAAGTAAACTGATCTGCCTTTTTATAATTCGTGCTCTCTGCTGCTTCGGGATCGTTCCAACTAGGTGTCACCTCCCCCGTGAGGGGAGGCAACAGTCATTTTGCCTGCCTACTAAAGCCACCCCTCTTCTCCTCCTGTTCTTCCCAGTCTGTGGTGAAAATGACTCCCAGGCTTGGCTGCTCTCGCTGGACTCCTGCCAGTCCAATCCCAAGCATAGAGGGCTCTCTGTATGCAGGTATTTTCCAAGGTAGTGTTCAGCAGACAAAAAAAGAAAAGGAGGCGCCTCTAAGCTGCTTCCAATGACAAGTCAATGAAAGGAGCTCTAAGAGTAGCAGCAGAGGTCAAGACACAGAGAGGATCCCTGCCATCGTTGTGCTTTTGTGATCAGTGCCATCACGGAGCACAAGATGCAAGGGGCTGTTATTCACACAACTGTCAAGGTAACAGCAAAAATCCCCATCTATTAAGAAACCCTTTAGTGCCATTGTGTCTAAACAGAAGATTTCAAAAAGGGCTTCAATCCCTGCGTTTCCAGAGTTGTACAAACTGCTGCAAAGACAGGTCAGCAGCCGACTTGGACATGCTGCTGCAGGGAGGTGTGCCGGTTCGTCTTACGTGCTCTATTTGCAATTACATCCAGAAAGGAGTTAAAAGTACTTGACCCGTCCCCTGTTTAAACAGTCTGCCTGCTACCAGACTGTACGGATCAAAGGGACTCTGACCATCTCCTTCCGCTTAACCTGCTCCCTTCAAATCACTATGCTCAAAACAAGTTCTAGAGACTCACAGCTTAAAACTTTATTTTCCTGCTCTATCAAATTGACAGCCCTCAGTGTGACAGTAACATCTCTAGCCACTTTCATTCTCTATGCTGAATTTTATTCCTTCTCCTGCAGTCTGCCTCCTCAAGCCCTTTCCCCAATATTGGCATTATGAAGATGACAGAAATGAACTGTTACACGATGCACATGTCTATTGTCCAGTGCAGAAGAGCAGTAGGAAACCAACTCTGATTTGCAGTTTCATCTTCGACTAAACGTCAACAAGAATAATGGAAAATTAATCCAGTAAGAACAAAAGAACCAGCCAGGACAGTTGAATTAATCTTCACCCCTAATCTACATCATCGGTCGGGGTTACTCCATTTCTAAGCGACCAATTTACAATAAAATAAAGCACAGCCTTTCTTGAGAATTACTTTACAGACAGAACTAGCAATTCATCTAGTCAACCATCATCTTGATTCTCCTTTTTCGTATCACTAGTTATCAAAAGCTCTATAAAATGACCACACCGTGCCTGGCTGCTGCAGCTTCAGATATGCAGACTTTCTGTCTGCATTCACAGCTGGAGAACAGCATCAGCGATGTACCTTCACCTGTGCCAAGTATCTGTTTGAAAGTAACCTCAACAAAACGCAGGACAAGCACTCACTGGAGTTTGGTAGCTTAATTATCAGATCCAAACTCTTGTTGTGTCCCACTGCAGAGAAAAAGAAAAAAATAATAATATATATATAAACACAAATCAAACCGAGAGCCATGTAGGAAAACATTAGTCCCTATGCAGCGGCTTAGAAGTCTGAAAAATTATTTAAGGGATATGCAGAAACGTATGGATGTGTAACAAAAGAAATGTCTCAAGGCAGCGTAACAAAATAGCTGGGATAAAGTTCAATGTAATCTCACAGTTATGCAAAAAGAAAAAATAATCCACGTTACCTAGTATTCAAACTCAGATACAGGCCAAGACGAACCACTGTCTGTGATTTAAGAAAGCAAAATGAAGTTATTGGCTGGGAAATTTAAAAGATGTGTTACCACAAGAGAGAGGAGAGCGACAGTAGATACCAGCATTTCATTTGTTCCACAGGATTATTTTATGATAGAAACAGGACTTCAGTCAAGGCAACCATATATACTGCATTGACAATTTAGAACCCATCAGCAACATCATACAGTATATGTGTAAGGTCATAATTTAATTTTAGTTCACAATTTTCTCTGTCTCTCATACACACATGGAAAAAAGGACGTACGAGGGCAACGTGCGCTAAAGTAGCTCATAACTTGTGTGACTGATGCCTAGAGCAAATAACGCCACTCTCATCCTTGCATCGATTGCACTGACTGAAGTCTGATTTGTTGACTGAATCCTGTTAGAAAGGGAGTAGCAAATAGAAACGCACACTGTTGTAGGAAGACAAAAGTTAGCCAAGTGCCATACTGCTCTTTAAAACTACGCTTACGGGTGAGCCTCCTCACACCAGAGGGGATGTTTTAACTCCACCAGAGAGACTCTGGCTGCCCCACCGAATGGGAAATGTTACATTACTTCAAGTTGCTTTGGTAGATGTTATCAACACACATGTCTCTTTTAATGACAGCATCCTATGCATTCCATGATTTTTAGTGCATTGAAGGATAGTCAAGAAGGGAGCTATAAGGAGACAACTCTTTTTGGAGATGACATACACTGTTAACACTTCAATCACAAGAATGCTTCCTGAAGGGACCAGAGCGAGAAGTACATTAATCCGCAGTATCAGACACACATCTCACTGACGGACAGCAGCTGCATTCACCAATGTGCACTTCCAACCCCCATAGCACTCTTTTTTATACGTCTAAGAAATGCCGAACTGGTAAACCCAATTTTAAACAATGAACTGTTAAGCGCCGCTGCTGAAGCATTCCCTCTGACACGCAGTATTGATTTCGTACATGTAATACATAGATTACTTAATCATACAGGAATGTCATTATTACTTATCACTCAGCAATACCCACTTAGTGGAACCTGTTACTGTCCTTGATAACTATAGCCTATTGAAAGGCAGATGATAATTACTTACAAAGGAAGTCGCACCCAATTTTGCCCCACTGTGTATGGAACATTCATGGCCCATCACTCAGGAATTGTGCAAAACAATTGTTTACCTGTCAAACTGGCATTCCTTGTTTCTAGAGAAGACACCACGCAGCAGCGTTACCTCTCATTAGATTGCAAAACATTAATCCCAGAATTGCCTTTCACCTATAAGACGGTGCATTCATGAAAGATTCTCTTAGTTTCTGCCTTTTTCTTCCCATATTTACGTTTGCATTTATAATTTGGGATTTGCGCTACGCTATGAATGAAACAGCTTTCAGCCCAACTCAGCTGGAAGACAGTCGTAGAGGAAATTCAATGCATGGGCTTGGACCAGACAGGGGTTTAATAGGATCAGCTTCTGAGATGTAAGCTGTCGTGCTTTCATTTGCAACCACTGATGACATCTGAACTAGACTGTGTATTTCTGCAGTTGCAGCAGAGAAGGCACATGCGCATGCATAGGTTTAGAGTTCATATACAACACACAAAACCGAGCATAAGCAATTAAACGCAAAGATGCAGCGAGAGAAGGGATAGCCTTGTCAATAAAAAAAAAGTCAGTTTGAAATGAAAGACAAAAGGATAAAAGAAGAAAATGCTGTATCAGTTTATTTTAAATCTGTATTTTTCCACTTCTCTGGAGGGCTTGGATGGCTTTGTGCTATTTTAATACTCAGGCTATCGTTTTCCAAAAGCACTTGAATGAACACTGAAGGACGAAGGTATCATTCTGAAGGGCATAGCTGCTTGCAGCGAGGTAGCCCTGAGTTCTTCATTCTGTTGATTCAGTGTCTCTTCAGCTGAGATGAATGATAGGAAGTGCCTCTGTCAGCAACCTCACAACTTCATCTTTATTGCATACTGCTATGCCACAGCAAGGAAGTCAACAGCCTCTTAGTGGAACCCATCGATGGCCCATATCCTCATCACTAAGGGCACAACCAGAACAGGATATACTATTTAATGAGCTATGAAATCTCTCATGCCCACCCAAATATGAAGTCTGCTTTAACTTCCTAAATTTTGCCTTTGAAAGAAAACTGCAAGGGAACATACTTCCTGACATTCAGCTGCTTTATTGCTTAGATGACCCAGATAATATTTTTTCAACACATTTGCTCAGCTGAGTTATGAACTAGCTTCTTTGGGGAAAAAGCATTATGCAGAGCATCAAGACTCATGAGAAGACGCCTTGTCTCACTGCTGAATTCAGAGAAGTCGTCCTGCAACATTAAGAAAAACTGGTCAGGAAGATCAAAGGAGAAGGAAAAGCAATTAGCAGATTGGCACTTATCCCTCTTCAAAAGAAACAGTTTTGCAGCTTTTGTTGATAAGACCAAACTACTACCATAGTTTAAGGGGCTCCTAACAAACTACAGTAAGTCACAGGGGCATCAGTTTAAGGCTTATGAAACATGTCTCCTTATTTTAAAATCTGAATTGGTGAGCAATATTTGCCCATTATGGTGAGGGAATAGCCTCAATATTCCAATTACCAGTTAGAGATAAAGGAAAAAGGCCCACAACATAAAAGAAAGGACAGTGCAGACTGTATAAAGTTTGGAAAGTTGATGCTTAAAAAAAAAAAAAAGGACAGCCTAGATATTGACTGCTACTTTTCAACATAGCCCAAGAAAACAGCAAACACTATGCCCAGTGGAATCCCCCTTGCAGTACAGATAAATAAGTTTCATATTGAAGGTCCCGTTTCTGACTGACAACACGAACGACTGTGTCAGACAAGAAGAGCTTACCTGATTTTACAGATTCTAGAAAGCAGCAGAAGCCCTCCAAGTCATCATTTAAGAAGAGAAGAGGCAGCAAAGACTCTACGCATGGACTAAAGATCGATATTACAGAATGATAAACCAGGAACAGATGCACAACCAGAAACATTCAAATGAAAAGGCTCGTTTGGGACATCAAGTGTCAGACTGGGGACAGCACTTACGGGGCTGTAAAGCAAGTCAAGACACTATTGAGTACCCTAATGAAGGAAGTTTTACGTGGATGCATGAAATAGCATAGAATCAGGAACAGGACATTAGAGTCGCTGCTTGTGTTCTTGTTGACGTTTCTCCTCACCACTGTCACATCAATAATGATCGCCACAGCCAGGAGTTAAGTCTTGAGTGAGTTCTGGTTTATCCTCAAAGGATTCTAGAATGGCTTCAGCCAAGCTAAAAGGCAGCTGATTCAGTAAGACAAAACATGCAAGCTGAAGCAGAAATGCAACTACCTCTTACTAGCTGCATGTCTTATCTCAAAGTATATTCAATGAAATTAAGTCCCTAATTATCTCCTCTTGAGGTTTGCCTCCAAAAGGGGACTTGTGGATATACTGGATCAAAGAATAATAAGGAAATGAGTGAAATTGCTGCAGTTCTGTTATGCAAGAGTGGAAAAAGCACAACGGAAGACCCATAAGGCTAGCATTTGCAATCTCAGGCACCGAGAAACATCACGTATTACAGAAGACTGTTCTGGCTTTCAGTTAAACACAGAACCACACTTTGAAATAGAAAAATAGATAACAGAGTTCATGATACTAGGTGGGATAGAGAAAACGGTGATTATTTGGTACATTATAGTACCAAATACCGAAAGTGTTATCAACAGAAAGCTGTAGTTAATGGATGTTAGCTGGTAACTTTCACAGTACTGACTACATCTATACCCAAACCTCAGAAAAAGCAGGCCACAAGGGATGCGGGAGATATACCTCAACTGTTTCATCCAGGGCTTTTCAAAACAAAGTTAACTAAATCAACCAAACCCAACACTAAACCCCACAACGAAAAGCCACCCCCAAACACAACAGAGAGAAAATCCACATGGTTCCAGTCAAATTGCTACTTGATTTATCAACATATTATTCAGGGAAGGCTATGTCCTTATTTATTTGTGTAGACTTTTCACGTGACATGAGGAAAGGCAGCTTTTTAGTCAGGTCTCCATGCTGCAGGGAACAGCAGTTTGTGCTGTGACTTGACAAAAAGCGCCGCTGCACCCAGAAGGATCACAGATTTAGCATTCTGTCCTCAGGTATTTGCGTAACGCAAAGAGCAGCATCAATACCAAACCATTTTGGCTCATACAGACTACTTTGGGACAGGTGAGGCACCAGTGCAAAATTTTTCGACAATGATTAAGGGATCATTTGTGAGAATGGAGGAAAAAAAGAGGGGACGTAATTTGATGTCTTCACCTTAAGAATGGCCACCACCCTTTGCAGCAAGAGAATTACGTCCAAGGGTGGGAAGTGGCCCACTCATTGATGTCTGAGACTGACTCAGGCTACTGAAGTTTACTCCACCCTAACACGGTGGCTTTAAAGATCACAGCCTGATCCATCCTCTGAGTGCGTGTTCTCTTTGCTCCCATTCTTCTCCTAAGTTATTACAGTTCCATTCAAAAAAAATCTGATGTACAGATGACCAAATACTTATTTGATAAAAAGAAAACCCAAACAGGCTCATTTTAGGGGAACAATATATCTCATCACCAAACAACATCATGTAATGTGTTTCCCGTGGTGCTTCTCTCCTCTCGCATCCGCAACAGTCAAGGAAAACGTACACGGACATAAATCAAGGGCTGCTCCAACTTGGCACTACAAACTCCCACCACAAGCACATTATCTCATAGCACTGAAAGCAAACAGGTGACATTCTGCAGAGTTTGGTCACTAAATACATTATCTGTATCATGTCAAATACAAGTAACTCCTTCACCAAACAATAACAGCCTCAACTAAAACTGTACTGGTAACCTTCATGAACAACAGTAGCATTGTAGTGTCTTGCAGAATTAATAATAGCATAGCTGAAACAGCACCTAGAAATTCCAGTTTAGGGAAAAGATCTACGAGTTCTCCAGCTCTTCAGTTAAGTGGGTTTCCCAGTAATTGTCACTGTGACTTGGGCAGTTTTGCCCTGAATGTTTTTGAGGGGATGATTAATTTGGGTTTGGCTGTTTTAAAAAGGGATGGGAAGTAAATGTTTTGTCCTGCTCCCCACACACTGCAGGGACAGCCAGAGAATTATGGTCAAGAAGCCCACTCCAGATCTGCTTTGCTCTACCTTAAAGCTCTTATTCAATAGAGGTCTTCAGGTGCCCACGCTGCTTCCCTATCCCAATCCACATCACTACAAGCAACAGTAACTAAGGGATGACATTATGGCTGATTTGCACGTTTTCTTGAGGATTTTCAGCTATTTCACTCAGCAGCAACAGAAGAAAACTTCTATAAATGTTCAAGTTATACGATAGAGACAAAGCAAGGAGGGCTGATTTGGGGGCAGGTGGACATTCCACCAAATGACTCATCAGCCTGAGGAAGCCCGATGCTTTGGCATTTGACAGTAAACAGCTACAGTCACAGAACCTCCGAAGACAACGCATTTTCACCTTGTAGGCCTGTAATCACCGCAACCTGCAAAGAGCGATATTCAGATGAGATCTGTTTCTTTCGTTTCCTTCTGCCACTTGAAGATGCTACGCCTTCTCCTGGAAAGTAAAATTCTACATCAGAAAAGCGGTAGGCAGTACCCGAATGGAGATGTACCAGCAACAAGCTCTAGACTCACCACAGCATTCAAAACAGCCAGGCTAAGAATTTGAAAGGACACTAAACAGGCAGGGGGTTCAAGAGACATGGAAAAGTCAGGGTCACAAAGGGACCGCTCTCATGGTAAGCGCCAAATCAGTTAAGTTTTTGTACTGGACTATCCTAGAAGAAGCGCCTTTGACATAGGAAATCCAACAATAAATATTTTTATGGACAACAGGTCGATATGCAGCTGTTAATGCACTTTCAATTCAAGCGTTATCTGCTAGTTACGAGTGAATTTAGAACAACATTGGGTTTGGAGGCCCACACTAGGAGAACTGCCGAGATATGAAAGCTCAAATAGGCAATAAAAAATTTATTATCCCACTTACATTGTAGGGCCTGCACACCTACAGGATCCATATAATTTGCATCTGTTGCTGATAGTGGTCTTTTCAGTTTAGGTATCTAGTTTAAGGATCAGTAGACAATTAACAATTGATAACCGGCTCAAATAGCTCACTTGATATCTGTCTCCGAGGCATACTCCCACACTGTCCGTGTCTCAGTTCACTCTCTCAGCTACGCTGAACAATAACTCCAAATCAAAACAGAGGCAGCTGCGCTAACAATGTCAATAAGAAAAAGGCTTCAGTGCTGCCTTAAAAAAATTAAATAAAAAGTATCATCATTTATTGGCTACGTTTCCTTTAACGTTGAAGTCTTATAACTTGCTCTCAAAACCAAATTATTAAGAGTAGGTAATGGAGTTCCATAATACTTGTGAGTTGCTGGTTAAGTGGATTTTAATAATTGAGAATGGAAAATTTTATCATTGTGCACCAGAACCTTGTGAGGATGAAATGCTGGTGAGCTGAAGTTTCCTTCGATTTGGCATTTTATTCTCATTTCAGCAGGATTAGAGGGTGCTCTGGCCCTTCGGCTTCTTCCAATAAAATTATTTAAACTATCTAATAGGCTTCTTAATTTTTCAAGGGCAATATACAAGGTAAGAAGCAAGTTAGTAAAAAAATAAATATAAAAGGACAGGCGGGTTGCTACATAAATTAGATCGGGCACAAACCAAAAGGCGATATGTGCGTCCGTCACAGAGTCACAGCCCAGGAAATAGTAGGCTGCACTGCGTGCCAACCAGCTTGGAGGTCACGGCATCTACTACATATACCTCTTCCCTCCTACTTGATGCAATCTCAGTCATTAAAACCATGCAGATAACGCCTGTGTACGCTCAGGGTTATGTTTCCAGAGAAAAAGTTTAAGAACCAGCTCTCTCAATTGAAAATGGTAAAGCATGTGAATTGTCCCCTGATGTTTGCTTTTTCCCCCTCTTCACCCATCATCGTTTTTACTTTTGCTAATACACGGGTTTCCAGTCTTTCCGGTTTTTACATCTTTCTGGGGTTTTGCTAGTTCCAGAATTCTTCCCTGGAAGACTCGAATTACAGGGTTTTGTTACTAGACCCTGCCCCACCAGCTGCCAAAAAAAAAAAAAAACAACAGGAAAAAAAGAGAGGCTTACATTTGAACTATTAGGTAGAACCAGAGGCCAGTTACAATGCAGATAAACGTTAAAATGCAAGTCATTGGTGTCAGTGATCATGAAGAATTAAAAAAAAGCAATTGAAAAATACAACCTGGCCTGATGTAAAATTCCTTTAAACACATGCCCACTTTGCATCTCCCGTTGATTTTCCCTTCTGCAAGCCACACACATTTTCCTATGAATCTTTCTATTTCATGAGGCAAGAATCATCCCTTTTAGAAAAGAAATTAAAAAAATAAATGCTTGGATTAGCCAGGCCTTACTGACCTTCCTTCATGAATAAACAATGAGCTTTTCCAGAACTGTGAGAGAAATTCATTATATACAATGAATGTGTTTCTTTGTTGTCAGACAAAAAAAAAAAAATCCAGTGCAGTATCAAAGCACTTTGTTCTATGCTACTTTCCCTTCGCAGTTTTTAAATCTTGAACTTCTGGAGGGAGGAATTAACCCTCCCAGGCAAAGGGCTCTGAACACTTATCACATAAGTATCAAAAATTACACTTAAACCAACTACATGTACCGTATTTGCCTTGCTGAACCTCTTGACACTGGGGTGGATTTAATCAAAATGGGAATACACTCATTTGGTTTTTCCCTTTTAGCTTTGGAGCTTTAAAAGATAAACTCAGACCCTTCCTGCTTTTGTTTCTTTCCTAATTGGATAAAACTGTGGAGGCATTAAAACTACAGTAATTCCAGTCAGTCAAATTGTTTAAAAGTAAGACATCACACATTTTTCTTTTTAGAGGCCAATATCCTTCATTAAAGTGTTCCTTTCCTGCCTTCACAATTTTTTAGGCAATAGATTTCCACTTCACTGTCTCTTTGAATGCCTGTAGAACTGTCAAATGCAGTACATCAAACGTCTCAAGTAATACATGCTGTTTCCAAAAAGTCTTAAAAGAACCTGAAGTATCTTTATGGTTTAGGACCCCAGATAAAAAAAAAAAAGGCAAAATAGAGTAGAAAGAAAACACAATCATGATGGGCCTGCTTCTATCATTACTGAGTTTTATATTTCCTAATGTAAGTGAAGTTGATAATTCTCTTTTCCCCCCCCCTAGAGCCTTCAGAAAGATTTATTTGTTGAAACAAACTTTTCACACTGCTGCAAACAAAACTTTCATCGCAAGTGTTTCTCAGTTTCAAAACAGAACTGTGGTAGAGAGAGATCCCAGCTTCTCTAAAATAACGTGTAGGTTCGGAGCAAGAGGGGCTTTTCACGAAGAGGTAAAAAAGAAAGGAGTGCTCAGCTCCTCCCATATGGGGTTAACATGGCAATATGCCAGCTGTTATTCATGGAGAAATACATACTTTCAATGAGCATTTATTCACAGAGGAAACAGGGTCCACCCTACCAACAGCCAACAGGATATATAAGAACATATTCCAAGGCAGTCTCCTACCGGTACCTATTTCTATAGCCGCACACTCTACTTCCACGCTTGCTATTTATTTTGAAGGGAGACACAGATACGTCTTTCCCCTACTTTTTGGGGGGGTGCAGGGGGAAGGAATGAAGAAATACCCCATCCTGTTCTACCAGAACCTCATGTTGCTGTTTTTCCTCCCTACAACATCGAAGGAGCAGAAAGCACAATCCTAGTCTGTATTTAGCGCTTGAATTACAAGTGTCAGTCCAATGATTAGACAGTAATCCAACTGCATTGGCTAGTATCAGGATGGACCAGCTTCTCACAGAATTCATCTCCTATTTAATTCGTATTATTCAGTGCTTGACACGTTTTTACTACTAATAAATTAGTACTACCAACTTGCATGCTTCATAAAACTCCTGTTTCGTAATCCCATGGTTGTAACAAACACAACAGGGGAGGGGAAAACTCCCAACTGATTTAGCATTGGTAATTTAAAACGTATTTATAACCAACGCTATCATAAAAAAATGATTCTCCAAGTTACAGGGCCAAAGTGCAATATTCCACATATAACAGTTCTTCAGCTACTAAGCTATTTTTGGACCACGCAGGTCAAAGTTGCAGTATGGATGAGGGGGGAACAGGAGACCACCTACTGAAATATGATTGATTAGAAGTCAATCAATCAGATCAGATTAGAATTACAGACGGCACGTATTCTACCAGGAAAGCCACACATTAGAAAACATATCTCTCTGTTATTCCTAAATAATATCAGCTTTTATGGGGAAAAACACATAGCTTTCCTTTACCACTTATCTGCAGGCTTCCTGTCTTCCAGGACCACTCACTGTCCACACCTGCTCTTGGGATCCCCTTTTCTCCTTATAAAAAGATTTCAAGTTTGTAAGCATTGACTCTTTTCAGGTCAGTTACGTGTGTTACTTGGTATACCTCCATAATAAAGGCAAGCAAGAATCAAGCCCTTTCCTAAGAACTACATACAGAACTGTATTAAAAACAAATGTGGCTGTCGATTGTGCGATTGTCATGGCTTTAGAGCTCCTTGGAAGAAAGTTATTAAAGCTCTTTGAGTGACACTTGTGTCAGTAACAGATAATTTCTGAGTGCACTTCTTCAAGATGTAATGATACAGCCAAGAAACACGTCCCGCAAGCGCGCCTTTCAGGCCCATGAGAAGTTAAAGCTGTGTTCTTTCATTAAAAGTGAGCAACTGTCAACTAAAGACAGAGTGAACTGATTACTGCTCCTTCCCGTGCATCTGTTTTGCACCGTCAGCTTTTCTATTCAGCACAGCTATTGTTCTGAGCTACAGAAGTCTCACTGCTGGTTCTACCAACCACAGGTCATGAAGAAAAGATCTTGGGTTTTGGCCACTGGCTGTTTCTAGTGAGCCGACAGTTATAAACAGCATTGGCAAGTCATCTTTTACTACGGATACAGCCAAGAACTATTCGATGCCCCATTACACAGCAGCAGCTATCTCAGCAATAGGCCGAGTATTAGTAGAGACTGTGGCTGGGAACTATGGGCTGATGTGATGCTGAGCACACCTGAGCTGGATTCAATTAATACTTATGGTAGAATGGCATTGTTGCTAGAAAACACTTCCCTATTTTTAATTGTTGATATGACCTCTGCACCATCAGTAAGAGAATATTAATTAGCTTGGATTGAATATGAATCAGACGAATACCAGTGAGCTCGCATTACAGCTCTAGTAACTTAAGAATTCAAGATAATAAAAGCCAAATCTGTCTTTAACTGATGCAACAAGAAGATTCAACACAAGTTCTAACCATCCAGGCCTCCACACAAGTTGATATCACTGTATCACAGAAGTCACACAGTCTCTGAACAAATGTTAAAGCAAACAAGAGGTCAAGTCCTAATTATAAAAAAACCCACAACAACCAAACAAAACCTACACATCTACTTAGGGTGGGAGATTAAATAATGTGAGGCTGTATTTTTGTTTACTAAGCTACGCCTTGAAAGAAACATCATGTACTTGTACCTGTGGTTGCTTGTTTGTACATTTGTGATGCCTAGAGGATTATCCTTTTACTTACAGAAATATAAACTATCCATCCTAATTACCTCCTTAGGCTTTTTTTAGAAGCTAAGTGCCATTTTCTGTACTGTGTCTTGTTATCTATAATGTTATGTGTATATAGGCAGATAAGTACCTGTGTGTAGAGCATTCATTACTTACGTAGCCTCTTCTCAGTGATAGTCATTTTCCTATTCAAGGAGCAAAAGTAGTAAATACGACAAGGTGTTATTCTTAACTACATGGCTAACTCCCGTTCCCAGCACCTTCCATTCCAGCTGAGTTAGACTGGAACAGACCAGACTTCAGAAATGTAGCTACTGCCTGATAACATTAATGCACGTTTTCTGTGGGGTGCTGACAGCACAGTTCGCTCTCTGGGTTCCCTTTATTACTTGCTTCTTCTGCTGCCTGAAAAGATGACATACACATAAAAAAAGACATTATTGGTTATCTGCACATTAGGGTGTTACTTGTATAATAACAAGAAAACCTGAGAGGATGCTACTTTTTTTCCCCTGCTTTCACAGGCGATATAACTTTCAGCTGGATGCTCTCTGTAAGGACTGAAAGGTATGGAAATATAATATTTCCACAGGAGGGTATAGCAGTGTTAGCTCCGCAATGAAAGCATTTTTATTTTTTTAAGAGGCAGAAAAAGCTGCACCTGCCATTACTGCAATGAGAGCATTATTAAGACGCAAGCCTATGAAACATGCTACAGACAAAAATTAACACCCAAAAAGATTTTAAAAAATAATAAAGAAATTTTAGAAAAGTTTACAATGATAAAGTACTCTGGATACTTACAACTTGATCACACTGCCTCAATCCTCTCAGTCTTGTAAACATAAACTAAGCCAACTTATTCTTCAAATAAATTTTTTTTCTTTAAAACCAAAATGGAGACATAAAATCAGACCCTGGCTTTTCTAAGCCTAAGGAGTTAGGCATATTTTGCTGTCATTTGCATTTTCAGACACCTTCCAGAACCAAAATAATACTGCTGTGTTAAGATACGTAATTAGAGTTGTGAAGAAACGCTTCTGACTATTTTAGGGTTCAAATTTTACTTATGAAAAAGTAGTACTGCCCATTTAATTACAGGAAAAACAATTTCCATTTAATTGTTACCTTGTGATTTCACATGTCCTTAATACTACATAATTGTGATAGGTTATCTGTATCAGCAGTAATCACTGACGTAGCTGCGTTTAATTATTTCTGTAATTCTGGCCTATCCCAAGTACCTGATATCGGGCTACAGCAAATTTTATAATTAAAGCAGAGAAAATCCTATTTCAGAAGGGCAGCCCAGAGGCTGGATGGAGTAGCCTAAGAGATGCTTGGAATCACAGAGCCGTAGAATGGTTTGGGTTGGAAGGGACCTTAAAGCCCACCCAGTGCCACCCCCTGCCCTGGGCAGGGACACCTCCCACCAGCCCAGGCTGCTCCAAGCCCCGTCCAGCCTGGCCTTGAACCCCTCCAGGGATGGGGCAGCCACAGCTTCTCTGGGCAACCTGTCTCATCATCTTCATCATAAAAAAGTTTCTTCCCTATGTCCAACCTAGATCTCCCCTCTCTCAGTTTAAAACCAACCACCCCTTGTCCCGTCACTGCATGCCCTGGTAAAAAGCCTTTGTCTTTTTTGTGTATCTCCTTCAGATCTTGAAAAGCAGCGATAAGGTCCTTACCTACTTCTTGATATTCTGCTTTAGACCCCATATATTATTATTCACAATATAGTTTAGGCTTCCCCCCAGTCCCATAGTCAGCCTCTACTGTGCACTGGAAGCACTGGTGTACACTCCCCAGAGAGGACAGAAGGAGGAAGGATCCTGTTTGTATCCCAACATGGCTCTGTGCATTGTCAAACTTTACTGTAAATAAAACTACAGCTGTCAAAAACTAATGCATACTTTTTTTTGGTCTCCCGTTCATCCGTCTCTCTCTATTTTGAGTCTAGCAGCACTATTTTCAGCATTTCTGATGTACAGATATTATAAATTATGGCACCTAGTGAGTACCACTGAGTGCAGAAAGGGGACTATAGTTTTGATTCAGGCAGAAATAGAATTGTTGGATAAAATGCTGTGTAGTCAGAAGTGTTTTAGCTGAAAAGAGGGTAAACGCTTCTAATAAATTCTTGCATTCTTTCATTATTATCAAAATATCACCACATGCCTGCTACTGAGCTTTGAAAGATTCCATTTCATTATTTTTGAAAGGATTTCAGGACAACAGGCATTTTAAAATGATTTTTTTTTTTAAAGTCTGCTGAATACTATTAATATAGACAATATGGAAAAGCATGCCTACACATCACAATCCCCTGGGGAAAAAAAAATAAAGTCTCAACAGAACACTGCTGTGAGACCTTGAGAGGGCTGACCTACAGTCTGCTGCAATGCTGCGAGCAATCGTGCTACTCAAGCTGTTCAAATTAGGCTCTTCCTGCTGTGACAGCAGTTCCAGGGTGCATGCATGACTTAACTTTCAGAATGAATGTTTCTGGTTTTGTTTTTTGGTTGGTTTGTTTGTTTTGGGGGTTTCTTTTTTTTTTTTTTTAAACATGGACTATTTAGGAAACAACTAGGACTGGAGAATTCAGCAATGCGCCATTTTTCGCTACCCTACACACATGACCAGTCGGTGCTTGGAACAAGAGTGCAGCTGTATCTATAATTTTCTATTAACCTGACTAACACTATTTTTACAATAACTATACAATATTAAGGAAACTTTCTGGACCTTAAAGTGAATAGCTCAGAAGCTGGCCAGCATCTTTATAGTCCCATCTGGGATCAGATGGAGTTTCTCACCCATGATATTTAATATATTCAAAGTAAGCCCATTCTCTCTTTATTCCCCCCAACTAATGAGTAATAAAATACAATACCTCAGATAGGGTCCAAACTTATCCCAACAGAAGCAAATTGTGAAATGGTGACATTTATACAGGTTGGCTTTGTAAGACCATAATGTAAATATTGTAGATACAACCCAGAGCTGGAACAAAACTCTGAAAGCACAAAATTCTGACTGGAATAAGACACAACAGGAACCAAAGCCTAATTTCCCCAAACATTTGGATATCCAGCTCTCTGAAACCAGTGGATAGTACTGCTATGATTCCATTAGCGATCCTAAATCTATTTTGGGAATTCCTGCTCAACTTCCAGATTTAATTGTAGAAAAGTACACACCCCTTCTAGGTCTTGTGCCATCTGCCAGCCCTACATGAATAACTTCAATATCCTAGGCAATCTCGTTGCAATAAACACCTGGTTTTAAGCACTCAGTCACATTATTGATATCTCTCCCAGTATTCTTAATTTCTTTGTGAATCTGGCTCTTATTGTCTGCCT
>VZUD01000085.1:402965-446107 GCA_013401065.1 Cepphus grylle
CCCCGCCCCGCCCTGTAATAGTGATTTTTAGTCTGGGTAGCAGCACAATTCATCTGGGAGGATGGCCTGTGCTTCTTTTACCTCTGCAATAACCTTCCCCTTCAGGCAATCCTCCCAAAACGTCTTACAAGTCTCATTCTACTGATGATTTTCATATTTTATTTTTTTTTTTTGAGCAGTTGAAATTCCAAAGGGCGTCCTTAACCACCCCGGACCTACTAACTAAAGCACAATGTATAAGTTTGTTAAACATCCTCACATCAAAGCTTTCCTCCTGAAACAAAAGTTTTGGCACTCACACCTGAAATCTACTGTTTGATTTGGCACAAAGACGACACGACTAGTATGGTATCACACCAGCTAGTTTCGTGCTAAAGTCCTCAGAGTTAACACAGGCGGAAAAGCTGCAGTTGTCCTAACAGTCAAGTTTCTGCTGATACACTCGATTCCATCTGTGATTTCCCACCAGGCAACTTGTCCAAACAACAGCTAACATCTGCCTACCCTCTTAGCAGCACTAGTATTTTTTGTAACTGAAATTAGTGTTAACTCTGTCACCGTGACCTGAATTCTGGTTGGAGACTGTCAGGTTCACTGGTCGTAGACATAAAAGAAAATTACACTTTTACACAATCATTTTTCAAATGAGAAGCGCCCATACTTTGCATGAATACATAGAAATGTGTATATTGATCAATTAAAAAAAATAATCACAAGTCTAGTATCAGATCAGTATCTAGTATCAGAGACACATAACTGCTGTAGACAAAATCATGAGTTGTACTTTGGATTTTGACTGATAGGTTCATTTCTGCCGATGGCTGTCAAGTGTACAGTACGTTACTCATTACAATCTGATCATGGAATCACGGTTAGAGTTGGAAGGGACCTTAAAGCTCATTCAGTTCCACCCCCCTGCCCTGGGCAAGGACACCTCCCACCAGCCCAGGTTTCTCCAAGCCCTGTCCAACCTGGCCTTGAACCCCTCCAGGGATGGGGCAGCCACAGCTTCTCTGGGCAACCTGGGCCAGGGTCCCATCACCCTCACAGCAAAGAATTTCTTCCTCATATCTCATCTAAATCTCCCCTCTTTCAGTTTAAAGCTGTTCCCCCTCGTTCTATGACTCCACTCCCTAAGGAAGAGCCCCTCCCCAGCTTTCCTGTAGGCCTCTTTAGGGACTGTGATCTTATACCTCAGTTTGAATATCATCTCTACTCATTAATTTCTGTGCACTAGCATAAGAGGAAACGCAAATATCCCAAGCTTACCCAGTACAGAAAAAAAAGCATCCAACAGAAAACTAGCGAAGTTGGAACAGTTCTATAGTTTTGCCACAATTAATCATCTTCACAATAGTTTTCCTCATTTCTTCTTCCTGCCCGCCCTCCCCCCCCCCCCGCCAAGAAAAAATAAAATCAAGGCAAACTAATTTTACAAATGAAAGCTAGGCAGTCAACCATAAGAAATAAAAATGCCTTGGTATACCTCACCTGTCTGCAATACTGCATTACTAAAGCCCATACATTCATACCCTCTGTGTTTGTTTTGGGGTTTTTTTGTTTGGGTTTTTTTAGTTTTCTTCACTGATAATACAACTTCACTCTAATTAAACTAAATAACTGGCTTCCCTTGCATAAGAAAACCACAGACAAACCTACCCTCCCCATTAGGAAGAGCCCAGCTTTGATGTGCCAAGACCAGGAGTGCTTCAAATACTTGTCACATGCAAACCACCTCCGGAGCCTGAGCACTGCTGCTCCAGCAGATCTGCCTTGTTGAGGATCTGGGAAGACTACAGAAGGTCACGCAGGCAGGCCCTACCTCCACAGCTTGCCTTGGACTACCAGCATCCCCGAAGTCAGCTCTGGCAGCTCCGGAGAATGCGTGAACTCATTACGCTGCAGTTTGTATGCCCTTGAGTCCTGCAATGATGTTTTCTGCTCCGTAGAGACAGAAGAGTAGATTACAAAACCCGTTTGTACTATCTACAAGTAGATTACAAGAAGAAATGAAGTTGTTTTTGTCAGTCCTGCCCCCCAGCATTAATGCACCTCTGGCATCAGCCTTGCCCTGATATGTCTCTGATAAATATTTAAGGCAAGAATAACAAACAACACTCAGATCCCCAGCTTCAATCAGCAATATTCTGGCACTTTGCAGAGTTTTACAAACAGCTCGTGGGCCTAGGAAGGGTCAACCCCTTTTTAAAAAAAGAGACTCTGAGCATATTCACAGGAGGCAAGAAACCCAAAGATGGCCCTTCCATCGACAAGGAAAACTAGAAGTTCACTTTTGTTCCTGCTTAATTTCTTTTGTAATTCTGCCTCTTTTTAATTTTTTTTTTCTGCTAATCACGATACCTGTAAAGGGTATTTCGCAACAGCTTGGGACTTGCAGGAACCCATTAGCACCTTCTTGGCCACTGCGGGCCTTCAGGAAAGTGTACATCTCTTGACAGACTTTGTTCATATCTAGAAGGAATAGGAGACTAAGAAATTGCTTACACAACATAAACCATATTTTTTGTTTGCATGCAAACAAGACACAAAATGAAAGGTATGTTATTCAGAAGTATCAAACATCTAAGTACAGCTTATTCTACTAGATGTGACTGTCCTGCTTATCAGATCCATACTATTTTTTTTTTTTATAATCTTCTTAGGACCACATCAAATGAAAAAACCACCCCAAAACAACCCTTGGCCTTGTTTACAGGTCTAAAAGCAAAACAGCACAAGCCAAGAGCACATTAAACTTTTTAACCAAAATCTATTGAAACAAAAGGCGATCTGTGTATCATTAATTTACTTCCTGGCAAGTCAGAGGGGATTAAAGTGCTCAATTCCACCACCTATATACAATGTCTTGCTCTTATTGGTGACAGCTTATCCCTATAACATATCATTTGAGTTCTAACCAACCTCACTTCACCAACACCCCAGAGGGTTTACACCACCCCACTGCACAAGGTCAAGTCTCACTGAGAAATACCTTTCTACGGGAATAATCCCACTAAGACAATCTTCTGGCTTTGTTTATATGGATACAAATAGATCAGACTGGATTCTCAACTTCTCTGAAATCATCGCCCCTGCACAACCTCAGAACTCTTCAGAGCTTTGTTCCTGCTATCACATACCTGGTTACCAGGCATTAGACAAACGACCATAGATGAGCAAGACAAACTCTGGCCAAACCCAGAATTCTTAATTCCCTGAGAAAATCTTCATGCATATATCTGATTCAGCGAGGAAGTTAACACGACACACAACGGGATTCGCAAGGTAACCAGGTCACGCTATCAATTACTTCGTAGAGAGGAATGCAGAAGAAGCAGGAGCACGGCAAAGCTCCAAGTCGCTAGGTTTAGGGGAATACCAAACTTTTTAACCCTGTGAGTGGAACTATCATCAACGTTTTATTACCAGTATCTACTTTTTAATCTTTAAAGCAGATTCCCAAGTAGCAGCATCTCAAAAACTCACAGAACTGGACCCAAAAAGGAAAAGCCATGCAACAGAGAGCTGAAATACAGTTTGTTAAGGATGAAATGTGAGAGGTACGAGAACATCCCCTAGGGACTTATTCAGCTGTAGAGTGGCAACACCCATGAAAGTACAGTTTATGAATAGTCAAATTCAGTCTACACCTTTGAAACAGTTCTATTTGCTTACTTCCAACAGCTGAAAATCCTGGGCAGGGCAGGGCAACGGAGCTATTCAGAGGTTTGTATTAAAAAACAACAGTCTCCTAAAAATGCTGTAACATTCACAGATAGAGCATTAGAAGCCTTGCTGAGCTAAACAGAAATTGCTTTTCTTTACCACCTCTTTCCTCCTCTGCTTACCTACCTATCTTTAGTGTTAAGGATTTATCTTAGTTATAGCTTAAACCACAGATACCAAACTTGACTTCAGACTTCCCACCAGCCGTCGTTACGGAACACAACAGCCAAAAGACATCCATGTCCTCTCTCTGCGTGGTCCACTGGCCCCTGCGGCAGCAGAGGAAGTGACAGGCTCCGACACTGCATACGCAGAGGCTTTGGAAGGAGGCGGGATGATTCCAGTGGCAATTCTGAACGTGCCGAGAATGCGCTCAGCCTTGCAAAGAGGCAGGGTCCAACACACTGGATATTGTACAGCAGTAGCAAAGTAATTCTTTTTTGTGAGAAGGAGCTTTACCAATATTCAAGGTCACCATCAGATGTCAGAAGAAAATGGTAAACTAAGTGTCCTTAATCAAATTTTCAGAGCTGATTAGAAAAGTTAGATTATCTCTTCTTATTCTAAGCCACATTTTAGTCATTTTTTAATAAGATTTTTTTTATGATTTGGAGGACTCCTCACCAAACCTAGATCTATTCCCAGACTAGTACTTTTACATCAAACTTACTATCCCAAGCCTGTTATTCTTTAAGAGGTATATAAACAAGTTAACAAACTTTGCCTTAAACATATAATACCTTAATTACAAAGGGACCTGGTCATAAAGACCTCACATGAGAATCTAATTTGCTGGGGAGAAATAGGGGAAGATTCATTTGTTTTGAACTCACCCAGCATGAAAATTTTATAGTTTTAACAGTCCCTGTTTCACAAATAGTCTTTACTGCGCATATATTCCTTTAAAACATCCAGAGCATATAATCTGTTTTTAGAAAACTTTATGACAGCCATAAGACTCCTGTTAAAGTGAGCGATGGGAGGGAGGTTGAAGAGGTGGCCAGCGATGGACTACGCTGTCCTCTGGTGCTGCAGCGCCATGGACTTGTGCAAAGTTTTGCAGCAGAAAATGAGGAACTAACTTCACTCGGTGCCCTTGAGGAAGGAAAGAGGAGTAGGGCAGCGGAAGCCCCTTCAATTTTTTTGTTACTTTGGAGTCCAGAGGATCGTTTGGACTTTGCCCACCCAGGAATGAGTCCAGATATACAAAGAAACAGACATCTGTTGTCTATATAGACAGATATGTAAGATATATTATTGATGTGTCAATATTCTTAGCTGCTTCTCCACGCTATAGAGTTAACTAAAAAACAGTTAATGCAAGGTGAGAGACACAGAGCTGTAAAAAAAAAAATATCACACAGCATACACATGAAGATTAAAGACTGTTTAATTGAACATCTCTACCTCTGATCCTTTGCTGCCGAAATGAACTCTTTATTTGTCTAGACCAAATGTACTTGTGTTCTTTTTGTGGGCTGAACACCCCTAGAGGAAAACCAGGTAGGCAGCTAGTAAGTATCCTGCAAGAAGGGGAATTTGTTGTAATAAGGAAAGAGGGAAAAAAAAAAAAAAAAAGGACTGAGAGCATCGGGACGCAAGTTTCACTGTCATAAAGCCTCTTCATAAACAAAATTCCCCACAGTATATCTAACAAGCTGTCACTACCAAAACAGCCAGTGGTTTAAATTGCTCCACTCCCACCCCCGTCATTTACTTTAGCTTACACTGGAGCCTCCCTGGTGAGCTCTGAGAAACAAGAAGAATCTGTAATTCTTTAAAGAATTTACTCTCACTGTTGTGACTGCTCATCCTCTCGCTTTCTTCGTGTACCTTTCTAAATGAACAAGCTTTGAGGAAGCTGCTAAAGATCTTGTCCGTATCCACATTCATTTGCAAGTCTTCTCCAGGGTTGCTAGTTCACAGCTGTTCCATGGAACAATTTTATATGACCAGCTGAATGAGATCACATCAACACTTTTCTAAGGTTGAAGGAAGAAAAAAAAAAGTCTTTTCTCACGTAATATCACAATGAGATACTGCTATATACCCTCTCTTCTTTCCGAGAAAAGACAGAAGCACCATCAGTTTGGTGTCTGCGTGAGTGTGAAGTGCTTCCTTTAATCAACGTGCAAAATCAGTTCTTTGAACTTCCCAGATTTGTCGTACGTTAAAGAGAAGTCCACTGCCTAAGAAGCAATGTGAGCATGAAATCACTAAACCAGGCACCCGATGTAGCAGTACCACAATACTCTTTATACAAACAACTGCACTAATGAAAACGAAACAATAGTCTTCATTATCTACCAACAGCCTGGCTAAACGGTGCTTTCTGGGGTTTTCCTAATCATAACAGTAATGCCTATTATTTCCTATGGATACGAATGAAATTTCCTCTTTCCTTTACTGATTAATATATTTAACAGAATGTTAAAGATTAGTTAAACCATATCACCATAAAACAGATTTGGAAGAATCAATATAAAAAATATTTTATAGAAGAAATTGGCAAAAACAACCCAGAAAACCCACTGCAGTTCTCTGTACGACCCTTTTAATGAAACGATAACAACAACATAGCCAAAGCTGCAAAAGCTTCATTTGAAAAATAAGAAATCTGACTAAACCCTGACTTTCGAAGAAAGGTTGAGAGCATTCTCTTGAAAGGGAGGAAATCTGTACGGCCTCTGACTTTAAAGGAAAGGTTGAGGGCATCCTAGGAGTGCATGTTTGTGACTTGTATTCAAACACAGTATGTTACCTATTATGTTGTTATGTATCCTATTTGGATGCTGTCACAAATCAGAGCAGCACAGCCACATCTTTAAGACCCCAATGATAGAAATGTCAATATTTGTTTTATGTTCATAAATATACTTAGAGTTGTGTTCTTCACTTAATACCCTTTCACTGAACAGGGATAACGACCAGATACTTATTCTGTAGAGCCACAGCCAGGGCGAAGTCAAGGGTTCTCAGAGTCCTGCTGGGGAGGAACAGCACTGTGCAAAGGCAAAGTGGGTTTTTAATAGCTCATATGACTGGTTAATGAATGACACTACAGTAAGTCTGCTCTTTGTAAAACCTTGAAAAGTGTAACTTTCCAGTATCTAATATGGAGGCCACAGCGTTTAATGACATAGTGAAGTCAGAGAGAAGGCGGAGATACAACAAAAGGCTTTTAAGCTAATTAATAAATCCCATTAAAAAAGGAAAATATAATATAGTATAAAATGGGCGGGGCTTTAGATTCCAACTGCACATTGGATAATTTGATTCTTACGATTATTCTTTAGAGGCCTAAACAATGCATATAACTTACAGCAACAGGGAGAACAATTAGAATTCTCACTGGAAGTTAATGAAAGAGATAGCTTACAAAGATCCACAGACAACGGCAACTAAGGAGTTACTTGCATTGCCCTGACATCAGCCCTCTTCATCAAAAGAGCAACGTCATTTGTTCACGCGATAAGCATCACAAGAGAGTGTTTCTCTGTAAATTTACAACGTAACTTTTTGAAAGAGACTTGGCAATGATTAAAATACAAAACATATAAAAAAGGTGAAACAAAGCTGTATCTTGATTTTCAACTAGATTAGAAATTGACTTTCCAAACAGCACTTTAAAGCTCTCGTGTAGTCAACACAAAGAACAGCCAGGTTTTCCACACATCCCAGCTGCCTTAAGATGCCTCTAAGGTATGGAGCAGGCTGATTCACCACTCTTGACAAACTTTGCAGTTCTGCTCTCCTCATCCTTCAGCTGTATCCTCTAGACCTGCCTCCCTGCTCCTGTGCCTCAATCTTCTTTCAACAGGGGGCTGGTGTGGCCTCTGAGCTTGTCCTGAGGTTCACAAGGAGGTGGCCACACCATGCCCTACGCTCAGACTGCTTGAATACGGTCCCAGGTTTCCCTGCCACCACAGCATCTCCAAGAAATTCATGATTCTGCCCTTTAAAGATTAAGGGACCAAACTATACAGCTGGACAAACTATTGACTTCCACATGGATTCAGAAAGGTGAGATAATTTAACCAGAATTTCCTAGTCCTAGTACTATTTTAACTATGCATAATGGCTAACTCACACTTCCCAACACTAATGCACCAATTTAGTATAGCTATGCCAGACAGTCAGATCTTAAAGCATTAAAGCATAACTAATTTGGTCCTGCAATGTCACAGTTCATGAATCATTAACAGAGTCAAAGAACAGCTGAGGTTGGAAGGGACCTCTGGAAGTTAGGCTCTGATGCCTTTAGAGGGTACTTTGGTGCTGTCCCAGGCCCTCTCACAGATCCGACACTGAGACAGCAGATTTCACAGCCTCTCTGGCCAACATCTGCCAGCGCTCAGTCACCCTCAGTAATAATAAGCGTTTCCTGCTGCTCATAAAAATCATAGAATGGTTTGGGTTGGAAGGGACCTTAAAGCTCATTCAGTTCCACCCCCCTGCCCTGGGCAGGGACACCTCCCACCAGCCCAGGTTGCTCCAACCCCCCTCCAACCTGGCCTTGAACCCCTCCAGGGATGGGGCAGCCACAGCTTCTCTGGGCAACCTGGGCCAGGGGCTCGCCACCCTCAGAGTACAGAATTCTTCTTAGTATCTAATCTAAGTCTCCCCTCTTTCAGTTTAAAACTGTTACCCCTTGTCCTATTGTTCCACTCCCTGACATCCCGTGTTTCAGTTTGTGCCCATCGCCTCTGGTCGTGGCACTGGGCACTACTAAAAAGAACCAGAT
The DNA here is from genome assembly GCA_013401065.1 of Cepphus grylle. Lineage (NCBI taxonomy): Eukaryota > Metazoa > Chordata > Aves > Charadriiformes > Alcidae > Cepphus > Cepphus grylle. The sequence goes on from VZUD01000085.1 coordinate 411,436, forward strand.
TCTGCCTTTTCTGCACCCTCCCTGCAGGTATTTGTAGACATTGATAAGAACCCTCCTGAGCCTTCTCTTCTCCAGGCTGAATAGCTGCAGTACTCTAAGCCTTTCCTTCCAGGAGAGATGGCGCAGGTTCTTAACCATCTTCATGGCCCTTCGCTGCACTCTCTCCAGTATGTCCATGTGCCTCTTACACTGAAGAGCCTACAGCTGGAGGCAGTGCCCCAGGCATGGCCTCACCAGTGCTTAACATGTTGGAAAAAGCTGCTACAAGGTTGGCAATGTATAACATGTAAAACAACAAAGTCAACTTTTTTTAAGCATTCCAGCACAGAGAGGGTTTTCTAATACCATGGAAAATTACCGTTGTCTGACTTAGCTTAAAGGAAGATCTTTGACCACATTCCCAACCCCGATTTTAAATACGGTTAAAAGAAATTCTTCCTTAGCTGTATAGTTAAGGAGAAGTCTCAAATATAACATTATAGTATGAAGTTTCTTCCCAATAAAAGACCTTCCAAAACTCTGGATTTTTAGTTTTGATCATCTTATATTTTAAACAAATAAATGCCATTTAGTAGTCAGAATATGAGGTAGTTGCATATCTAGAACTATCTTCTAATGTTGAAAGCAGATACCGAAAAGGTCAATTCAATAAAGTTCACATGGACTTGGATTGTCCGGGGACCTCTTCTTGATGTCACACACTGGCAAGAATCACTATTCAATGTGCAGATGACGATACAATCTCTACTTTTCAACGGAACCGTTGGCGTTTTTCTCCTCAATAGCTTTCCTGAATGACAGTGCAAAGCTGATGGCACTCCTTCCCAACTCCGCTAAGGGGAACATTTAAAATGAGTAGATAACTTTTATGCCTCAAAGATGAGCAGTTAAAATTTAGGGAAGAAGTAAGTGGTTCTATATTAGTTTCAAAGGCACTAAGTTGAGACAGCAAAAGATCAGGTAATATGAATGAGGTCACAAAAATTTAGCAAAGGAAGAAACTGGAACTACATCTCCCGAGTTCTGACCTGGAGCCTTTTGAACTTAAGATATGAATTTGTTGATTTTACTGACCATTTACATACATAAAGGCAACGTACACAAAAGTATGCGGAGTATACTTTTTCAGCAATAGAGATTATGCACAGAGATGTACCTTCTATCAGAAATAGGTTAAGACTTTCCTAAATTATGATTTCATTGCAGTAAGATTATTTTTTTTGGGGGGGGTTGGGGTGGGTGAGTAACTAAGTACAATTCTTATGTAAAATGAGCAGTTTCTAAAGTTACTTCATAGACTACAGTTTTGCAGAGAGATGAACCAAAAAGCCAATATAAACCCAGTAAGGTTAATTCAGCATTGTGAACAAGGTACTTATGACACAGGATTTTGGTTTCACTTGAAAAATCCCGATACAGATCATATACTTCTCTCACAAAACATTGCCATGACTAAGCAAATGGCAGCATGCTGGGAAGACAGTCTCTGCTACAGCTAGCCTGATTTATCACGTTACTCTAATTATCTTAACTTACTCATTGTTAGGATCACTTTTCTGGTGTGGAAACTTCAGGCAGCCTCGAGCTTGGCAGACTTTACTAAGTATGTGAGTACTAACTCCGTACATAATTAAGCCTCCAAGTCCAATGCTTTTTAAAAACACTTGTAGCAAAGCACAACGTCAATGGATATACACTGGAAATAAGTAATGCTAGGGATTCTCACTCACATTTTATGAGTATGCATACTAATTTCATACGAATCTAACCACTTTGCCTTACAGAAGGTCTACAAGATTCTCACAACCAACCATTTTCAGATTTCTCCTAAGTCAATAAGAGTAAAAAAAAAATCATCACAGACTGAATTCTACAATAATCCCAGTAAAATCTTTGTTCATTGACTTCCTTGGACATTGTGCTCAACTATTGTCTTACTTCTATTTACAGAACTGCATTTGCTCAGCTGTTTTATGCTCTGGTGGTGAGGCAAAGCAGCCTTTTACCTGACTTCTCCACCTGGTTAAGGTGGATCTGTAACAACTTTGGTTGACAAGAACGAAAGACGACAGGTAGAGAGAATGGGTTCATTTGCCCTCATCTTATCATATTTGTTATCACTGAAGCTCCCTCTGAAGCTCCATTTGATATAAAACACTGTTAAGGATACCACATATCCCAAAGGATTTAAACCGCCCCCTCCACCAATATTTTGCTCTGTTATGTTTATTATATATGCATGTTTAATGTACAACTTTGTTGAGATACATTCACTTATTAACAGGTAAGATATGACTTAATGATGATTCATGCTCATCCCATGATAAGCCTTAGCATGCATCTGAGCTTCATTTCACATTTACAGACATTCAATAAGCAGGAAGATCCCCATCTTATCTATCAGTGGACTAGCACAGATTTAACAGTTCAACATAATACACACATCGAAATAAAGCCCAGAAGTAATTCTAGCCAACTCAGTTTGTGAAGTTATACAATAAGAGGACAGTGCCAAATTCAGATAGTGCTCTCTTCTAACATATAGCTTTTGCAAAGTGCTCAAAAAGTAATATATTAGAATATATTAGATTATCCTTCATCAGAGGTCCCCAGTTAATCTCTTCTGTCTTTTCAAGATGTAACTCAAAAGACAGACACCAGCCAGATGCCTGTGTCAAGGAAGGCAAGGAGGTAGCTATTCTTGCCAGGGAGAACTTAGTAGGAAATAATATTTTTTGAAAGCTTCCTATAAGTTTTTATAGATTACTGTGATGGAACCATGATGGTCTGTGGCATTTGTATTTTCATTTTGATGCATAATCAATATCCCCCTCCTACTCCCCAGTACTCACACTAGAATAAATAGTGACTCTCTGATTTCTGCTCTCCAAGCCCTCACGACACTTTGTCACACACACAAATGACTTCCAAAGTATATTCACGAATCCAGTGGTCCACATGTAGGGAAAAGCTAATGCCTCTTAATCTGATGATACTTTAGTGAGATACGCATCTAGCGTAGATGCACATCAGCGCACCGACGTTTTCAGGCCTGTCTGGGGGAGAATCCAGCCCCACCACTGTAAATAGTTTAGGGCAGCACTGATTGCCAAGGCAAATATCAGGCTATGACATGATCCAGTGACTTCTTTTGCCTAACAGTAGCATGTCAAGCATGAAGATGAAGAAGAGAATTATCTTTATCGAGCATTTGTTATTATACCATAAATAAAGAGAATTGAAGCATTTGTTCAGATCTTCCTTAGGATTCAAAATGAATTTCTCTATGCAGCTGACTGGCAGACTAGATGACTTGGAGGGTTATTTAAAACCCAGAGAAAGTTACGTGGTACCCAGAGCCTGATGCCCTTGAATACTGTACAGGAAATGTGAATGCTCAGCATGGCTCACATCACATGAGCTTGTTACTGCAGGATTCCTTACACAGTATCACGTATCAACAACCCTTTCCTTCCCCAACAAGTCTGAGAGGTAATGTTTAAAACTATGGATTACAAACAGAAATTTTGCCCCCATGCAGAAAGCCAGAGTTAAACCTGTATTTAAGACTCAGTCCTTGTGGTGTCTCACGAAGACAATGTCACTATCAATTTCATGGTTCTAGGCTTAAATTCTCATCCTCATTTCATGACAACATTTTAGAGCAAAGGGGAGAGAAAGATTGAACATTAGGGTCCAGATCCATCTCTCAGTTGCACACATATATATATACTAATACTTACATTTATAATTTGCAACTGACAGAAGAATCATAAATAAGCAAGTTACAATCGAAGCAAATAAAAGCAAGATGGGTAGAACTGGAAGAAAACTGAAGAGAAACCAAACCAAGTAAAAAGCATGTGGCACAGAGATATCTTAAGTATAACAAAAAAGAATTGCACAGGAATGGAAAAAACCACCCACGGACAATGCATAGCATTTGAGAGCTCTATTTGATAGGTTTCTGTAAAGACATTTTACAGTGTTTCCCTCACAGCTGATCTGCCTTGAAGGAGAGGAACAGATGAAGACACTTTCCTCATTTATACCACAATATTACCACCAACTCTGACTAAAGTGATTCTGAAAAAGAACGTGCAAAGTTATAACAATAAAAACCTTGCATATGCGTACACGAACACATGCAAGCATCTCATGCCAAAGACATAGTGACCATGGACCCACAACTCATTTGGATAATTCCATGCTGAAAACACTATGTGACAAATGATCGTACATCAATAAACTCATTTCAGTGTTCTCTTCCTGAACTTACTGCAAGGAGGGAACCGCATTCCCAAAAAACTTAGCCAGCCCATCCTGCACAACATCCTTAGGCTGAACCTAGTAAAAAATTTTAAAATAATATCTGTGTTCTCCCTAAAAATTGCCATGGACTTCCGAGGCAGTGCCTCCTATGGCTAATAGGCTCTTTGGAGCAAGGTATGCAGGCGCTTGCCCAAAGAGCTATGCCAATCAAAGATTTTCACAGTAAATCAAGATAGTAATTCTGTTGCTGTGATGGGCTAAGGATGTAGGAGACGTAAGGCTCAGAGGAAGAGATCAAGTCTTCTATTAGGCAATCCTGTCACCTCTGTGAGTTCACAGAGACTGAAAAATACCAGAATAAGATGACTGAGCATGCAAAAACCTCTTTCCTAACATGAAGCTTTATAATGGAGCCCCAGGAGAGTAGTGCCCTGTATGTAAAGAGAAATATTAATCTAGCTAGGCTACGTCCCATCTTCATTAGAATAAATCTACAGACTACTATAGGTAAGTGTTTTGCAAGTTAGAAAATTAAACAATTTGCATACAATGATACACACGCAAAGTGTCACCTATCTGATGAGATATTCGGGTATAGAAGCAGAAACTACTGCAGGAGCTTACAACGGAGATATTTTTGTTCCCATATAATTTCTTCCAGCACAAACCCTGCTTTCTTGCTTGGCACATAAGTGTTTTCAGTGCACTATACGGCAGCTAATTCTGGTATTTCAGCACGTTCATCTGCTTTTGAATGGAAACATGTAGATACATTGCAAAACAACTCTTTCTCTCTGAAATATCAATAAATGCTATTTTGTTTTTTTTTTTTTTCTGTCTGAGCAAAACCATCACTAAAGTCACTTTTGGGAAGACCTTTGCCAATAAACCTGATCTTCTAAAAGCTATCAGCTTAGGTAGTCATATCAGTGGACAGTCAACATTTCATTAGCCTAGCTGCATTATAGTGGAATTGGACTCGTGGGAATGTGTCACACCCTTCCCTTCTAATAGAAGATTAGCAGCATTACGGAAAATAAAGAAAACAACTTAATCTGACAGCCATTACAAAGAACAATCCAGGAAAGGATAAACAAAAAGAAAGCATCGATACAACTGTGATTGGGAAATTAGGTTATTCATCAACCACCACACCGTGGCACAAGCATCAGGTATTGCAAACGCTACCTCAGAGATGAAAATCAACCCAGCCATAATGAGGAATTGCACAAAATTAATTGACTGGCTTGCAAACGTACAGAACTGAAGAGAGCAACAGTCTTTACTCCACCTCTACCTTGTTGACACACAAGGCCTTAAATGACTTGTTTTTATTTAGTCTTTAACCTGATCAGAATCCGCAAGTATACGAGACATTAGCTGTAACAAGTGATTCTGCTTTACAGGCAGGTTTTTCCTCTGGGTTTTTATGGTTTTGTTTGGGTTTGGGGTTGTGTTTTTTTTTTTTTTGGTGGTGTATGAAGAGCAGAATACCAGTTCCTTGATTTTCAGGGCTCATCTGCACTGCTACAGGCTCCCAATGAGCTCAAACTTGACCAGGTAAATATAACTTCTAAAACCCAAGGGATTTATCCACACCAGGGATTTCAAAGCATTACCTGCAGCTTCCCATCTCCTATAGCTGGTATGTAAATTTATTATTTTTCTAGCACATTATTTGATACTGCAATGCTACATAACACTGGCCTTTAGACGCAATTTTTAAAATTTGTGTCATATATTATCTTCCAACCTTTATCATTCATTTTCTTCTAATGGTGTGGCTATTTACTAAAGGCTTCATCTACTAGGATGCTGCTGCAATTTTTGGAATAGAAATTAGTTTTGTTTGTTTGTTTTTGCAAGGCTCATGTACTCACATTTTACTTGCATTGTTCCTGCCTCAGCAATGTTCTAAGAAGAATGCATTTCCACAAGGAGTTTTGCTTACTGTGCTCTCATCCTTCCTGTTTCAGTCCGTAGATTTTTGATTCTGGGTTTCCTTTCATGGCATACACTGTTATGAAATCGGATGCAATGGGATGCAATTTACATTGCTAATGCCATCAGTCAAATGGTGGTGGTGCTATGCAGTGCATACACAAAATAACATCAAAAAAAAAAAAAGGAGATGGCTGTTTCATCTTTATTATCAATCCTGTCCTCCCCCTACAGTCAAAACAGTTGGTCCCTCTTGCTTAAGTAAGTCTTTGAAATTAAGTTGTCCGTTTAAAAACATCTTGGCCCTGCTGAGTGGAATGTTTTCCTGAAGAGTAAATCACATCACCTACAGCACCAAGAAACAGAGTTTGCTGTTTTCTGAGCCAAAGTAAATTTCCTGGATAGCTGTACTTTCTGGCAACTGTATGTTAATGATCAAGAACCCTCCTCTGAGGACTGTGCTTGGCAAACCATTACTGAAAGGACATGAGAACTAAAATAAATGTAGGCACGCTAAATTTTATTGCCTAAGTCGGCCGGAATAGAAAATGTGTCCTGTTGTACAGTTTATCTCTACAATATGCACAATAAATATACAACATAAATTTGCAAAAATCTCAACAGAACTTTATGGTCACTTTTTTTTTCCCCCATCAGGGCTACATCAGAAGTGAAAAGCTTTAATACCCTTCTTGTGAAACAATTGTGATGCTATTGTCAGTCCACAGCTGGAAGTGACAAATCCTCTGCAGTAGGCAGAGCTCACATGTTTCCAGATTCATAATGCAACCTTCTCCTTCCCATTGCACAGCTATTGTTGTGTCCATTTCATTTTCAACCCTAATTTCACATGTGCTTATTATGCAACTTAAAAATCATTTCAGCAACTCCTGCCTACAGTTCACAGTTCAGTACACAATCACCACGTTAATCACCAGACTTGCACACTGTTTCACAGATGCCTTAAGGTTTGTGTGATAATTCACACCTAATTATAATTTGGAGGCAAGTTTTTGAGGGTTATTTCCAATCAACACTTACAGCGCATCACAGGTTGCAAAAGAATTTCTGAGTTACTATCAGTATCATGTCGTTACTCGTCACATATTGTAAAGATACTGTTTCATTACCTGCTTTGCTGACTTAACCCGAGTTATTCAAGTCCCTTTTGCCTCTGTCCCACCTGTTCTGGCAAGAAAGGAGCCATTCGTTCTGATGGCTAAGCCGAGAATTAAGATCTAGTGATAACTCAAAGTTTCATGCCGCAGGGATACACCCTCTTTTATGATTTAAGAAAACTTGGTGAGATTTTCATCCCACAGCAGATACTAACTGGCCTATTAGTAATGCTCCTCTTGCTATTTATTTTAAAGACAAGTAATGCACCTTACTCAAACAGAAGGAGGTACCTACAGCTGTCCTTCATCCTTTTCACATTTGTGCCTGGAAGATACACAGCAATACAATTTCACAGTATTATGGCAGAACTCAGCAAAGTCTTTATGTTAAGAGTGAATCCTATGTCAAAATTCACATAGATATATTTATATCTCTGTGTCATACCTGTGTTGTAGCAAATCGCTGTGATAAGCATAAAACTGAGGAGTGTTTTGGCTCCCTACATTTTAGATATATTGCATGCAGCACAATAATTACAACACAGCAACTTCTTTCTTTCATTATTGATTCTTGATTATAACAGAAGCACGGCATCGGATGGTTCAAAACTGAATGCGGGTTAGGCTGAAAATATTTCTAGAGTAAACAACATTAAAGCTCTTATTTTAAACTTAGTAATTAACTGCCATTTTCCTGGGTCAAAAAAATACAGGATTTCAAATGCCTTCCTATTACAAGAAGCTCAAGCTCATATTTTCTTCTCCACATGCTCAAAAAAAGCAGGTCATACCATACTGTAGGACAAGTCTTTCATGATTTATATGTTAAGATGTTGCATTTAAGTATTTGCTTACTCACTGGTCACCAGAAAACACTTTTTCTTTGATATTTTTAATGGAATTGAAAGACACCTCTGGTACTCTATAATATGGTGACTATGAGAAGGGAAGGCAGTGTTATTCTGGGAGGGAGAGAGAGCTTTTCAACGACCCATTAGTCAGAGGAAGTATTTGATCCAGGCAAGACAGCAAGGTGTGACACCATCTGTTTATCACTGTGGTTGTCAGCAATAATGACTTTTAGCTGTTTACAAACATTTCTTCTGTTTTGTTAGAAAAACACTCATTTTTTGCTATTTAAGTAGTCAAAATATTGTTCATTTCATTGGGCTGCACGCATTTATGTTTTGCTCCGTGACCAGAACAAATCAATTATTTGTGCAGACATTACGATGCTCATACTGCTGAAACCAGGCTGTCATATATATGAATACAATACAGCAAGCATTGCCAACCTTGTCGCAAACATGTGCAAGTCATTTCACAAATTCTTTGATGGCTTGTCCTGACTTCTCAATGAAGTCTCCATGCACAAGCACTGTCACATTTAGCTGCTTTTAATTCACTGACTTCATATTCCCTCTGCTTTATCATGCACATAGTTCCTTACTTTCTGGTTCTTTGTCATTTCTATCCCTCTATCCTATAACACTTGTTTTTACAATAGGTGGCAGAAGCTGTCTCTCCCCTGACCCTGCCATCCTTGTCCTTATTTCACATCCCACTTCTCAACTGTGCACACATTGTTCCTTGGAAGCCACCCTTCTGGTACGTGTCTTTTTCCTGGGGAGATGACAATATCCTTGCATCTTATTTACTACTTTATTGTATCAAAAAAATACATAAATCACTTCAATCAAAAAATTCCAGAGAGCTGACAGAACAGAAGCTCTCCTCCATCTAGCCCTGTTGCAGACTAAGCTGCCTCTAGAGCAGATTCATGGTTCCATAGGCACAGTACCACCTGTTTATCTGACTTTAACACAGCAATCAGCTTTTATACTTACCATAGAATCATATACGTCACTTCTTGGCGATTGTTCCCTTTGACTTAAGTTTCTGGCAAAAATAAGCGAAACAGAGGTGGGATGCAGCTAATTAGTTTTCAAATCGTGGCATCACCTAGGCTAGAAGGGCCCTTTCAGGTCATCAAGTCCAACCATCAACCTAACACTAACAAAACCACCACTAAACCATGTCCCAAATATGAACCAGGCTGGAGAGGAACCTGGGAAAATGTTCTTGAGCCTTATTTTTAGCAAAGGAAAAAAAAAAAAGAAAAAAGAGAGGTTTACCCACAGAAGGAAAGCACTGAAGCAGAAACAGAACCCTATTCCTAAATCTCCTTGTGAGTTTTTACCACTAGATGGTGCTTTCAAAAGGAATCAATCAAACAAAAGTCAAAATACCAGCAAGGAAAGAAAAAAGTACAACAAATGAAACTAAAAGCACATCCCATACACCATTAAACCACCAATCCTAAACTTCTGCTGTGGCCACATTGTGGTTCTGTAACAGAGAAAGGAAGCCTTAACACACACTGTCATCACAACAGGGATGTGACCAACAACAATGTATTAATAACTATTCCTAGCTCTTAATTGCTTCCAACAAACAATACCGGGGCATGGAGAGAAGAAAACAAAGTAGTGCAGCCTCTGGGCAAGCAGATGTCATTTGGAGACCATAGATGTATTACACTCAGAGTGACCTAAAGCCATCTCAGTTACCACCTGTCGTATTCTCTTCAAGTATAACACTGGATCACTGGGCTCAGTGGTCTGGGAAAAGAGGGGAAAAAAGCTTTGTATTTGTCCTTGTGACCAGACACAAATTGAGAGCGCTTTGCTGGTTATTTCCATCATTTAGAACCTTATCAAACAAACAGTATGAAAAGCTTGGCAATTGCCTTTTGAATAACATCGCATTTTGGTTTAAGAGACATCTAACATCGCTGTACACATGTACAGCTCATCTGGCTGGAAGCTCCAAGTCATATTGTTTTGCCTTGTGCTTTAATCAGGTAATGAATAGAACACGGCACAGGAGAAATATATACATTTTAGTTTCAGCCTTTGCACTGTCTTATTGTTTGTTTAAGCCCGTCCAACTGAGACTCCTTGCACTATACGCCCCTGGTCGCATTCCATTTGAAACAAAGGCATATTTCAGGGAAGTACCTCTCACAAAGAGGTATTGATGAACCAGAAATCAGAGTCTGGACAAATGACCATTTTTCTAGAAACACAGCTCTATTGTTTCAGCTTTTCTTCTCCCAGAGAATAAATATTTCATTATTCAAAGCAGCCCCTGAAAAGCAAATGACTCCTTCCCCTTTTACCAATAATCTTCCCCCATGGCTCTAGAGAAATGCAACTTAATGGTTTCCATTACTCCCCTCTTGCAATATTTGTATTATTTTTTTGTAGGCTTATCTTGTCCACAAATAAATTACTGTGGAGTTAAAAAAAAAAAGTAGTTTCCTACTCCCCTGTGACTTAGATCCATGAAAGCCTGAGCCTGTTAAGATGAATACAGTGATTTCTGTGACCATTTGCCCACCACACAGTAGTTACAGTTTGCTCTTTGCATTTGCATCATCTATACTTAACTTTTGGTCAAGCCCTGCTACTACCCATGCCTTCATTTTCCCTAATCCTCGATCTTCCTTTTTGGTTTTTATTCCATCCCTCAAACTGCCTCCTCTGTAATGAGTGCCTTCAGGAGTGCCTTCTTAGCTGTTTCCCAGATATGAAATAAATCAAAGGGAGGAACCACTTCTGTCTTCCCTCCAACCTTTACAGGTTTCAAGATCTGATCTGAGTCAAGAACATGGGATTTCAATGCAGTCTCCAAACACTGTCCTTCTGGGAATCACTGTTTCTGTTCCACATAAACCCCTCTGCACCCAGATTTACAAAATAAGGGCAACATTAAGCAACAGACCGCACTTGTGCGGGAGGAGGATTCGTGAATGCTTTCAAATAGTCAAATCCAGACATGAAACATTTCTCTAATGGATTTTGGTAGACTTCCCTATGCACAGCACACAAAACCAAACATCTCAGTTGAAAATCTTGCATGGGGAAAAAAAACAACCCCCTCATCACAGAGAAAGGAAAAACGACATTAACAGCAAACTGATCAAGCTTTGCTATGCCTTACTGATAAAAAAAAAAACCACCTTGCCAGTAGAACTACAGTGTAGAAGGAGAGATTATTCATTAAATGACAGATTTTCTTCCTTACAGTTTTGATTGGTCGGTGTTCAGTCATTCCTACTAAATTAATAGGATAATGGGACAAATGAAAGCGTAACAGGTCACTGCTCCAAACACCTTGGTCCTCTTGCGTATATTTAACACAGTCTTGGAATTAAACTAAGAAGATTCAATTTCCCTTAGCAAAACATTCAATATATTATTCAAGGTTCCCAAGAGGGCTTTAATGTAAGTGAGAGACACGTAATAGCTTCAATTAAATCACAGAAGGTTCAGTAAAGGACAAGACCCTGCAGGAAAAGAGCATTCATAGGAGGAGGAAAAAATAGGGAGTGTATCACTATATGACAGCATCAACACAGGACCGCAGAGGAGCAAGATTTCTGCACTGAGAAACTGTACGTCTACTCTTCCCTCCATCACAAGTTAGGGCTGACACGTTCTCTGTCAGCAGTTAGCTGTTCGTGCTACTCTTCCTGTCCAATTTTGATTTCCCTGGTACTTCATAAGCCCAGATGGCGTTACGTGATCATCAACTGTTTCTAAGCCGAGATGTCAGTGTTGGGTAGAAAATAAAATCTTCTCTCATTCTTCATTTCGTTTTAAGCAAAGCAAAACAGAGCTCAGATTTCCTGGTTCTAGACCTTAAAGGACTGCAGATTTAAAAATCTGAGCCTTCACTGCATTCAGGTGAATACATCTAGCTCACCTTATTCTCTAAGTAAGGAACAGAAAATGTATGCTTGTGACTTGCTGAGAAGGAAAAATAAGATATAAACTGCATTGTTCTAGCAAGTTCACCAAAAAGAAAACTCAGGTAACTTAGACACAGCATCTGGCTAGGATTCTCGATTATGTGATTACAACAACATTTAACCCTAAAGTTATAGGAAGGCAAACGCTGTGTCAAGAAAACCTGAAGTATTAATTGGTGTAGGAGCTGTAGATTCACGCGTATTAAGTGGTTAATGAAATTCTCCATAGGTCATAGGTAGAAGCAAGATACAAGCTAAATAGTTCCATATCGGGACAATTACATTTGAGAACGTATGAAGGGAAAGACAACGCAAAGAAAATAAACTGAGAGGATTAATACAGGAAAAATTTCCCCTCCAGGAGGAGAAAGGAAGAAAAGATACCAGGAAAATAAAAAGCAGACAAAATGCTTATTTGAAAAGGAGCAGTAACACATTTCAATAATGCAAAAACATTAGTTACTTTCCGCAATTGTTTAAAACAAGCTTTCTAGAGCTAGTTTGTACAGAACATCAGCCTCAGTAGCACATACCTTCTACTTGTTTAAAAATAATTTCCTTGTTCTGTTTAACACTCTTACTTTAATACAGCCTTCAGCCTAATTCATGCTGTTCAGAATTACATCAAAACTGTTAAATGAATGAAATAAGTTCAAAGGTTAGTGCATGGGATATTAATAAAAAACACATGGACAAATATACACGTTACTCATTTGAGACCTTTGGCCTGAAACAAAAATATCATGTATGCCAACAGTGGGGGGTGGGATCTCAACAGATTTCCAGTATCTACAGAGATATTAGGTACACAATTAAAAAAAATAAAATCAATTCTCTTTATAGCTTGTCAGAGTTCTGCTTAGCTAAGAATATTCTCTAGTTTTGAGAGAAAAGGGAACGGGTTCTTGATCTTCTTAGAAGTTTCTTCCATTCTTTAGCGTGCCTCCTAAGTATAAGGGAAGGCAGCTACACTGAAAACTATATTAATGAGAGCAGTTTGGAGAGAAAAGGACTTTCTATTTGCTCTCTGTTCCAAAGCGGATCCCCTGCCCTAAATGAATCATTCTATACATTCAGGCCTACAAGCTTTCTGGTTGCTCTAAACCCAGGGACAGCATAAAAATAGGTGGAAGAGGAACAGGGAAAAATCTAAAATTTTAGGAAAGGGTACCAGATACACTCTTAAAAACAGGTAGAGCGGTACAGAATTAATATTTGAATAATTACACACTGTATTTGTAACAAATGGTAAAGCCACTTGTACAGAAGGGGCAATGGAAGAATCACACAGCAGCTATTTCTTTAAAAGGGGTAGTTATAAAACCCAAGAAACAGCATTAGTTGTGAATGGCTGTGGTCTCTAAACAAGATTTTGATAATATAATTGCAGAATATGGATGCATTTCCTAGGTGTGAGTGGAAGAAGTAACACCCACTGTAATGCCTGGAGCATGCAGATGTGATGAATAAAGAGGGACTGATATTTGGTGCGAGATGAAAAAAAGGCTCCTGCAGCATTGAGAAGAGAGCCTGACAGAACGCTTTTATTACCAGGGCTGCTTAAAAGCAAGGAGGATGGCAAATAGTTCATTAGATGTACAGGAATGCACAAGGATGAAATAGGGACAAGGAAATTTTGTGAAGATGCCTAGTACTGTAGAAACTGAAGAATAAAAAAGGGATAACTCTCTGGAAAGACTGCTTCTCTAGATGAAACACAAAAACGTTCTCCTATTTTTAAAATGGTGGATGGTGGCAATTTCAGTGTGCCATTCTAAGAGTATATCATAATGTTTGCAGAATGAAACACACAGATATAGAAGTGAGGAATCTGTTTGGAATATCTGACATGCGGATGTGGTGGTGGCTACTCAAACATTGGGAAACAACTTCTTAGTATGCGGTAGGTACATGGAGTGACTTTGGCACGCTTCCCATCACACCCAATGCAAGACTTGTAACAAGATTAACAGGCATCGCTAGCAAAGGGCCACAGCTATCGCCAGAAATTCAATACTAGAAGTACTGACTTAACCAAAGTACTCCAGAGTTGTCGAGATATACTCATGGCGCTTGAAACACCATATTCTCTCCATGCTCTGTGGACTCGCATCAGTGGCCACCCTTTATTACTTTAGCAGGTTTGATTAATCGTGCTGTTGGATTATTTTGTTTCATATCAGTTGCTGGAAATCACTGTCCCCTACCTCTCCCAGCTTTGTATGTAAATAAGACAGTGTATTTATATTAAATCATCACCTGCCACTGAAGCCTGAACTCAGGATCTTTGCTCTGTAACCCTCACAAGCATCCTAATAAAAAGGCTGACAAGTCCTGTTCTTTTTTCTTTTCCACTCAGGTGTAGGTCTCTAATCAGCAACATAGGATTGAAAGGGACCTCCTGGGTTGAGACTATTATCCTGTTATTGCAGGAACTCAGTCTTTCATAGACTTATCAACCTCATCTTAAAAACAAAGTACTTTTACGACAAGTGGAAGAGATACAAAAGGTTAGTTATTATTATTTTACCAAGTAGAGTGTATAAACATGCATCTAGAGCATGGTCCGAGGACACAGAAGCCATGTGTTCAGACACCGAAGGGAGAAAAGGCATGAATTCTTTTCTACAGACCCTAACGCTGTTTAGCAAACTTTTTCAGGCTACTGCTTCAGGTTGTCTTTGACTACCAAGACGGAACTACCCTGAGCCCAATATGGCCTGTGCATCTTATCTTACCTGTGACAACAGGAAAGAAAAAAGGAGAAAAAAAAAAGTACCCCCCTGCATGAGACAGAGAGAAAATGCAGAACTCCACTTAAAGGAGATTAATAACTATTTGTTTTGTCAAGCTTTTGCCACTCTACAATTAAAGCTATGAATACTCTCTTAACAACCATTTATAAAACAGAAAACCGAACAAACACACACACACCATACCACACCCCTGCCAATTATGTCAGTATTGAATGACCAGTGAGGTCTCAGTTCAGTTAACTACTTCCTTGAGTCCCTGTTGAGGTTCTGAGTGTTAACTCTATTCATTACTCCTGCCTTTCAGGTGAGGTAAGGAGAACAAACAAGATGTGCAGAACTTTTTTGTGTTTGGTGTTTTTTTTTTTAGTAGGTGTGGTAAAGACTGTGCTCTTATTAGCGAGAAGTGTTGCAAGAACCAAATATAATAAAACACTGCTGGAGTAATACATTTGTTTGTTTTACTGCCCCTTTTTTTTTCTTCCTCTTTCAAACAGCAACGTGTTTCAGTAGGGTATCCAAGCACTACTCATTATCTTATTCATGGTCATACACTACTAACCTTTTCTGCTTATAGAGGAAAATTACATAAGCCACAATTTACCAGCACATATGATTTACAACTGTATCCGCAAAGCCTAATCAGTACTTCCTAAAGTCGCCTATCGAGGAAACACAAAAACTAAGTGCATTCAGGCGTCTTGCTAAATTGATTTACTTTCTCTGCAGGCAGATTTTGAACTCTGTACTTGTTACAATACGTAAATAATACAGACTAGAAGAACATCAGTTGGTTCTGAAAAGCAACTTGCATTGGTTAGTTATAAAAACCTCCAAGCTTTGCTAAGTATTTAAGAGACCTTTCTTTTTTTTCCTTCTAAAAGGAAACTTCATTGTAGTAGCATTTTGTAATTGCTGCTGCGTGTCTAAAAAACTAACCAGATTAAGCAAACCCCCTCAGGTAATAGACTTTTAATACTTCAAAATGACAAGACTTATCACCAGTATCTGTTATGTGCTGCCTTCCTCAAATTTAAAGGGAAAACTTTAGACCTTATATTCTTTTAAGAGAGATAAAGATGGCTACAACAGCATTATTTGCACACAGTTTAGAAACCTGCAAAATAACCAATTACAGTTGTAAACAATAAAACATTTTGAAGTATAACTAAAAATACAGTCTTTTAAGCAGGTTAAATCCGCACGGATGGTTTGTGAGTTTATACCCATCAGCTTGGTCAGACACGTAACAATCACTCAGCATTTGAACCTTTATCTGAATGATACCAACGGCTTTTCAATTTTCAGCTCCAATTTCAACTCCCAAAGAATTAAAGAAAACATCATAACTGAAAAGAGTAATTTATGGATAGAAATAATAGTACATAAAACCTTGCGCACGATTTTTCATGTGCAGATTTTTTTATGTACTGAGTGACTTTTCTTCTGAAATTGAATTTAAAACAAACCATTTTGTCAAAATTCAAACACAAACATCCATCTTGCTATTTCTACATTTCTTTTTAAGAGTATGATGAGGAAGACATTATTACATAATTCAAGAAGCAACTTAAGTGTGCAACATCAGAAGAGCAATATTAGAACATGAGAATAAAACAGAGTTGCACAGGTTTTGAACCAACTTCAGCAAACCATAGGTAAGTGTAGAAAAAACAAATGAACAAAAACCCACCAGAACAGGCAACATAAAAACAACCCTACTCAACCAACACCCCATTTAGCACTTCTTGCCTGCTTATTGCATTTCAACATAATATCTACACTATCTAAGAGCTTAAAATGCTCAAACATAAACACAACCTAAATTTCCACAGCAGTTTTTATAAAGACACACTCACCTCTATTTCATAACAAAAGAAAAACAAGAAGATTCTTTAAGTTTTCCAACCACAATCCCACATACAGAACTTTGTTGAAATCAGTACAAAACTAACAAAAAAAGAACTTAATTCACGAATTCACATTCTCTCTGGTTCAGAGTTCTCAACACATGGGTGAACAAAGTCTCTCTAGGCCACTATTTAGATTCTAACAGTGGGAAAAGAAAACACCCTTTGGAGAGAGAGAAAGCAGCCACTTCCTCTAATCAATTCCCCCACTACTCATCTAGGATGTTCAGTTATTGTATTTGGACAGTTAAAGGATAAAACCCTACCTTTAACGATTACTTATAGAGTTATTGCCCATGAAGTTGCTTATTTCTCTTCTTGAACCTGCTGAAACAGCCTGCCTCCATAGCTTCCTGCAGTAATAAAAGAAATCAAGGTCAGCTGCATTTCCAGAAGAGCTTCCTTTAAGCTGTTTTGATACTTACTGCAGTTAGAATCACCTGGTTCTTGGATTACACGACCTAGTGAATAACAGCTGTGTATCTATCATCTCTATCTCCTTCAGGGTTTTGCAAATCTTGACCATATCCTCCCCCAGCTTTTTCCTTTACACATAGAAGAGTTCCCGCTTCTTTTGTCTCTAAGGCTCGATCCCATTAAACACTTTAAGCACTCTTCCCTGTACCTTCTCTAACCGCAGTATGTGCTTTGTAACAAGGCACAGTGCAGCAGCATTAATGGTTTTAACAGTTTTCTACATCAGTGTTCTGAACCTGTGGTCAACAAACACCCAGGACAAAAACCTCCTCGGAAAGTTACTGTACTGCCAGACAGTGAATAATAAGAGATGAAATCTCACTTAAGTTTGCTTATAAATGAATCCTTCTTCCTTTGTTAAAGTTTCTGCTCAAGGAAACAGAATGTTACGTTTTGTAAGCATGCAGACTGCACTGAGGGAACAACTGCAGGTGCATCACAGGTTTCTCCATCTAATTGAGATGCCCCATGTTTTGCTGCTACGCAGATATACATCGGTTAACTACAAATTACCATTTCACACTTACAGAATCCACAAAACACAGCCTGATCACAGAGTAGTCATTTTCTGTTGGGAACCACCATTCATAGCTGTAATATACAGTTACGGGAGTCACCTACGTAGGTAGAATAAACACCGCTTTTGTATTAGTGTCAATTACATGAGATAATAAGGCCAACAGTTGCCTACAGCAAAGGCAGACTCTTCTGTACACCTCCATGGTGTTTACGGGGATCTGTGAACAAGGTCACAAGAAGTGGCAAGCAGATCTGGAAGAGATGTTTGTCTGTTAACACTGCAGTTAAATGAGGTAATATACATTTCAGATGATTAGTTCCATCTGGAAAACTGGTAAGGCAATAGAACTAAAAACCTTATTTAAATAAATTAGTTTGCCTGCTTATGATCTCATACCACTTAACAAGCAGAATTAGCTAACGCTATCTTAGACGAGTTACAAGCAATGTTATACTTCTACTTTGTTCTGTAGAAACTCTTGAAGTATGTGCACGTATAGTCAAAGCAATCGAAGCACTAGGAAAAAAAACACTTAAAGAACTGTGTGTGAATCATCATGATCCAGAAATCTGGAGAAATCACTCTCTCTTTTGCCAACAAACCAGTGCAAATCAGGAGAAAAGCACAAGGGATGTAAACTTCAATTTAATTTACATACATTGTCCAGTCCAATCAACCAGATTTGAAGGAACCCAAATCTGGAATTAACAGTGTAATATTTCTATATTCTTATGAGTACGATAAAAACTCCAGTGGGCAGAAAACGTGACAGGAAAGAGTGCTCTGTAGCTGCTGCACTCTCGCCTTCATCCAACAGAATCCAGTTCTAAATCCCTCAGAGAAACAAGATGCATTTCTTGTTCCTTAGTTAGTAAAAATAAGTTTGATGACATCGGTGTCCCACTTAAAAGCAAATTAAATAAATTTCTCTCTTGAAAAATAATATTAAGGTGTCCTTTGTACGCCTTGGTTATTCAAAAACACTTCTGATGTGTTTATTAGCCCTGTAAAACTTTCATGAAAATTAAAAGTGCTTCACAGTTGTAGCATTTTGTGACTTTTTATTATTTTATTTGAATCTGGTTTCCTTATCACAATTTGGAATTCCAAGATTCCAAAATTTTTGCAACACAGAATTTCTGTGTTACGTTCTAGAATTTACTGGAGAACAAAAATTCCATGTTTCAGTATGGGCTGTATACCTTATATAACTTAGATTTATAATAATAACTTAATTAATAATTATTACCTTATATTTACTGTCTCCACAGCTGGGTTGGTATCAGTACGCAGCAAGTAAAAAATACAACAATCAGTTAAACAGAAAAAAACCCAACTACTTTGTATTATGCACTTTATTTTTGTTCTGAAAACAATCTACAGTTCACTTGCATCTCTTTAATGATAAAAGAAACATATGAACATCACTATGTTGTTTATCAACATAACAAGTCAGGCAATAAAAGACTGGAGCTGTCATGTACAAGACATGGATATTCCAGAGTAAAACACTACTTTATCTGCCAAGACCCCATAAATTGAGTCCCTGGAAGTGCCCAGTATTCCCAAGAGATATTAAAATGTGACAAGACAAAACTTGCTATTGCATATTAATAATTGTATCACACAAGTTAATATTTCTGACTTCAATTTCTTTGCAAAATTATTGTGATATGGAACTTTAGAAGGTTTTACCCCAAACTGCACTATATCTCCATACTTAAAACCTACAGTGAAGGCAAGACAATCAACATTTAGTACATCTGGAGTCTTCTATACCAGGAAACCATAGAAAAAAAATGGTCAGTCACTATTTGAAGTTGCTTTTTCTGGACTAGTCAAAAAAAAAAAAAATCATTACAGGACTAGCTGCCTAGAAAACAGTAAACTGAGATTATACTAACTGAGTGTTCTAGTTTGAAGATACTCTTCCAATCCAGAAGTCAGTCTCTCTGAGAGCAGGTAATGTTGTAACATTAGGTACGGCATTAGGTACGGCATTAGATACTTCCCTCCAATGAAAAAACATCATCTTTGAAAGAAATACAAAATTGTTAAATACAAAATTATACACGTATCTGGAGTTTGAAATAAAACCACTTTTGCAATAGCATGTAACCCTAACAGGCAAAGACAGGACAATACCACGTACTTGGAGCTGAAATATTTGCACCAAAGAAAGATCCCTACATTGCATTACAATAAATGAGGAAATCGTTAACTCTAAACACATTAGTTTTCAATAAAATGTTTTATCTCACCTGTGCCCATCTGCTGAAGATAGGAAACCGGGAAGGCAGAACATTGATAAAATCAAGCAACTCTGACTTGCTGACGCTTGCTGACAGGAAAGGTAGAAGGTGCGGGGATGAATAAAAAAGCTCATAAAAGTAACATTCTCTCCTGAGTTAGTATTAAATCATATACAGTAATGAAATTCAAAATACTACCATTGCTGTGAGACATTTTCATTATAATGTTCCATGAAAAGACTGTTAAATCAATTTTTTACCAAGGTAGGTCTGATAGGTAATTTTAATAAAAATCCCCAGGTAAGCGCAACGATTGCTACTTTTCAGTATTACTACTCCCACAGCAAAACCATCTTTATTAAAGCTGCTACCCAAGAAACAAAAAAGATACTAATAAACATTCAGGAGATACCAACATATCTCAGGGAACTCCGAACAAAATTTACAGTTTGTTCAAATCGAGCTTTGAGCCCACTGTTAACCTAAGAATGTTTCTGCTCTATTTGGGTTTTACTAAATCAGTTACCACTGGAATAAGAAAGTAGTTTAGATGTGCAGAGGAGCTGAATTTATGCAACTATTACCTATTGTCTTCAGCTGGCATTACAGTTTGAAATTTATTTTGCCTGGAAGTAACTAAAACTTTCAACACAGTAAAACCTAATTTAATGTTAACTGGATGTCAAATGGGGCACGAGATTTGGGAAACTTTAATGGTTTGTTCTATACGTGAGAAACTGAAGAGCTTTTAAAAGGCTCTATAATGAATATCACAAAGAATTCTATATCCCAAATAAATTGGATTAATTTGAATGAAAGTAAAGTTTCAATTTCTTTTGCAAGCCATCTTTACTTGAATGGAGGTCCATTGAAAGCTTATGTTCAGTTTTCTTATCATGCATTTCATTAACGTATCATTCAAATGTCATTAACTTTCTTGTTTTGTCTGATGAAACTTTTATTAGAAGCTCACTTTTATTAAAAGCTCACTTTTATTAAAGGAGTAACTTGATCTGTCGAATCAGAAAGACTGTCTGAAACTTCTTTTCCTTTAAAGTTCATTGCAAAAATTTCAACAAAAGAAGCATTTACATTGGTGGTCCATAAAACGCTTTTGAACTTGTAACTTAAAGCAAGCAACGGAAAAGTCTGGATTTTTAGAAGTGTGTGGCAGGCAGGGAGCAAATCTTGTTTTTTCAAAGAATGTTGTTGTCTGTCAGCTGTGAAATTACCATTTTGTTATATAATAAGTGAATTAAAAAAAAAACCACACACCCCCCCCCAAACCACACACACAAAACCAATTGGAGAATTACCATTAGTATTTAAACTTTGTCAGGTGATGGTTTGGAAAGCTACTAGTAGGGTTTTTCTGGGAGGATGCAGGGGGTAAATTTCTTTTAGCTAGCCTGCCCCACGTATGGATGAAATCCTTAGGGAGCTAAGTGCCTTTTCTTGCAGAAGGAGATGATCGAGGACTGTACATTGCTCAACTAGCTAGGAGCAATGTTGTGGTTTAGGTTGGTCTGGCTGCTAAAACGAATTACAGATGCTCTACTGACTGAGGTAGCTGGGCAAATTTGGCACCCAACATGGGGCAACTGCACTTAGCTCTAAAGAAGGGGAGAAGAGGCTTCAGAGTTCTTGTGTGTTTTGGTTTTTAACCAAAGCTAACTGGCAGTGAAGAAGGAGCATGGGTATTACGGCACCACTCCACCACAATGCTTCTCATAGTTGACCATGAACCTGTTAGGGTAGCCAATAGTCTCCTGGGTGCATTAAAAAGAATGTGGCCAGCAGGTTGAGGGAGGCCTCGTCCTCCCTCTCTGCTCTGGTGAGGCCACTTCTGGAGCACTGTGTCCGGTTCTCGGCTCCCCAGTTCAAGAAA
The DNA here is from genome assembly GCA_013401065.1 of Cepphus grylle. NCBI lineage: Eukaryota > Metazoa > Chordata > Aves > Charadriiformes > Alcidae > Cepphus > Cepphus grylle. The sequence goes on from VZUD01000085.1 coordinate 433,383, forward strand.
GAGAAGGAACTACTGGAAAGGTATGAAGATGATCAAGGAATAGAACATCTCTTTCGTAAAGTAAAGCTGAGAGGCCTGGGGCTGTTCAGCCTGGAGGAGAGAAGACTGAGAGGGGATCTCACCAATGCTGCTGAATATTTAAAAGGTGGGTGTCAGGAGGATGGGGCTAGACTCTTTTCAGTGGTGCCTAGTGATGGGACAAAGGGCACAAACTGGAACAGAGGAAGTTCCATCTTGGATGTGAGGAAAAACTTCTTTACTTTGAGGGTGATGGAGCACTAGAAGAGGCTGCCCAGAGCGGCTGTGGGGTCTCCTTCTCTGCAGGTATTCAAAACGCATCGAGAGGCCTTCCTGCCTAACCCGCTTGAGGTGACTCTGCTTTGGCAGGTGGTTGGGCGAGACGGTCTTCAGAGGTCCCTGCCGCTTTGTGATTCCCTTGGGATGGGCAGAGGTGCGGATCCCCGCGGGGGTGCCGGCCTTGTGCCTCTTCCATCCCCCCTCGCTTCGAGCTCACCGAGGGCAGTGCGCCCGCCGACCGTGAGGGGAGCGGCGCCCGGCTGAGGGAGCGCCCCGGCCGGGCCGGTGCCTCCTGCCGCCGCTCCCGGATTGATTGGCGGAGGGCGGCCCCGGTCCCACCCGCCAGAGGCGGGCACAGGGGACCTGCCCCGCCGTGGAGCTGCCCGGGGAACCGGGACAGTGCATGGGGCGGGAGGGTGCCCGGCCACCCGGACGGCAGATTCTCCTCGCCGGCCAAGAGCGGGGAGGGGGAAAAGGGGTGAGGGCGGCCTTTCCCCGTTTAGTCCAAGGACCCGGCGGGGGTTCGAAGGCAGCGGCGGTGTATGCGCCCGGCGGCAGTGTGGCGGAGCGGAGCGGGGGCAGCGCGAAGTGATGAGAAGTTGAGGGAGGGACGGAGCGAGGTTGCCCTCTCCTCTCCTCGGCCGCCGCCGCAGGTGCAGCAGAGCCTGGGCGGAGGGGACAGGCGGGGCCCGGCGCCGCAGCGGAGGGGCTCCGGCCGGAGCAGGGCCTCAAAGCCGGGGCCGGACACGGAGCCGCGGGAAACCCGGTTCGACTGAAAGGAAGAAGAGCGGCGAGGAGCGGCTCGACCCGATCTTCGGCTCGTTACCACAGGCAGCGACCGCGGAGAAACGGCCTTGAAGGGAGAGCGGTGAGGGAGCTCGGGGGGCAGCGAGGGTCGGAGGGTCTCTGAGGCGGCGGGTCCCTGCCCGGGCGAGGAGAAGGAAGGTTCTCCTTTCACCTTGCTGCTTCCCCCCCCCTCAGTTGATTTCCCCGCACACACTTGCTCGGTTTCCTTCCTTCTCCCTCCCCTAACGCAAGAGGAAGCCCGGGGCTCCTTGCATCACCCCGTGGCGGAGGGTCGGGGAAGGAGAGGCTGCGGTGGGGCGGGAGAGCTGTGGCGGGGTTGGTATGCGGGAGGGCTAGAGCCGTGGGCTGACTAGAAAGAAGCCGCAGGGGAGGCCGTGGCGATGCGGTGTCCCCTGAGCCGAGGGGACGGGGTGACCTGGGAGCGTGTGGCGGGAAGCGCCGCGTCCTTGCCGGGGTGCTGAGGGGCGAAAAAAGGACGCCCCTTTCCTCACCCTTCCCCTGAGGTGAGCTCGGGGGAGAGGAGGGCTTGCGGGGCGCCGAGAAGCGCGACCCGGTTGGGCACGGCACCTGCGTGGGGAGGGAAGGAGAGAGGGAGCCGGGCAGTCTCTCTCTCTTGGCCGGGCGCCTGAGGCGCCGCAGCGGGGAGTCGGCGCTGGAGGCCCGGCAGGTGCCCGCCCTTGCGCCTTGAGGAAGTTGGGCGGCCGTGTGAGGAGAAGGGAGGAGGGGGAGGGAGGGAGGAAGGGGGCCGCAGCGCTGAGGTGAACTCACCCTCTTCCTCAGCGCTGGGGAGGAGAAGTTCGGGGGATGAAGCAAGCCCTGCCGGGAGGGGGGTGCTGGGACAGCGGAGGAGGGGGGGGACAACCGGTTTTGGGTTCATTTCAGCCTTGTGTTTCGCTTTGCCCCTTCTGCATGCACTAATCCGAGGGGTCGCTCGGCCGTGGGTATCGCCATGAAGGGCTGTCACCCGCAGCCGTCCCGAAGTCGGGCAGCCGCTTGCTTGTGGGTGCCTAGTAAATACATATTACTTTTTTTTTTTTCAATGAACGCGGCTGCAAACTTGAAGCCGCAAGGTGAGGGAGCTCTCGGTGGGTGTTCGCCCTGTTCGTGAATGCGAGCTGTGAGTTTTGAGCCAAGCTGCCTTCCCTTTGGAGGGAGAGCATTGCATAATTGCTGCTGTGCCTCCCCGTATGGGTTTAAAAAGAAGGAAAGCGGTTAAGCGTAGACTTCTGAGGGAATATGTCAATAAAGTTGCGGTATTTAAACATATTAAATGGTATCTTGTCTTTCATGACTTGTTTACGTGCTCGTTTTAGGACTGACTGTGGAACAAGGGGAAATCATTAAGAAATGCGCAGCCCGTTTTGCATGCTCATCAGAGCTGCCTGGGGACGAACAGCAGCGGGGAACTTTAATAGTAGAGAAACTTGAAGGTCTTTCCCCCCAACCCAAACACCTTGAAAGTAGTATTTTTGTTTTTCATGGTTTGACTAGGTGACTTAGTTTTCAGAATAATTCACATATTATTACTTGTTTCTTGAGACATGTATTCTAAAAATTGCCTTGGTTAGACTTTCTATCTGAAGCTGCCTGCCTGGTCTTCCAAGCAACTGTCACACAAGGTCACTTATATGTTTTAGCTGAGCTTGTTTTATAGCACCAGCACACCATAGTATGCAAGTCACCTTTACTTCACACTTCCTTGTTTTTGTTCTTTTGTTTTGGTCATTGATCCAGGCTGAATGCTGGATACTGCAGGGACTGTTTTGTTTTTTTTTTTTTCCAAAACTACTGACTAGTTAGTGCTAGAGTCTTATATTCCTTTGCACAGCTTTCATGCTGTTGTGAAAATTTGTTGAAATACAAGGAAATGAGTACTTGGCCTGAAGTGCTTGCATCTTATTTTTGACTTTTGCACAACATTTGCCACCAATAGAAGCTCATTGCAGGAAGCAAGAAAAGAAAATTATTTACTTTTTGTCATATGTCTATTAAGTATGTAGACTCTAAGGTGAGAATTGTGTTAGAGTACTTCGTAAGTGCCCCTTACATTTTATATTCTTAGAGTGCTGTAAGCAGATGAGTTGTTCTGAAGCAGAATTTGGATGGAGAAATCTGAGGGACTAACCAGGGCTTCAGGAGAGGGCATCTGAGACAGTCCCTGCATCCTCATTCTGCACAGGGTGGTGTCACCTGAGTTCTGGAAGAGTCCTCACCTTGCCTGTGCAAGTGGAGTGGAGGGCAGCTGACTCACTAACGAAGTGGTAACGAAGCAGTGGAGTGGTCTTATGTACTGGTGGCAGCTTTAGCTTAGTGAATGGCTACTAGCTGTTGTAGTTTGTTGGCAGTCATGGCAGCTATGGCCTGGGTTTAGTGTGCGATTAAGGCAGGACTGGGTCATAACTCCAGATTAGTAGCCTATGATTAATTTAGCTGGTTTAGTTGTTGTTCAGAGAAATTGAAGGTACTCAGAACTACCATTGTTAATTAAATTTTAATGCCCTATTTATCATCTAGCTACTTCAGAGGTGATATCTAAATCAACCCTTTGGAATGATAACTATGTTAGTCAGTTCACTTGAAGGACCTGTACTGGGTTGAATGAAGACCAGGGCTGCTGTGGATTGCGACAGCATGGTCTAATTAGTTTGTAAAGAAAAAGTAAGAGAACCTGCCATAATTCTCTTCTGTATATAACTTGCTACAGATTGACTTGGTTGATTTCTAGTGATATGTTTTATTTACAGGAATGGAAACAAACATTCAAATTCATCAGTCTTCTCTGTGTGGTAGGTGTGTTTTTACACATGCAGACGTTGTGTGGGAAGGTACTGTGGTAATCCTCATAGTCCTTAAAACAATGCCACTGAGCGTAGCTTTGTGTATGGCCTTTTCTGTACCTGTTGAGACTTGTACAGAGGATGTGTTTTGCTGCAGTGCTCCTCCTAGCACTTAGAAAAATGTTCTGCAGTTAATTATACTAATAACTGTAACAACAATGCCTATACTGACTTGACTATTTTCTAATCGACCTTCCTGATGGTGAACTATATTATTTCTGACTTCAACTGCTGAGTATTTTATTACCTGCACCTTCTTTCCTTTGTGTTTCCCACTTTGGGTTCTTTCAAGCGCTTCTTCCCACATCACTGTTACCGTCAGCTTGCTTCCTTTCGAATAGTACCAAGAATTGACCTCAGTTTACTCAGTCTTGAGTGAGTTCCTTGTCAGTTCCTTACTAGGAAAATCATGCTACACTATTAAAATCTATTGAGGTGTTTGTTGTAAGATCATATTCAAGAGTATTCAAGAGATGATTACTAAATGAAATACCTTTTCTCTCCAGATCCTAACTCTTAACAGATATGCTTGTATTTCTGTTTCAGTATTAATAGAGTTATATTTAAGAAGAGGATAGGATTGTGTGTGAGAAATGCTGTTACATTAGAAGCAACTGAAATGATTCACCTTCTTCTGCTGGGATTTTTATTCTTCAAAAAAATTATCAGCATGGATTTACTTTTTTTGGTTGTTTTAGAAAGTATCGTTGAGCTGAAAACTGATGTTCTGATACAGCTCAAAGTGTTTGTGAATAGGCATTGTAGAGCGCTTTTCCTGTTTTCCAGGAAGTAAAATACACTAGAACCATTTAATATAATTCTGTCCTGAAACGTGTTGCGGTTTTTGCGTTTTTTTTCCCCCTAGCACAACTATGCTTGGAGTAAATTTCCAAGACCTGTGATGTAAGGTTTCTTGAACCCTTTGTCAAAATATTCCTAGTGTGTTATGACACTTGAGATATATATACCTTAAATGCTTAGTGTGTGAGGCCCTGTTAATACTCATTGTAAGGAAGAAGTCTTTAAATTGTCTGTAGCTTTGTAAAGAAAAACTCTTAGGAATTGATCACCATTATTTTTCATTGCAACTCCATTAAAATATTTTTCTTTATAATGTTTAATCATCTAATAGGAGAAGAATTTTCAGGTCTCCTTTTTGCTGTTACTTGATTACACCATGCTGTACTCGAATTATTTTTTTATTTTGCAAATTATGTGAGAGATGTTGTGCTACAGTTCTTGACTTGCAGCCAGTGTGTTGGAGTACTAATGAGTCCTTTCTTTTGGAAGCTTTTGAAATTTTTAGTTTTTAACATAGAATTTTGTGTGTGTTCTTAATTCCTATGTATGGGAAGAGTTGATGACGTTACCTGTGTTTTTGTGGAATAACTTCATTGTTTAGCTGTTAGAAACAGTACACCTAATTGACTATACGTGGGACGCTTCTTAAATCCTTTCTAAGTCCTGAACTCTTTGGTTGGTAGATAGTTTTTTAGAAAGAGTATAGCTGCTAGCCCAGTTAAAAAAAAAAAAACAAAAGGTGTTTTTTATATGGGAAGAAGTGATGGTAAATGGAAAAAAAATCTTTAAACTTTGTTTTTTTTTACAAACTGTAAATATAACAGTTACGATTTAAGAGGTTTGAAAGACAATACAGATAAGTGGTAAGTTATATGGTTCAGGGATGCAAAAAAGTTAAAACCTGATTTTTTTTTTGGTGACAATTTCTATTAAGTTCACAGTTGTTATGCCCATAATCTTATTTGTATAGGGGAGCAAGGATAGCTTTCTTTGCTCTGTGCTGTTCTTTCCTCCTGTGAATGGATGGTTCAGCTTCATAAGAAAAGTAACTTAAGACTATTTTCCCTTCCTACTCAATAACTGAAGGGAGAGTTAATGGGAAATCTTGGGTCAGATAGATATTCTGAACTGAGTTGGAAATGAGCCTTGATGCCCTGTTGAAACAGTGTGCTTTTTAAAAACCAAACCAAAAAATTACGAAGGTTCTACTTGAGGGAAGGTAGCGGTGTGAATATAAAAGGTGGAGGATCTTCTGAGTTCTGTAAATTAATTGCTGTATTCTGTTACAGAGTTGTTTTCACCCATACATCAACACCACTCTTTAAAAAGTTATTATTTCATACTTTTGTTACACGTGAGGATTGGGTGTGTAGCTGTAGCGCAGCCTTCAAAATTCTGAAATTCAAGGCCTCAGTTGTGAAGATTTTGATTAAAATGCAGTTACATATGCTGAATTTGATTCCCCTGCCCCACCACTACTTAGAAGTTATTTGACTTAAGTCAAATGAATAAGGCTTTGTAACTTAATGCCAAGAAAACTAATTGATAAAGCAAAGGTATTCAAGAAAAGAATTGTAAAAAATTTCAGCAAGAGTAAAGTCATTAGCATTAAAAAACCTATGGCCAGTACTCATGTGTTGTTACTTACTTGCCTGTAACTTTCTTTTCAGGACATCATTGCTGTTGTCCCAGTGTATTGTTTGAAACAAATTCTCAAATTCGGAGGAAAGTCAGGTATTTCCTAGCTTACAGTATGAATGGGATCAAAGAAGCATATCTCTCTGAATGAAATCTGGGTTAGGAATAGCAATTTCGGACAGAACACTGCTGTAAACATTAGGATAATTTAAAGGGCATATAGATGCACTTTGTTTTGAAAGTTGTAGCTTTCTTCCGAGGGTGAAGCAGGCGGTACGGCCGAGGAGCCCACTGCAGCTCTCAAACCCAGCAGCCTGGTGGGATGTGCTTTCCGCAACCTGCAGCGCCTGGAGAGGGAACCTGATGACTACCCAGATTTTTCTTTCAAAGTTGAGAATATTGTAAAATAGATCCGAGTCGGTGTGCAGTGGGTCAAATTTAAGGGTGCAACCTAAAGCTGCCATATTTCTTTAACCATTCCTAGTGATCAATCTTTAATTAGCCTGCTTTGGGATACTTTGGTAATTGTTTTGCTTATTTATCAATTGCTTTCCAGAAGTGGAGGGGGATCTTCTCATCTCCCAGGAAGTGCAATTTCAGTGGGCAGGAAGAGACACGTGCTCATGTAGAAGCACTTGATGTGCATCTGGATAGTTTATTGTTGACTTGTTTCGGTTTGTCACCCAGATGATCCTTTGTGAATCATAGACTTAGAGCTGTGAATCACCTTTACCTTGACCCTCTGCAACCTTTGGATCTATGTTTCTTTCTCTAAATATTTGTAAATTAATGGGTTATGCTTAAATCAGATTGTCTTTGAAAATCCACAGACCCTGTCTTTAGACCCTTTCTTTTCTGAAGTTATAATCGGGTTTTAGTCAGCTACGGATAGTGGGCATTGGCAGTAAGTTTTGGTATATTTGAAAATTGTTATACAGCTGCTGCAATAAACCCTGAGTTTTTTCTTACCCCTTGCTGGAGTGTAGTCTGCACTTCTAGAAGGTTCCTGAGTTGATTTCTGTCACTTCACACTCTGGTAAGTGATGGGGTCTTGCTCTTAAAAATTCGAATTTAAGGATTAAACTACATAGAGAGAAAAGACACTACGTATACTGCTTTTATCCTTATTCTAATGACTGAATTTTATTAGGAGGTAATTCAAAGCAGACACTACAAAATACAAATCTGAAAGCAGAACAAAATAATTTGCTTTAAAAAAACCCTTTAAATTTCAAAACAGAACCTAAAGATGAATGGACTGAACAAACTGAATGTAGTTGTGAGTGTGTGGTGTTGCTGTCTTGAGCAATTGAATTATTTTAATTGAGCTGAATAAATGCAAAACATTCTTAACTCAAGTATTTTCGCATTTCCCATTGCAGAAACAAACTTGCTATAGTTTCCCTTATGATTCTGTTTGTGTGGCTTGTTAAAATGTAGTTACGTGCTATAGGATGAAGTCAGAAACCAAACAAAGAAATTGATTCAGTGCTTCTAGGTGTCATGTGATGGGGTGACCAGGGAGAGCTTGTACCAAGCTGAATCTAGCGGTAGTGAAAGATGAAGCATCCCCCCCAAACAATTTTTACTGTGGTTTTTATTTTAACTTTAATATGTGTTTAAAACAAACGTTGTTTTAGATCTTGAGGCTTGTTCATGAGGCATAATTCATGCTTGTGTGGTGGTAGCATATATAACTACAGGCTGTGTTTGTTGCACCAACAAATCAAGCTTACTACGAAGTTGTGCTCTGCAGTTTATTCCAGACCCTTCTTTGGAGACCCTTTTTATCAAAGGAGAATGTCACTGATGAAAGTGCTTAAAATCAGGTGGAGTCAGATTTTTTTTCACTTTTTGATTCAGCCCGTGTTCTGATGCCAGTGTGAAAGAGAAGGCTTCCTGGGAAGCTTTGGCCCCTCAGTGGAGGCATCTTTGTCTCCATCAGCTGCTGTGGCACTTGCGCAGCTAGGAAGTTTTCTTCTTTTTCTTTCTGCACTTGGTCATCTAGCTCTTGATTCTGGAACATGAAACATTGTGAGAAGTTGTTCTGTTACTGGGCTCTTCTCGGCAGCGCAGTCTCACACAGTAGGAGTTTGTGAGCCAGGAAATAACATATTAAACCGCACTGGTGTGTCTAGGCAATGCGGAGTAACTTGTTGACTTCTCTATGTTAATACCCTTGCCCCTTGATGTCACAACATTATTTCTGGTTGCTTGCTTTCTGGTGCAAAATCGCTGCAGCAGGTTGAGAAACATTGCTGTCACTTCTCAGTACTTGGAGGAAATGTCTCCAGACATTGAGGGGACTCTGTCAGGGACTTGTATGTTGGTCTTCTGTGAATTCACAGTAGCTGTGAGGAAGCTAGATAATTCTCATCTAGTTTTGGAGGAACTAGACAAATCTCTCCAGAAGGAATATATATGTCTCGCTTTAAAATAGATGGCTCTTTCATTACGTGTAGTCAGCATTTCTCTTTCCAAGGTGCTGGGGGTGGAGTAACCATGGGCAGCAAAGAGAAGACCTGCATAACAGTGTGCCAATGCAGAGAAATCTGAGGCGCTTGCTCACTGAGTCAGGTTGCATTCGGTTGAAGGTATGTAGGTTTTGGAGCAGGCCTTTCATTTCTCAGGTTTCCGCACTGTGCTTCCTTTCTGTCCTAGAGGTCCAAGAGGGCACATCAGCTCCGTTGCAACACCACGTGCACAGATGGTCAGCTTTGCTCTGGCGCAGAGCCGGAAGTGATAAGCACAGCCTGACCTGAGCTGTCTTACTGATGTGTATCTGCTCTGTCTTCTCACCTGCTCCCAGTTCTGGTATACCAGTGCAGCTGCTGAGGTGCTAGGACCAGGAGCCTCTTCTGGTCTTGCTGTGTTGCTTTGGACAGCAGCAGAAAGGATGGGGCTTTTCTTCATGCAGCACTTCTAGGCCTGCCTAAGCCTTACAGAAGAATTTGCAGTAGCACTGTGGTTTACCTAAACTCTGACAGGTAGGGTAGTGTTTGCAAATGCTAATCCCCACCGCATAAGGTGAAAGATGTAGATTACAAGCATCTTAAAATACTCTGTTTGAATTGCCCAGTGCACAGCAGGAAAAAAGGCAACTTCCTCTTCTTACTTTCATTTGGGTTATTAAAACGTATTGTTGAGGTATGTTAACTAGTCTGGTAGATCTGTGAACATTAGTATTTCATAGGGTGTAAAATCTTTATGAAACTCATTTTGATGCAGTTAGTTGGACTAAATCTTGAAAATGGTTACTGGTACAATAGTGACTTTCAATAAAGTACATATTTTTAACTGATTAAGTTTTCTCAGTTCTAGTGCATAGATTGTTAGGAAATGCAAATTGTGTGAAGGGGAATGTGGCTTTGCTCTGTTGTAACATACGTAATGTTATGAAAACTTTTAATTAGATTTTAATCCTTTACTAGCAGGTAAATCTCTTCTTGACTGATGCTGTCAATATTGCAGTATCGTGATCCCAAAGTATGCAGGCCTTGCTATGGTTTAGAAGTGACATTGTTGAAAAGATTGAACGTCTTACTACTAGTAACTTCAGAAGTCTTGGATAAGTTTAGAATCCATTCATAGAATAAAGATAATCTTTGTAAGTCTTTAATCTTTGTAGATATGATCAATCCTTACAGAAATTTAGGATTGTTTTCCATAATCGTGAAGACTGATTTAAAGGTGTTCTTTTAGAAAGCCAGTGGCAAAGTGCTACCAAGAATGTTATACCTCAGTCACTCGCTATAAATTCATTTTAATAGGATGTTATGCCTTGCATAAGAGTTCTATTCCCATGTAACTTTGCTGAAGATCTATCTTGATAGCATGTCTATTGAAAACATTTTGTGTGCTAGCTGTAAAACCTGTATTTTGAAAGAGAAGTACCTTGTCTCTTCTACCTTGCTATCTTTTGAGTGAGGCTTTTTAAAATTGTTTTTCCACAACTCTTGAGTACAAAAGCTTAGGTGAAATCCTTCCGTGTTTGATAAAACCTGTTACAGAAAGAAGCTGTTTCTAAAGAGGTTTCATAAATTGCATATCCTTTTGACTCCCTCTTAATAATTCTTTGCTGTTTGCGTAACTGACGCAATAAGTCTCTAATGTGATTACAGTGACATAGCAATGCCTATAAATCTTCCTCTCTTTTATCAGTAGATGTGTCATTCTTGTACTCATTGAAATGCTTCACTCCTTGGACAGAAGGATGTGGTTGTTCAAGAAACTGTACAAAGTAAATGCAAAAGCCTGCCCTTGTTTATGCACGCATAATTTCTTAGTAATGATTTCCACTAATTTCTCAGTTTATTCATTTGGTTGAAACAGGAGCTTGTAGTTACAAGCCAAATCTTACCACTTATCTAAAACATTGCAACACAAAATAGCAATCACAGCATGGGCTACCTCAGCAATTAGTAACAAGATGTGTGACAGGAAGAACTTCAGAACAAAAATCCAAAGGTTGTGCAATACCTGTTATCAGACTCTTTTCCTGGATAATACAATGGCTTGCTGCTCCAAGGCACTGTGCGTTAACACATTTCTGATACTTTACTCAGTTTTACAGCACATGTGTAGTAGCAGCTGCTTCATGAACTGCAGTTTGCTGCCTGAAGTCAGTTTATGGGCCTGATTTACTTTAATGCTCCTAAAGGATTATGGAGTAGGATTTCCTATTAGCTACAGAATATGTACAGTACAGCAAGCAGTATTACAGATTAAGAACATATTTTACAATTGCCAGCTTAAAGGGTGTAGGAGTCAAGTTGTACTTCCAGCTTAAAGAACGCAGTCTGTCTTACTGTTGTCTGTTACGCCACTAAGTAAAATTGTCCTGGGTTTGTGAAAACTTCATCATGTTGTGACATTTGCTGTTACACATAAATTGGTCAGTGCATTTCATCACATAGGTAGCACTTCCTTACTCTGGTGCTTGGCAAAAAAAAAATTATATGGACTGGTACTAAAGAAAATGTTTTGAGAGGGATGTGAAAAATTACTCCTATTGTTTCAAGAGATGTCTTGGAGGATGTCACAAATAAAAAGAGCAACCTTTTATCTGTTCATTCTTCCCTGATCTTGAATCAATGCACTGCATTCATGCTCGTGTGTATGTATCTGTTTTTGTCTTTAATATCAGCTGCTCGCTTGTGGCTGACACAGCTAAGATTTGGTTTGGGTGCATGTATTTCTTATCACCGAGTCATCCTGTAATTGGTGTTAGAGAAACTTTTATTTGTCTTGGAATATTTTTTCCTCTTTCAGCTTTTATACTTAGCTGTAAGTGCTTTTTGTTAGCCACTCCTTGCTATCTTAGGCTTGATAAAATGCTTTGCTTACAGGGCCTTTGGTTGTGCAACTTGCATTGCAGGGCTTGGTTCTGTATTTGTTTAACTGAAATGTTTACAAGACTGTGAAGGTTGGATACCATGCTTTATCTGTAAAACCATGTTTAATAACAGCTAAAGCAAACATATTTGCGTGTAAAATAAGTTAATCACAATGAGGTTTTGAGTAGGCAGGGCAGAACTGTGGCTTCAGTAAATCAGGTAACAATCTGAGAGCCGTCCTCATTTCTTTTATTTTCTGGAATACTTCCTTTTTATTAAGAGTAGTAGTAAACTGTAGCTGATAGCTGCTTATGTGATTTTCAGAGGGAGTTTGTAGTGCTCTCAGTAACGAGTTGTCTTTCAGTCATAACCTAGCACAGCGTTTTTCTTATCATACTTTCAACCACGTGTCTCTTCTTACAGCTACAATACATACTATCTCAAAAGAAATAAACACACTATATATATATTTACCTGTGGTAAATGCTACTGTTCGGCATGGTAAGGTGGGATTGGCTCCTGAGGTGATGCTGCATTGTTTATGGCTCTGGTTTTTGACCTCGAATGGAGATAGGAGCAGATGGAATAATGGATGTTGAGTTTGTTTTGGTGAAAGAAAAGCAACCAGCTCAGCAGCAGCTTGGCCTGGAGCCTGCTGCGGGCGGTTGTGGTACATAACTGATAACTGGTCAAGATCCAGTCTCCCTATGTGGAAACTGCATTGGATTTGCAACTTCCATTAAGTGTTGAGTTGCTGATAATATATAACTTGGTTTTGTCCAAACTTTTTTCTGCCTTTTGTTCTAGTTGGCGCAGATCACTGATATGAAATTTGGGAGAGTTTACAGCTCTAAAAGCAGGGTTTGTATTTTCCCTTCTAAAATACTGAGTTTTGTGTAATGAACTGATAGTGAAGATAGAGGACAACCCTGTGAGCAAGATTAAATGATAAATCTGCATGTTATCAGAACTCTAGTATCACTTTGCAGTATGTACAGTTTGCTGAAAT
>VZUD01000085.1:458591-482035 GCA_013401065.1 Cepphus grylle
GGGAGGCTTCACTGGATACGGCTGTAATTCTAGAGAGGGCTGAGACACGGGAGGAAAGACAAAGGCTTGCGGTACTGTATTTCTTGCCTGCACTTTTGAGTCTGATTTTCATTCCTTTTTAAAGCTAATTGGATTTAAACATTCTGTTGGTATTCGATGTTAAATGGGAAAAGGCAATAGAGGTCAGGGACAAGAAAATGCAACATTTTATACACTGAAAAACTTCATAAGGCTTTAAAGACTTTTTTTTTTCCCCCCAATGCATTTTGATAAGCCAAATATGCAGTATATATACCAAATAATTAGGGAGGAACATAAAAGGAAAAAGTCTGAGTTATAACAGGCCTGAGTCTGTCTCTAATGTTACTGAGGAAGCACTTTATCAACAGCTTTGTTAGGTTAATATGTGATGACAGTGCTCTTAGTAGTGCTTGGGGTCCCAAAAGATAACAGTTCGGATCCTACAGTTTATTTGCCAACTGAGAGTGTTATCACGGCTTTAACCAGCAAGAAAATAGAGGAATTTAGTCTAATGCCGTAATCTGAGTATGTTTTTTCATGTCTGCAAAGCATTGGTTTTGGAATTATCTTACTCTATGATAATACGAAATATGAAAATAATGGGGATATTAACTGTATGGACTGTGTGTATAGTAGATGTCATTAATAAAATGAGATTTAGCAGCAACTTAATAGTACATAGTGCAGGTCAGCTGACATCAGTATATCTAGGGAAGACCAGATATAACCTGACTGATATTTTACAAATAGCCCACCTTTTCCTGTTTAATTTTTAGAAGTTTGACTTCAGACAGCAGAATAAATGGAGAGTAGAGCAGAGAGACCAGAAAAAAATACGTAGTTACAAGGGTGCAACAGAGGAGGCTGGTGGCTGGCAGCAACTTATACCCGAGGAAAGCAGACAATTAACTTGCAATTAACCCAGAGGGAAGTGGTGGGGTGGGGAAGGATCCTGTCCTGGTTGGGAGCAGTGTGGCTGCTGTTAACTGAACTGACTGAGCCTGATATGAAAAGGAGCAAACCCTTGTACAATGGGACAAGCACGTTTGCCTTGTGGCCGTGTTGTTTTTTTTTTAAAGGCCGGAATTTAGTGGGAAAATAACCTTCAGAGTGTGCCACTTGCACCAGCTGATGCGGGGATGTTCAGCTGAGGCAGCAGAAAGCAGCTGGATGTGTCGAGCCAGGGAGGTGCCAGCCATCCTCTGCTCGATGCGGTCGGCTGCTGTCCCATGTCCTTTGCTTGTCAGAGCAAATAAAAAAAACCCAACTATTTTATATACTGATTTACAAATTCATGGCAAGTAAATAGGAACAGTGTACTTCGCTGAAAGCGATGGTGTTTTTCTGGGTTTGCTGTAGATTGGCATATTTTTACATAACTTTCAGATTGTACGATAGGACTCTATTTGTTCAGTGATATTAAAGGTCATATAACAGCATCTGCATGACCTTTTACTACCTGTGCTGAAACATTGTCGTTCAGTAACAATTGAAATTAAGTTAAAAATGTATTAATACAGCATTTAAATATTTCGCTTGAGAGAAGTACTATTTAGAAGATGCCAGAAAAATTAGGACACAAAAATGGTCTGTATACCTTTCTGTTTATTTATCAGTGAGTATCTCCTTCCTGAAGATCACTTCATGTGGCTTCTTATTTATTTATTTTGCAATAGATCTGGTTTTGTCTCCTCTAAGCAGCATTTTGTCGTAGAAGTTGCATAGTATGCCTGTGCTCTCAACTGGGGAATGGTGGTTTGCAACCATATTCAAAGAACAGACATTTGTGCTATTACACATTTGAATCGAGCAGCTGAACAGGGAAAGCTTCGGATATTAAACCCGGTTATGTTTGTATTTGTGTACTTTGTTTATCTGAAACAAAGCTCAGTATTAGGCACCACTGGTTACTGCCAGCTGGGTCCTCACTCTATAGTCACAGCTGTGCATTTAGCATCTAAGCCTGCTAAGAATAGCTAATTAGAAAAATCAAACAGAACAAAGCTCACATAGTAGGATCGGCACAATAGCATTTCTGTCTGAGAATGGTTAAAAGATTTATTTTCTTTTTATTCCTCCCCCTGCCCCCTTCATGCCTATAGTACAGCATAGATCAATAAGTGCTTATTCTCCCTGCGCAAGCCCAGGGAGAACCTCAGTAAAAGACCAGTAGATGCTCAAAAACCTTCACTCTTCAGTAACGTTGTGTCAACAGAAATGGTTACTCATACGCAGCCAAACTTTTTACAAATAACTTAACTCAAGTGAAAATGGTAATTAATGTATGTGTCAGGTGATGTTTTGTTGGGGATGTATACAAAGCTACAATTGGATGAATACCAAAACTCAGTTCCAAAATGTAATTCACAATTCAGTTCAGGAACCTAACATGTGCTATAGCAGACTTCACAGGTTTCTGGCTTTCATGTGGGGTAACATCATCTGCAGTCGTACTGTGCCTGGTGAGGAGATGAGGGTGATGTGTCCAGCTGTAGGTGCCCGGATTTGCCTGAGCTGTGGCTGACCTCCTGCACTGACTTTTGAGATAGCCTGGAGGAAACAGCCTCCCTCATTCAAGTCATTTTTATGAATACCTCTCCAATCCCAGGCTTTTCAGCTATGTGTCTTAAAACTGCTGGAAAATTATGGTGTGCACCTCTGTATCCAGCTTAATACTTCATTAATGTCAGCTTGGTTTCTGTGAACATAAAAACAATAATTACATTTTTAATGCTTCTTCTAGTTACGTGAGTGCCTGATCTAAGGCTTTTTCCAGAAATTCTACTGAAAATTTTACTTTGACGTTCATCAGGGTTTGGGGGTTACAGTTGAGGTTTAATTCCTAGTTTGGAAGAGCTGCTGGTCAGCTTGTCAAGTTGGCAGGGTAGCCTCAGCAAAGCAATGTTGTCTGCTGGCTCTGCTAGGACTTACAGTAATTGAGGTGAGAGTTTTTCTTTCTACACAACAAAACCTGAAAATATGTATATTTTGGGGGGGGGGGAAAGCCATCAGGTGCTCTGAAAGAGATAAGCATTTAAAGAAGTGCTTGGCTTTATATGTAAAGCTTGAAATAACTGCAGAAGTTAAAGGTGTTTCTTTCTCATTTGTGTGTTCAGTTGAAGTTTGAAGAAGGGCGTGAGGAATGCTCAATAATGCAGCTTGTCATGTAGTAACCCTGCCTCTTCAAACCTTTACTGTAGGTTTAGACCTCAAAAGTTGTGATTTTGAATATTAAGTATCCTTAAAAAGAAAATTGCACTGAATTTACAGTGAACTTGAACATTATTTAAACTGGGCAAAAGGAGGTCACTTTCCCGCTGTGAGCGATTTGCTGTAAAATGCTGCCTGAACAGGGAAGGCTGCTTTTAATGAAGGTGGCTCTAATGACTCCTCCTGACTCAGTGCATTTTCATATGGTATGTAATTAGATCAGGAAGACAGAATGTGCTGGAGGTCAAAAGTGTAAGTGGATTTAAGAAAAAGCAAGGGGTGAATTTATAGGGGATGAGCCTAGGTGACGGTGAAACTCTTAGCGTACAGTGTTGGAGTGGTGGCTTCATTGAGACTGGTACTTGGGGTGTTAGGGCTAATATGGCCTTAATGAATGGAAAGGTAGGAAGGTAAGTAAAGGCTATACTGGCTAGCTATGCTGAAATGGTAGGCAAACAAAATTGTCCTCTGGCATCAGTGGGTTTCCTTCCACAGTTTGGGTTTTGCGAGAGCTGCTCCTAAGCTTGTATTTTGCACTGCTCATCCTGCATCACAGCCACTGCGGTGCGCTTCCTGAAGTACACATTAGGAATGTATATGCAGGAATTAAGTGATGTACATAGCCATAGTAATAATGCTGATGAAGTATTTAGTCTCTTTCATGTGCCAAGATCATAGCCTGCTTTTTATCTACTGTGCGTATCACTTTTATACCTTGTATGCTGTGTAAAGAACAGGGAAAGTACAAGAAAATACTGAGCCTTTGTGCCATAGGCCAGCTAATTGTACCAGGACATTCAGGTCTATCTTGGAACCAAAGACCTATGAATGACACTCGTTTGGATTCAGTTTCACTAGATCTTCAGTTTAAAAAAAAAAACTGTACTAAAGTCATGAGAAATAATAACAAGATGTTAAAGGAACCTGAGAATAATGGACTCTTCTAGGTCACAAACTTGGGGAGCATTACAAGGAGGCAGTGTAAGTCCCACATTCTTACCTTTCCTATTTTTTTTTTACCCAATTCTTACATTTTTAGCAATGCTTAGTGATCCCAGTTAATTAAGGCTGTGTTATACCAGGAATGACACAGACGTATGCAAGGACAACCCTCGTCCTGACAAGTCTGTAGCTCACATTGTGCAGCCCATGCCTGGTAGTGATCTCCAGCAGCCCTCTGGGGAAGCAGATAGGAGAGGGACTGCTGATCAGAAGGCAGGCAAGTAATTCCTCTTACTACCAGCATGATGTAAAGCTTAAGTTAAATTAGGACTAATTGGGGGGGAGGGAGGGGGGAAAGGGGGGAGAACCTTTTGGTTGATGTCAAAATAAAACAAGCTGAGTTGAAGCTTTTCTGGATGTTCTCGAGGTTGGCACAGGACCATTTCGACCTTGACTGTGTTGAGGAATCATAATCGTATTCTTTTTAATTTAGCATCCTAAAAGAAACCCTGAAGACAACTTCAAGTCTTTTTTTGCTTTTGATGTGGGCTGGCCTGGCATCATCCAGCTCTGGTCTGGAAGCCCACGGTAGCCGTGTAGGCTGTTGTTCTGCTTGAGCCAAGTCCTTGCCTCCTGCACTTGTGTTAACGGTGTTGTATCTCTTGGATCAGAGATGATTTACACTTGACCAACAAATCAAACAAATGCACGCTCACAAGCCCTCAAACTGGGATCCAAGCAACAGAACTTTGCACGCAAAAATTTTAATTAAATTTCAGGAATCAGGCATGCTTCCCCTACAGACAGGTCTGCACAAAGAAGAAATAAGGGAAGTGAGGTTTGCCACTAGATCTTCAGTCTTTAAGTCACATAAGTACTTGGGAACTCTTATGTCATAAGTTCAGCCTCTAATAAATGATTCAGCTTCGAGGTGGGTCGCGGGCACTTCCCCTCACTTCCTTTTCCCCCTTGTTCCCCTACAGATGGGGGGGAGGGCGGGGAGAGAAGGAAAAGAAAGTGCACTGGGAAAGGATGAAGACAAACACAAAAGTGTGGACTGTACAGAAGATGGAAATCCCTTTTCCACTGCATAGCAGAAATGAGTGTACAACCCCCAAGTTAATGGGCAGGTTTTCATTACGCCTGCTGTTTTTTGTGGTAGCTTTTGTGGTTTTGTGCTGAGGTACGCTAGCACAGCATTACTATTATTGTCTGGCCTGCTATTTATTACCAGGACAAGAGGCGCATTGGGGACATGGCTCTTAATTTTCCTTTTGCTTATTTCCTATTGAGCGGGTTTGTGATTAAATTTGGTGAGACCAGAATTAAACCATATCCTGGGAAACTGATTCAGTTATTCCTTGGCACTGACAAATCTATATGTGAATGGTACAATTTTTTTTTTTTAGTTTCCACTGCCAACAGTTGAGTTGGAAATAATTAGAGTAATATCAGAGTAATTACAGGAGGAGGATGAGCTTAAGGATGTCAAGGCCTTTCTCACACTTGTGAATATTTAATATAATACTGGTAACTCGCTGTGGAGGAGGCACACAGTTAGGTCTAAGATATAGTGTATATATAGGTCCAAGAAATAGGGACATCCACCCTGTACTTGCCATACAGATGCAAGAAAACCAACTCTTTTGAAATACTCTCACTTTCTTTAAGGCTAGAAATAACACAGTTAAGTCCCAGACTTCACTCGTGTATTTCCTGTGCTGTACTTCCAGGCTGGTACTATGAGGGAGATCTATTTATATTTTGCTGAGTTAAAATGTAATGTGTTAACTTGTGAAGGTGTGTCAACTGATTAGTTAAGAAAGGACAAATTGTCTTACGAAACTGCTTGTTAATACAGAAGCTAAACCAAACCCAGAAGAATATTGCTTTTCACAGTCTGTACCATGGATTTTGAATCATCGAGTCGTTGTACTCAGTGATTGCTAAAATGCTTATGACTTTACAAACTTGGCTTGTGAAGTAACAGAGGGACCAACAACTGTTCCTCCTAAGCAATGTTTATTTAATCTGTTTCTGCCGTTTACCTATGCTTCTACAGTGCTCAGTGTCAATTTTTCCTTTAACAGGATCTACAAACGTGGGTGAGTGGTGCTAACGAGAACGGCTTTGTCCTCGTCTCGTTTGGAGCTGGAGTGAAATACCTGTCAGAAGATATAGCAAATAAGTTAGCACATGCTCTGGCGAGGCTGCCTCAGAGAGTTATTTGGAGGTAAGTGCAATGATAGATGTACTCAGGGTGATTGGAAGCATGCTCATTTCCTATTGTGCCATCTTCATCTAGAGTTGCAGAAGCTGAAACCGAGACAGTCTGGGTGGCACGGAGGACTTGGCTCTTTTGAAAGATGCTCTCTGTGGAAATGTTGCAATCCCCTGGTAATAATAAGGCAGAACAATGATTCTTTTGTGGTAGAATAAGGCATAGGTTATACTCCTATGCTGAGTTTATATCCTGCAAAGATTGGGGACAGAGAAAGAGTTGTGAGGTTATAGTACTTGTGACATACTGTCATCATTTCTGATAAAGAAGCCACCCTGGGGAGTGAGAACGACATCCTGCTGATTTAATACTAGGGTTCCTTTCTTCTTTATCTTTATTCTTTTTTAGCTTTCTTCTTTTTTGGCTGCCTCCTTTTTTATCTGTAAACATAGACTTTTATAATTGATCTTCTCACTTGTCTATTTCTGTGAGAAATCGGAGGAAGAAAAATCTGCAGGAGTAAAAACCAGTAATAAGCTTTCTCAGCTCTAAAACGATCTTGAGTGGTGCTTGCAACTTTAAAAATAAAAGAACTCCACTAGTCAGCTCCACTTGACATAGAGCATCACTCAAATAGCATTCAGTGGAGTTCATGTTAACCATTGGTTTCCAAAGAATTCGTGTCTTAGAACTTAGGACTGTTGTCCTTTCTGCACTTCTGGAGTTGCGTCAACACTCTGTTCAGCATCCCATTCCCTGCCATCTCTTAGGGACTGTTTTAATGGCTGTGTGTAATTGGAATAGTGAACCCCACTAATGAACAGGAAAACAAGGTCTTCGGGCCATGGCACAGAACCTTTGGTAGTTGTAAAGATGTATAGCTTGCTTAATTGGGGAATATGTGATTCTTTATGAAATTATAGATCTAATTCTCTCCAATAACCAGAATATTTTTAAGTTGTTTGCAGCTGTCACAAAATAGTTCTATCCTTTAGTAGTCACTAGTAATTTTTTCCCTCTTTCTTTTCTGTTTAGAACGTAATTAACTATTAGTTTGTACTTTGAGCCCGTATTTTATGAGCTAAGCTTTTTCCAGCAACCTCAGGTGAGCAAGACATTGCTATTGGATTTTGGGCAGTTGAGCAAGTAAGGAAAAAAAAAACAAAACCCCTTGTCTCAGTCTGATCCCAAACTTTTCATCAATAGCTTCTTGTCTCAGAAGCTGGAGCTGTCAGCCTTTCCCTTCCTGGTATTAGTAACTCCTTTTAAATGAAGTCGGTGTCAGTTATCAAGAGCTATGTGGAACTGGCCAACTGAAAGGCAATGCCTTGTGTTGATGGTAGGGGTTATTATTTGTGTGCTGATGGGATGTTCTTGCTGGAGTTGAACCAGCTGAGCTTTCAGTAAAGCAGTGGAGTCAGAGCCATAGAGAGGTTGTAAAACCACCTGCTGGTCACAGCTGGAAGTTATTCATGCTTTGAGAAGGGACCGTGTTGCCATTATGTTAATAAAAAACATTGCATTTCAAGCCACATTGCTAAGAGACTGAATGATAAAAACGTGAAGCTGGAAGTTATCGAGTATTTACAGCATTTTGGTTGAGCCTGTTTTGTTTTCTGGTAATAGTGAGTAAACAGGATCCCTGTGTAACAGAAGATCTGCTTAGGGCTCATGGATCATTTGATTTGATTCTCTGGTTTGAGTTTATCGATTTTGGAGGTCCTGGTAACTCAGCTTTAATTTGATTTTATTGTTTTAGGTTTTCAGGAAACAAACCAAGGAATTTAGGCAATAACACGAAGCTTATAGAATGGTTACCGCAAAATGACCTGCTTGGTGAGTATCTATTTTGATCATGTATTTATTATTCTCACTTGAATTCAGGTTGCTCTTCAACAATATTCTACTGCCCTTCTAAATGAAGGATCACTTCTGTAATGGATGTCATGGAACAAGAATATAGAATTGATCAGAATTTCAAGATGATGAAATCAAACACCTTTCTGATGTTAACTATCTTTCCCTGGTACTGTGTTTTTTCCACAAGTTAATTGTGTGGAGAAGGACATAATTATTCGAAAGACTGTTGGGCTTAATGAATGTGAAAACTTTTTGACAAGTGTCTTATGTGCCACGGGAGCTATACAGTCGAGAAAAAAAATATTGAACATAAATAAGTAGGAATCTTCTTGAATCTGCTATTCTAGGGAACTGACAGCTGTAACTGGTAACGTCCTCTTTGATGAAAAAGCATGGAATGGTGTTCCCTGGTCTCTTAATGGAAAAGTCATAAAACTGAGCATACAAAATTTGTTCACATTGCATCGAAACTGCTGTGCATACTGCTGTATATGTTCGCATTTATTTTTCTCTGAAGAAAGTTATAACAGAGCTTGGGCATGTGTTACAAGCTGATAATAAACTTTTCCTTTAACCTGACTTACTCTGGGTTCTCGGGTGCAGAGGTGAAGCTTGGTATTCTTTGATCTTTTCGTAAAGACTATGTTAGAGTATGTATTCTATTTTTTCCCCCTTCCTTCCCTGTGGAAGGGTAGCTGAATACATTGCGGATCTGAGGGGGCCACAGAATATTTCTGGTTGTCTCTGGGGTACCTGGGTGTTCGTATTTGCAAAACAGCTCCAGTGCTATGATGGGCGCTGATGACTGCGTTAAGTGTGCGTCTGTGTGTGCATGTTGGCTGGAGTATTTATCATAATGCAGTGATTAGGCAAATGACTTCTAAAGCAGGTAGATTAGTTTTGGTTACTGAATTGCTCAGAGGCAGTCTCATTTTTCCCATTACATAAGGTTGTTATCATTATTGTCAGATCTTGCTAGCCCGAAGTAAGGCATGTGAAGCTTTAGAGAGAATGTAACCTCAGTTGTCCTGTCATTAAATAGCTTGTATTTCATATGAATAATGAGGAAAAACGCTCTCCCTGCCTCATTTGTACTGCTGAACTGGTTAGTCACCACCTGCAGCTACTCAGGAGTAAACAATGGATATGAATTACTCCACTAATGATTTTACACAACTCGTATGCATGAGAATTTTTCTTTGCGTTGGCTCTTCCCTCTCAGTGTCTAAGGAAATCACTTAATGTATGTGAAACTTCAGCAGAGTGGGTTTATAGAGGAGAACTTCAAAACAAATTGCATTCACTTTTGTCTTCCCGAGTTGCAGCTATGGAATCATGGTGACAAATGTGTTGTACCTAGTTGCTTCAAGACTTTACCTTAAGGAAATGTAAATAATGTCTGTTCTTTTTTAATCTTCGTGCCTCTTCTGTTTTCAGGTCACTCTAACATTAAAGCATTTCTTAGTCATGGAGGTTTGAACAGCATTTTTGAAACCATGTACCATGGGGTCCCGGTGGTGGGGATTCCCCTTTTTGGAGACCATTATGACACTATGACTCGTGTGCAGGCCAAAGGCATGGGAATATTGTTGAACTGGAAGACGGTCACTGAGAGCGAATTGTATGAAGCCCTAGTAAAAGTTATCAATGACCCCAGGTATGCAACGAGTGATTATTTCTTGCTTTTATTTCAAATTTTTGATGTGAGATAAATATCCATATACGGAACCTTTGTGCAAGGGGAAGAACTGCGTGTTGGGGTTTATTTGTGCGCACATTGGGGCGAGTCTTTGGGTGGTTGTCCCATATCACAAGGTTTCTCAATGGATCAGGTTTCTGTGTAGGTGCCAGGCTTGTTGCTCAGGGTATAAAAACTCAGGTGTCTCATTTGCTTCTTGTGACAGTTGCCACGTGAAGGGCAGAAAGGTTATAGAAACAAGCTGGTCCTGACTTATTCCTTGTTGCAAACCAATGTCTCTTTTTTTGTGTTTCTTGATTATTCCATATTTAGTGGTCTGCCTGTTTTGCTGCCTAAGGGGCCTGGAGCGGAATACACCTGTACAACTGTAGGGCGGTGTGTCTGGATTGTAGCTAAAAACATGGATGTATTCAAAAATCGTTTTTCTGAAGTCCCATGATTTGATTAAAAAAAATTTATATATTTTCCTGTTCGGGCCTGATGTCTCTTAGGGGCAGGAAGGTCATTTGTTTCTCTTGGAATGATAATACTCTAAAAAAAATTATGAATATGAGGACTCCAATGTGGTCTCTGTAATTTCTTTTTCTTACTCAGGTGGAATAAGTAAAAGCCCATGCACTGGGTTTCATGATTCTCTAATTCCAGCAAACAAATTTGCTGACGGATATTAAAGTACAAGGAGAGCCACTTTAGAAGTTTGTTCTGAATGAGTTTTAACCATCTGTGATGTTCAGACCATCAACAGATTAAAAATAACGACGGGTTACCTGGTTGTAACCATAGTTTTGGAGCGTGGTGCTGATGATGCTTCTTGCTTTCATGAGAGCAGAGTCTTTAAAGCGGTGCTTGCCTTGGGAAAGGAGAAACCTGTGAGGAGCGAGAAGGGGAATGTCACTAAAGAGATCTTGATAACGTCAGTTGCATCACCTTTCCGTTACGCAATTATCCTTAGTAGGAAGGCAAGTCCTGCGTGTTGACCCTGCAGCTGCAGTGAGGGGGGAGAGAAGGAGTTCAACATTAGCGGTTCCTGGGGGGACAGCCAGTTTGGGGAAAAAAAAAGAAAGTTTTAGGCTGAACTGTGGACCCAAGCAGAAATAGTCTATTACACAATCACAACCAACTTTCTCACTTTATTCTGTGTTTCTTTAGTAATTCAGTTACATGACGACATAAATGAGTGGTGCGTTAGGGTATGTTCCTGCTTTACAGCAGGAAAGGCAAATGCTTCTCACTCAATAGGCTTCTTTTTGGAGTAGATAAGATGTGCCTCTGGCAGCAGGTCAGCTTGGCTCTTCATGGCTTTGCTGGAGGGTGGATTTCTGCCTTGAGTTGCACGTGGGTCTGCTTTTCTACTCATTCTTCATCAACGAGCTGTAAGAGCTGATGCAAAGACAGATTATCTGCCCTGTCTAGCCCTCAGTATGCTGGTGCTCGTGAGAGTCCTGCAGTAATATGCTGTTTGATCTGAAGAGGCTTAAGTATATTTACATGTTTGCAGGCTTGATTTGGTCAGAGCGATGATGACAAGCTTTCTTTTTTTCCCCTGTCTGTCTTTTTCTTCCCCGCAGCTACCGGCAGCGGGCCCAGAGGCTGTCTGAGATTCACAAAGACCAACCTGGTCATCCTGTTAACCGGACTGTATACTGGATCAATTACATCCTCCGTCACAACGGAGCCCAACATCTACGTGCCGCTGTTTACAGCATCTCTTTTTATCAGTATTTCTTACTGGATATTGCCTTTGTTGTACTAGTAGGTGCTGCCTTACTTTATTATATTTTGGCCAGGATAACAAAATTTATCCGCAAACAAAGCAGACATCTTTGGTCAAGTGATGAACATAGCGCTGCTAATGGACATTACCAGAACGGGATACCGAATGGCAAGTACAGAAGAAATGGCCACATTAAGCACGAAAAAAAGGTGAAATGAGCCAACTGCCCCATGTAAAGTAGTAATGAATCAGATCAGTAATCGAATTTTATCGCTGTAACTTAGTCTAACAACTACTTAAAACCTCAATAAGCAGTTCTAACACTCCCCTTCAGTATGTAATATTATGTGACAAAATTCTACAGAACTAAGAAAAGTCTTTAAAAAAAAAAAGGCAAGCACAACCTAAAATGGAAAGTATTTTATTCTTAATACTGATGCAGAGAGGTTATTTTGGCACTGAAGTTTTTAGAAGCCTTAATTCTCTAAAGTTATTCAATGACCATATTTATGACTTTTCAGTTTTTAAAAGCTAAATGTGTGTGTCCCAAATGAGGAGAGGTTTCTTTTCATTTGCAGAGGTTTTTTGTTTTATTTTTTTATTATTTTAATACATCCATCTTTTAGCTGAGAGAACTTTAGTGCTAGTTCTGTGTTTCCTTTGTTGAAGGTTCAACATGTTGTGGAAGAATGCTGTTTAAAGAAAATACATAATTTTTTCCCCAGTCTTTGTGCAAGAAATAGCAAGTTGTGGACTGAGAACACAGACGTTAAAAAAAAATTATCTTAAAATAAGCACTGAAGAAAAATGGCAAAAATATATACTCATTTTACTGATAAACTGCATGACTCTTCTGCTCACTACCAGTACTTTGGAGAAAAGGGTTTTGAGCAAGTCTACAACGTGTCTTAATTTTTAATTTATACAAAATTTTATTTGTTGCCTTTCTCTGCATACATAATTTATGCTGTGAAAATATTAGGGACTTCTGTTTCAGTTTAAAATGTGGCTGTGTGGGAAGTAGATTTGCATAATTAAGAAAAATAAATGAAACCAACAGCAACAACAAAAAAAGAAAACCTAGCCCTGTGCTTAATGCAGAAGGCTTTGTAACGGCCCAGAGCTGTGCGGAGTCAAACCACTATTTGGGGTTTGTTTAAAAAAACCAAACAGCAAATGCCCCTCCACCCCAAAGTTGAATGTCTTTCCTATTAATTCTTCTTATTATTAAGTTCTTTCTAAATCGCAATGTTGTAGATGTTCTCTTTCAATGGTTCTATCTGGAAAAAAAAAATTCTTAGTCTGGGCCACGCAATCCATGTTCCACATAGTTGCCAATACGAATTCTCGGATGTGGATGGGAGGCTGCTCTCCGGGCTGGGGGACCAGCTGCTCCTTCCCAGGTCCCATGGGACGAGTGGGGTGAAGCCTGGCCACCTGAGCGGGAGGTTTGCAGAGGTGGTTGTCCCCCGACTCCTCCTCCTTCCCTTGCTATTGTCCCTCCCCGCAACAATCTCTTTCAATCATTGTCGCCGACACGGGACGCTGGCGGTGGTGCGCACTGAGGGCAGGGATGCAGGGTGCCGGGTGTAAAAATCACAACCGCCCTGCTCAACCAGAGTTGGCAACTATGAGTTTATTTCCATGTCATTCTGTTTACTTGGAATTTGCACTACACATGTTGTGAGTGTATGCTTTATTTATTTGTAGTTCGAAATCCCATGCCTGAAAGAGAAAGGAGAGAAACCCATTTTACCTAGTGTTGTTCACTAACATGGGAAGAGTTGTGATGATTACAGGATGCTGAGATCATCTTCATACACAGTGATGCAATATTTCACTATCATTCCATCAGGAGCCTCTATCCTATAGCAATAAATAACAGTACAGATATGTTTCTAATATACAGTACAGCTACTTGTACTGCTTTCTGAATACTTGAAGAAAACGGTATTATAAATAAGCCTATTAGCTATACCTTTTTACAATCTTGCAGTTTGCGGTGACTAAAGGAGCACACAGAGGCGATGAATGGTGGGATGGTAACAATACTTCGAGTGTATGAATGACTTGGTTTAAATGTGTTTTTTTGGCATTGAAGAAGGTACAAAAGCACTGACCGGATGATTAAGCATAATTTAATCTCCACTGTGATAAAACTTAAGCAATAAACATGGATTTAATAGAGAAATTCTGTTGTTGGAAGTATGTTTTTGTTCAAATGAATGCTGTTTATTTTAAAGTACCCGGTGTGTGTGAGTATATATGAACGTGGATGCCTATTAGAATACACCAATTTTTTCTTCTCGGTATGTACCATGATGCGTGATAGGTATTTGAAATGAAAAATGATTATTTCTTATGAATGTAGATCTACTTCCTGGAGGAGCGGTGACTCAATTGAAAGATGGAACGCTTAACCAGATGTCTTTCTTAAGGCAGGTTCTTTTTTGAAGTGTATGTGAACATTCCTGGTAAAGTGTGTTTTTTCTGTATGTGTTAAGTTCTACACATTTCTTAGAAAGCAAAACTAAAAGTTTTTTCACAGTGATATTAGATGAGATGATGATTGATTCCTGAATAGTCTCTGTAGAAATAAAGATGCTGCAATTCAGTTGTACAAAGAAGAAGCTGCTGCATTATTAATTGTATTACCAAACTTCTAGATAGGTCTGATCCACCTAATCTATAGAAATACCTCTTCTGTTCAAAGTTACCTTCTTGTAAGTTCAAACACGATCTGGTATTTGACTTATTTTTCATTTCAGCCCCCTGCAGTGATAGAGGGACCTGTATTAGACAAAGTGGCTGGAAAACATGGTGTTGGGGAGGATGTTTCCACAAAACATGCCTGACAGGGGAGTGAAATTGGTGTGAAACTTAGCTCTTGCCGTAGGTTTTGGTATTCTGCTTTCTGATTCTTTGAATAGCTCAAAGATTCAAGAAGAAAGCAGCCATAAGAACAAGACAGTTTAATTATCACCTGCAGAAATAGGAGATAGCTATCAAGTATTCAGAGTTTAAGAAGATCAGTCAATGTGCTAACAGTTTTCTCTTACTCCCCAGATCACTTGAAAAATCAGGTTTTAATACTATTCTCTGCTAACATGTTTTTGATGTTCTTGAAACTTTTCTTGAAGTTGAGCATGTTCTGATTTTACTCTATGGCGTGGTAAGTATGCAGTATTTGCTGTAGTTACTCTGATCAGTACACCAGTAGTGAAGAGACACAATTAAAATGCTGCTGTATGCATGCATACATTTTACCAAAAACTTTAGCCCTGGTAATTCCAGGGTGCTATGTTTTCCCCCTTAATTTGTGTGAGTACCTGTAAGTGGGTTTATTTGTACATGAAATCTAATGTGCGCATCTGTATTAGTAAGAAACAGAAGGCGGCCAGTTGATTCCTTCTGAAGCTGAGTCGAGCTTTACTTCCTTCGGTGATTTTTCAGAAGATGTTGGCAACTTCAACAAACTTTTGTGACTTTTTGGTGTCTTGACAAATGACTCCATTCTTCCTTGCTGTACAACACTAGACAGGTGTGATTATTTTTTAAGTGATATGATTTTTGACATAAAGATATTGTTTTTCCTGCAATGGGATCACAGAACTTTTTTTTTCTTTGGAGATGTGTTTCTGTTCTGGGGGCTGGGGAGAATGTGTGTTTAAAAACGGATATAACAAATCCAATATTATACAAGAACTTGCCTGTGTTGTTTTAACTTGTGTGTTGGGATGAATGGTGCACATGCTTGCCAAAAGTGAGCTGTAGTAGTAACAAATACTTCCACCTGTGGGTCCCTGGAATGGTAATATTCTCTGATTTCCAAGAAAGAAGGCAGTGCCTCTAATTAGAAGGTTCAATTATGTCAATATGAGAGAAGAGTCTCTGAAGACATGTTGCTGCTCTTTATATTAAAATTCGAGGTGAGCTCCAGAACAAAGGTAAAAACTACCTATTGCTCTTGGGTTTTGAAGAACTGTGTTCAGGTGTTGGGTTTTTTTTTCCTCACCAGTTCACAAGTAGGATGAAGGATCTTGTGAGGGGAAGGGAGGAGGAATCTTCCTCAGCGAAATTTCATGTTTACCTTCTGTGAATTGTTTTATTACAGAGCTGTAAAGAAAACCAAGTAACACATTTATTTCTTTATTCTAGTCTAGCAGCACTGGTACGAGAGTGGTAGCTGTAGTCAGGAAGACTGTAAGTCCTTTCTTTCATTTGGATAATTGTAATATTTTACTCAGGAAATACAGGTAAAAAAACACCAACTAAAACCAACAGTAACCCCCCCAACACTCCCCCTGGGTATATCTTGGTACGTATTCTAAGCGTGTGCTGTGGATAACAATGGGAAAACTTCCCTCTTTGCCATGGCAGTGAAGGTTTGTGTTTTGAGATGAATAATCTAGCAGTGATTGGTGTTGGTGCTCAGCCAGCATTGAAATAGGCCAGATAGTTGAAGGCATGTTAAAAAGTAGTGTTTAAAAATACATGTGTAACTCCAGACTGCATACCAAATGATGATACCAAGTCTGAGGTTTTACTCGCCTTTCTGATCAATACTGTTTATTATGCATTGAAGACAGTTTTAAAATAATTTAATCTCCTGAGGCAGCCTTCTGCTGCTGTTTGGTAAGTGCCGCAGACCAGTTTAGGCTTACTTTTTCTAATGAAAACTATACCTTTCAGTGGTACAAAATGAATTAGAACTCTTTTAAAAACAAAAAACAACCACTGCTAAACTTGATTTCATTGTAAAATAGCAAAAACTGGAGCGTGTTATGCATTTCTGTTTTGGTTTTCTCTGTTACGCTAATGAAACAAAAATTAGTTAAAAAAGATTTTATTTCACATATGTTGAGGGGATGGAAGCTTGAGCAATAGGGAAATGTCAGAAAGAGTTTGCTGGAAGGTACTCATGTCTTTGTGTGTTCCTTGTGGCCAAGAGGATACACTAGGTTTGCATGGTTTAGGCATTATATAGGAGTTAGAAAAATGGAGAGATGAGGAATACTGAAACTTCCTTGAGATGTCGTCGTGAGCCAATTCAGCAATTGCTCCTTAGAAGAACAGCGCTTTGCATTTCTGCATGAGTTGGGGAAATTTGGGTTGAAGGATGTCTTGATGGAAGTGTGTCAAATCGGTGTTGGAACCACAAACAGCAGCCTTCAGTGAGATTAGAAGTGCTGTCATGAAAGCACTGGTCTGTGAAAAATAAAGCCAAAAACATCAACTTACAAACAGAGCATAATTGCACTGCGTGGAGCATTAATTGGCCTTTCAATGTTAGTATGATTATATGTTAAACAATTGTATGTCTAGGTGTAAGAACTGAGGGCTGGTGAGGAGGCATTTGCTAAAGCAAGAAGGAATGTAGATGGTAACTTTTTGCAAGTGGGCATCAAGATTTTGGCAGTTACATGGTCTAATGAACACCTGGTGGTACTTTTAAAGCAGGTTTTTTTCCATGTGTTGACCCAGGTGCTCAGGGCCCTCTTCTGTGTAATACTTGGTTTATGATGCTGTAGTCAACTCATAGTAAAACAAGCGTTCATGTAGTATCTTCATCTTGCTGTTAAGATTCAGGTCAAAATTTTATTATCTATGTTTTTAGTCTTTGTTACGATAAAATAATATCTTGCCAGGTATCATAAAGCTGGGAGGTTACTTTTTAGGACTGTGAGGTCATGTAAATGCATAGGTATAGATAGTTTCCTTCTTTATGGAAAAATCTTTTGCCATGGAAAACAAGTTAGGAAAGCGTGGAGGGGTGGGGGTGAAAATAACATGTTTGTTTTGAAATCCGGAAGAATTTGTTGTCCCACTTTGCCTGACGCAGTGTTTTCACTGACTGGGCTGTGTGCTGTAATTAACCTGGGAGAGACCTAAGGAGCATTTGATGTCTTTATCCGTGCTGGTGTTATAGGAAAATGCAGAATTACATCAGTTGTTCAAAACCACAAGGGGCAGAGGTGATGGAGGAACTGCTGACCCCATTCAGCAATTTCGGCACGAAGGAGAAGAGAGGAAACTTGAAGTGGCTGGTTTGAGATGAGCTGCAAGCAGGCGGTATGAAAATACTCAGCATCCTCTTGGATGCCTTAAGGCATGTATCAGCCCAGTGCCCAGGGATAAACCAATTCAAGTAAACCGATGAGAAGCTTCTCCAATTCCTTGGCTTTTGCCCACTCAACAGATAAAATGGACAAAAGAGTTCCAGAAATGGACAAGGAGAGGAATGGAAATTGTTCAGCCTGAGGAAAAATAAGAGGGAGGAAAGAAAGATGTATATTGCTGGAGTAACCACGGCCTCAACAGAGCTGTAACGTGATAAACCTGATAAAATGAAAGGCTCTAAAATAATAGCATATGAAAGCAAAATGGAACTCACCCACGTGCCTTTCCCAATGAACTCAGAAGAAAATTGAAGAGCAGCACATCTAAAATTGATTGATAAAAATAAAATACTGTATTGCATAATATGCAATTAATCTGAGCGGTTGCCATGCATCTGGCTCCGGAGCCTGCAGCACAGGAAAGACGTGGACCTGTTGGAATGAGTCCAGAAGAGGCTACAAAGATGCTCTGAGGGTTGGAGCATGTCTCCTTTGAGGACAGGCTGAGAGAGTTGGGGTTGTTCACCCTGGAGAAGAGAAGGCTCCAGGGAGACCTTATAGTACTTAAGTACTTTTAGTACTTAAAGGGGGCCTATAAGAAAGATGGGGCAAACTTTTTAGCAGGGTCTGTTGTAGTAGGACAAGGGGTATTAGCTTTAAACTAAAAGAGAGTAGATATAGACTAGATAAAAGGCAGAAATTTTTTACAGTGAGGATGGTGAGACACTGGCCGTAGTTGCCCAGAGAGGTGGTAGGTGCCCCATCCCTAGCAACATTCAAGGTCAGGTTGGACTGGGCTCTGAGCAACTTGATGTAGATGAAGATGTCCCTGCTCGTTACAGAGGGGTTGGACTAGATGGCCTTTAAAGGTCCCTTCCAACCCAAACTATTCTATGATTTAATACATGGCTTCAGCAATAATCAAGAATTGCAGGATGGTTTGGGTTGTAAGGGACCTTAAAGATCACCTTGTTCTAACTCCCCTGCCATGGGCAGGGACGTCTCCCACTAGACCAGGCTGCTCAGAGCCCTGTCTAACCTGTCCCTGAACACTTACAGGATGGTTTGGGTCGGAAAGGGGCAAGGCTTTTTTGTTGTAGATGCCTGAATGTTGTAGGTACATGATGAGTATGTGAGATTATATTCTGGCTTGAGGTTAAGAGGTTGCAGACCTTCCTATCAGGTCAAGATCTGAGAAAAGAAATCATTTACCAGAACTGGGAAGCAAGTTTCCCCTTGGTTACTGCAAAGCTGTGTCCTTTTGCGTGGTATCTCAGGTATCGCTTGCTTGGAGAGAAATAGCTATGCGTGGTTTTTAAGTTTCAGTTACGGGCTGAATCTGCAGTGGTATTGTGTCAGGCTTTAAAGATCAGTAATCAGATTTTGCATGGCAAGTTTGGACTGAATATTAAACCCCCATAAAGTGAGGAAAGAGGTGCTAGATCTCCACTTTGGAAGCTTCTGTAATTGCTTTCCATTATTTGTACTTCCCATAGGGTGGCTAAATATTATATGGACGCTTTCAGAGTTCATTGTGGAAAGATAGACTGAATTCCTGTGGCAGCTTCGTAGGAAGAAAATTTTCTCATTCAAAACACAACCAACTTGTTTACTTCGTAAAACTAGGCAGCATATATGTGATGATCTCAGATACAGGCTTTGAGTAAATTCCCTTATTTGACTATTCTGAGTTTTAGAGCAAGGAAAAGATTTTTCAGCTCCAGGAGAACCCACTGAGAAAACTCTTTATAAAAAGACAGAAGACATATCTAGTAAAAATTGAGCTAAGACCATAACTTTTGTCATTGGTTTCATTGCGGACAACACCTTTCAACACCTTGAGCCTTACCTGTAAGCTTCCTGATGAAAGATATGTTCATTTGGCTTATCCTTTCTGTTGTTTTTGGCTCTGCAGCTTCTGTCTGACAATCCAGAAGAAGGTGCGATGTTGAGTCTTTCGGTGATGTTGAAAAAAGCATGACAAGGAGAAGATGCATGAATTAAAAATCTGTATTACTTCACTGGAAAAAGAAAGAAATGTTACGGGGATTTTTTTAGATGAAGTCATATGGAATTTGTAGTGTGATTGATCAGAGTACAGCAAAGGCAACAATTTTTCTTTCCTGGATCCCATTGCTTGTTACTTAGGTGCAAGAGCTTTTTATGTCCCTTATTTAAGGACTTTTTGCCACTGGACACTCATTCTGCCACGAACTGCAGCTCGCTGCCTCCCTGTTTGTGCAGACACATCTTTTCTGTTGAGCTGCACCATAAACAAAACCAGTGAGAAGATCCAGGTTAAAGATAACCCTGCGGAAATAAAACCTAGGTTATTCCCTGTGGTTTTGTTTCTTTCAGAGCTGCCTTAGAGAAGCAGATGGAGCAGTGAAGAAAACAATGGGTAAGGAGTGACCTGTAATGACGGACAGGGACCTCATGACTGCTTGCTTTTGACAAAAAGGCAAATGAATCCACACGTCTTCATAGCACTTGCGATTCTTGAAAGACACATCGGTTTCCTTAACCTTTTTTCCTTTGATTTGTGTAGTGATGTGTTTAGTGGGCATAAAGGGAAGAGCACCTCAAGCCAACAACAGGAAACATTGCAGCCTATTGATGGGACCACCAGTGGGATTGCTGTAGAAAGTTTGAAACTGTGAAGAAAGCAAGCTTTTAGTTCAGAAGGTTAAAGTAACATTATGGGTAAGACAAACTTCTTTAAGTCATAAATAAATTGTCATCACTGGTCAGATTGTATAAAAGCAGCTTCTTTTAGGACAGGTTATTCCCAGACCTGTGACCAACTTCCTTGCCACTAGCTTTTTTGATCATTACCTGATCCTCAGGAAATATCCCATTCTTGGCTTACAGGGTCCTGAGAAAATTTGGAGGGTCTCTGTGCAGATGAGAGCAGTCCCTCCTCAGAAATACTGCTCTTTCATCAGCCTGGAGACCAAAAGCCCCTCACGTGGGAAATGGACCCAAGGGTTGTAAGCCAGGGGAGAGAATGATCCACCTGGATTGTGATCATAGTTCACCCTCTCCACCTTTGCCCACTTGGGTGGATGTAGTCTGTATATCTCATTGTTCTGGAAACTATTTTGAAGGGGCTTCCGAGCTGGGACAGGGGACTGGTGGTGGCAGGAGGCAGCAGGGGCTGCCTAGCAAGTGTGTCTTCTCAGGAGTAAGAGGAAAGATAGAGGCTTAATGCTGGATCTTCTTCTGGAGGGAAACCTACCTGTCTCCTTTACCTATAGACCCAAAGAATTTCACCAGGTCTGTTCATATGGACAGCTTCTAGGCAGTCCTGCTTTCCCAGGTGTGGGAGGAGAGGGCTATGCTGTTGGTAAAGTTTGACGCTTCTAGTTGTGTAATATAAGGCAACATATGTCCAGCGGCATGGCTTCTCACGTTGAGGGCACACCTTGACCTATGTGCAATGCTGCTGTTGCTGTAAGACAGAAAATGAGGCAATTCTTGATGGGCAATGGAAGAAGAGCAAGCATGTGGCCGCCTTCTCTTCCTTTCTCTGTTTTTCCGTCATTTGGCGTGAGGAACATGTTTGTGAAAGCTCCTGGGACTTCAAGTCTAGGGCTGTCCCACCATGGCACTGGGTGTCTTTCTACTCTGTCTGCCTCGTGGTTCCCCTACGTCCTTGAACCCTTTTTCAGATCTTTGTCCTCCCAGAAAAGTATACCCTGTGGCCCTCCTCAAGCAATTTCAGGCCACAGTCTTTAGCAGTGTGCAGAATTCTTCCTGTTGTGCTCCAGGGCAGAAGAGACTATTTCCACCCTGCACTGGTTCATCTTGGGTGATGTTACGTTCTCTGTAGGGAAGTCCTCACGGATCCACCTCGTGTCCTCCCATCTCTCCCGCACATTGCTCCCTTGTGCTGTTGGCTGTGATCAAGTATTGCCACAGATTTTCCTGACTGCCGTTTTTTAGCTACTTAGTGAATTTTAGACCTGTACCATTCTGTGCAACATGTTTTTAATGTACGTACCTGCAACTTACCAGCTTGCTGTCCCACCTCTATTAAATTGGGTAAAAGCCTTTAGCCCTCTGACTGTAAACTATCGATTTCAACTATATTCTAGGCCGAGTTACCTGCATCACCATGACATTTGTAAAATGAAGGCAAAGTTGCAGGTCCACCTTCAGTGTCCGTTGGAGATCTGGATGTGACGAGAGAGGTCTTTAAGCTTCCTGTCTGTGTGGCTCAGACATTTCTCAATACAGAACAATTAGTTCTCAGGCTGGCAGCTCTGCCAGAACACTATGTCCAGTCCCTGCCGAAGACAGGACCACAAACAGGTATGTCGTGTGTTGTTAGAGATCACTATCCGTTTCCAGATACCAGTCATGCAAAGCGAACCAGTACCTTCTCATTTACAATTCTTTTTTGTGCGTCAGCCCTATTCAATTCAGTTGGGCTAAATACCTGTATTCCTGAAAATACTGAAGCATTGCTGCCTTCTCCTTCTTCTCTCTGCCTTTATTTGTGTTTTCCTCCTTTCGCTTGGCCTCACTCTATGAGAAATTTGGAGACACGAGGACCTCCCAGAAAAGTCCCTGCTCAAGGGGAGTTCTCCTCCGCCTCCCCAGCACTGATGCCATGAAATACTGATGTGGAAAAAAGCAGGTGGAGAGGTTATGTGTGTGGGAAGGGAGGAAAAGGAGTGCTGCCTTCATCGGTTACGTTGTGAAATGAGGTGTTGAATACTGAGCATGCCTTTTCTCCTGCTGAGGTGTTGGGGTTAGATTGCTACAGTGTACATTTGGCTCTCTGCTTAACAAACTTAAGACCGTATCAGTAGCTGAGGAGGTGCTTGGTGAATAGCCAGCTCCCTAAGAAGGGCTAATAAGAGATGAACAAGATACAAGCTTTGAATTTGCTGGAATTACAGGAGGAAGGAGCTGTCAGGAAACAAGCCCTGAAATCCTCAGCAAATAGAGGTGGAGGGGGCCGCCTGGTCCAGGGGTTGAGGTTGCTGAGGTCCCAAGAAAGCTCTTGATGGGCTGCAAGATAGTAGCTTTTAAAGCTGAAGAGGTCATGCCTGACCGACATGTCGTGACAGGTCACTCCTGTCACAACACGGACAGTGGAATCGCGTGCGCCCTCAACAAGTGTGCCGATGATACCAAGCTGTGTGGTGCAGTTGACACGCTGGAGGGAAGAGATGCCATCCAGAGGGACCTGGACAAGCTCAGGAGGTGGGCCTGTGTGAACCTCGTGAAGTTCAACAAGGCCAAGTACAAGGTCCCATACCTGGGTCAGGGCAATCCCAAGCAGAAATACAGGCTGGGTGGAGAATGGCTTGAGAGCAGCTCTGAGGAGAAGGACTTGGGGGTGTTGGTTCATGAGAAGCTCAACATGAGCTGGCAATGTGCACTGGCAGCCCAGAAAGCCAACTTTATCCTGGGCTGCATCAAAAGAAGTGTGGCCAGCAGGGCAAGGGAAGTGATTCTGCCCCTCTGCTCTGGGGAGACATCACCTGGAGTATTGTGACCAGCTCTGTAGGCCCCCAACGTAAGAAGGGCATGGACCTGTTGGAGCAGATCCAGAGGAGGCCACGAAGATGATCCGAGGGCTGGAGCCCTGCTGCTGTGAGGACAGGCTGAGAGTTGGGGGGGTTCAGCCTGGAGAAGAGAAGGCTC
>VZUD01000085.1:482234-507447 GCA_013401065.1 Cepphus grylle
CCTGCCCAGGGCAGGGGGGGTGGAACTGGATGAGCTTTAAGGTCCCTTCCAACTCTAACCATTCTGTGACTGACTATTTGGGGTTAAGGTTGCCTTGTTTCACACAACCGCTGCGTGGCGCCCGCGTGGTGTCTGAATGCTGCTGTTTGCTCTAGGCATTGCCACAACCCTTGATCTGGGGGGTGGTGACGACCATGGGTCCGTCATGTCCTACTGCACAGCTCAGGCAGGGTTGGGACAAGCCACAGGAGAAGTTGAGCCATTCCCGGCTATGGGAGCACCCGAAGTGGGAGCTGGCTGGCAACTTGCAACTGAGCGTTTTGTGGAAGGGAAAAAAAGAATTTGATGACACTGAAGGTATTGGTTTCAGGAAAGGAGAGGCCAGTTCCCAGCTGGCTTTGTCTAGCCAGAAGACAAAGGCAAGAGGAGCTAAGAACATACAGCGGGGTAACAGAAAAGGGACTTGGGAAGGTATTGTAGTCAAAGGATGATGTTGAGACAAAAACAGTGGGTAGAAGTTGGCCAGGAGAATATTTTGGTTGGTAATCTTCCGATTTTTATCGTGTGGGACCAGAACAGTCTTTTAAATGGAGTTATGGGAGGAAAATGTTTCTTGATTTCATCCTGGAGCTTGATAAACTCACATCTGCGCCTCCCGCTACACACACGGGTTGAAAAAACCCTTTTCACCTCATTTTCTAGGCATTTTGGGGTTTGGAAATAAGTTGGCAAAAAGTTTTCAGTGCTCAAACAGTCTGGTCCTGTGTTTCCTAGCAGAGCCTTTGCTTCTCCCTGCTGTCTGTTTCAAAGGATAGCTTTCATCAGAAATGCGTGCTATTTTGCTTTAAAAAAAGACTTTAAAAGGCCCAAACACAAACAAAACAAGCTGATATTTTTCTTTGAACTCCTGCTTATGGCACTTTTTTTTTGAAAGTTGTATTCCTCATTAGAAAAACACTTGTTGGGGATGAGGAGGAACAGCAAACGCACGCGGCTGTGTCCATGTGCGTGTCCCCGTCTGTGCATCCCTGTCCTTTGCAGAGCTGCTTTTGTCAGGGGCTGGAAACACTCCCATCCCACGGGGGCTTTCCCCGCAGCGGGGCTGCTTTCCCCCCTGGCAGCCTGTTGGAAACCCGCTGCCTTCTTCTCCTCCGTCTCTCTTCCCCCCCACAACCCCCTTTTATCACTCCCCACCGCGTCCCTGTCCTTGGCCGGGGCTGCGCTGCCCCCTGCTGTCGCAGAGCCGGGCACTGCAGGGCTTGCGCGGGTGGGGGTGTCCAGATTTGGGGGCCCTGTAGTGGCTCCTTCGTTCCACTGCCCGTTCTGAACTGCGGTCAGTGTAAGGGGCAGAGCTTCACCCTTCTGCTTTTGGGCCAGGAACGTGCTCTAGAGAGTTAATACTTTTCTGGAATGTGTGTTAAATTAAATACGGATAACGTGAACGATATCTATAATGAATGAAGTGAAGCCCTCCGCGTCCACGTGTTCCCTTTGTGCTACAGGATCACTGTGGTGCAGGGGATTTGCGTTCTCACGGATTTTGTGTTTACATCAAGTGGGTTGTGCAAGACTCTGAGCGCAGAATTAGGTCTTTTCTGGCAGAGGCAAAAATCCTTGCTGCTAATATGCAGAATTGTTTAGGTTGGAAGGGACTTTTAAAATCATTGGAGGCTGGTGAAAGATAAGGATAATTTTTTTTTTCCTTAGTGGAATACGAAATAATTCTCTCTTAGAAGAAATCTGCCTGGCAAATGCTAGCTGCTGTTTTCAGGTCTTGCTGTTTTCTGGGCTGGTGTCACATATCCAAAGAGTGAACAAGCCTTTCCCCTCGTGCGAAATCCTGGCAGAGCCTTGCTCCTGAGCAATCACTGCTCAGGGTGAACTTCCACAACAGAGGGGTGAATCGCAACCATCTTTCCGAAGCATAAACTAATAGTATCACTCCTATTTCCAGTCTGCTTCATCCTAAATAATCAGCCCATGGTAGCTTGTGACAGGAGCCGCTGTTGTCCTGCAATGTACCCGATCATGGTGTGGGATTAGATGCTTCCAATGCTGAAATGGAATTTGGGGGACTAAATCATGCTGACTCTGGCTCTGCAAAAATAAAAAGAAA
Organism: Cepphus grylle; assembly: GCA_013401065.1. Classification (NCBI taxonomy): domain Eukaryota; kingdom Metazoa; phylum Chordata; class Aves; order Charadriiformes; family Alcidae; genus Cepphus; species Cepphus grylle. The sequence continues at coordinate 484,351 of VZUD01000085.1, forward strand.
GCATTCCTCCCTCTTCCAGCCCCGTCCAGGCTTTTTTTTTTTCCCAGCGCAGTGGGGATATGTTCAGAGATGCCGTTTCGCGCAAAGCCGGATAATACTGAGTGCTGCCTGTAACTGAAGACAAGGCGGCAATTCAGCGAGATGTTTCTGTTGATGCTATAAAACACAAAAGCACGATTCAAGGGGAGCAGCCGAATCTGGGGGATGAAATAGCAGCCCCGGTATTGTGCTGAGGATGGGGCCTTGTTTTGCTAATCTACGGCAGCTCTGCAGCGTTTTCAACTTTAAATCTCAAGAAAAGAAAATCTGGATGTAAATGCAGCTGTGAAAGGAGTTACTGATGGCAGAGAAATAGGATATAAAAACATAGCCAGGATCTGCAGACAGAGATTTATTTTGGCTGGGGGGGGGGGGGGGCGGGCGCGCGTTATGTGCTTGCATGCGTGGACAAACACAAGTTACCACTTTCTCTAATCTACCAGGGAAGTCAACCTTAAAAAATAAATGCAAGATGTGGTGCTTCTCCTTTGGCAGGGTTGGTTGATTGTGAGGTGTGAGAGGTTTTGTCTTACCCCTTTATGCTGCATCCTCACTCTCAAAGAAGGTGTGCACGTTTTCAAGCTGAATTGCCACCAGCTTCTTTTTATTTTTATTGAGGAATTCCTCACCTTCCTGGGTGAGAAATGAGCACCTTTTCTCAAAATATTTTCCCTTACTATTGGATGCAGAAGTAGCATAAATTGTTTTGAGTAGTCTGTATAATCAGGTATTAAGTACTGAAGGACCGTTGCCATCTCAAGGCTTCAGTGTGTTCCTTTCCTCTGCCCTTACTCAGGAAAGATGCAAATGAGCCACGGAGCAGAAGTTGCCAAATATTGCAAATACTATTTTGTTCCTGATAAATTAACACACTGACCTCCTCAAGGCGACTTTGAAGGTCGTTCAAAGCATGGGTGGCATTGTTGAATGGCTTTTCTGTGACATTCATCTTCAACCCAAATGGATTCTACAGTAGTTTAAAAAAGGAAAAAAAAAAAAGTGAGTTAAAACTTTAAAGGCTCAAGAGGAAATCTGGCTCATAACAAACTACCTGGGAACGTTCTGTTTTTTAGAGATGCCCTCTTAACTCTTATTTTATACTAAGACAAAAAAAGCTTAAATAGTTAAATCAATCTATTGTAAAATCAAATTCAGCTGATAATATATGGTTTGAGTTTGCTCCAGGCCTGGATCTCAACCGGGGTTTTTTTGTGAGATCCTCTTTTTGAGACAGAATGGGGAAAATTTTCCATGATGAACCATTTTTCTGAGATTTTGGCTGCATTTAAATGCACAAAGTGGGGGGAAGGTACTCCAGATTTTATTGCTTAAGTGGCACCTCAGGGCTTTTATCAGCAGAGATGAACCAGACCATCACAGGAGTGTGAAGGGTTTCAATTCCAACTTGTTATTTCCATTTAACCCGTATGCAAACCATCCTGCCGTATCAGGGCAGTTTATTGTGAGACCATTCATGTGGCAGATAGGATTCCCCCCAAGGACACGTTTCCTCCTTATTTTGCTTGTAAATGTGTTGTTTTGTTCTAGCAATGCCTTTTGCTTCAAGTTTCCTTAATACAGTGGACTATTTACCCATACCAGATCGTGCTATTTGACCGCTTACATAGCGAAAGTGATTGCAAAGAAGGTCAAAGTACATCCTAGGTATTGCCTGGAGTTCCAAGGGCAAACGTCTACGAAAAAAAAGCTGCAGTGCAAAGACAAAAGCTGCAGATGCTCCGGTCCATCGCTCATCTGGGCAAGGATAGAAGGGTTCGAAAAACCACAGGGCCTAATTCTCCAGCCCCAGGGTTGTTCTGCTGACCTTGGTGGAGGTATCCCCGGAATGATGCGAGTGAAATCCTCACCCTTCTGAAGTGAATTCAAACTTCAAAAGTTTTTAGGTGCAGGTACTCTATGTGTGTGTTAAATCACGGTTACTAAATGTTCGTTACCTGGAGTTGAAACTGCGTGCAGCCAGGTTATTGGTGATATAGGGTTTTTTTCTTAAAAAAACATTTAATAAATTTTGTGTTGTCACTTGGCATTTTATTAGGCTCTGGGACGAAAGTTTAATCCGTGAAAATGTGTGCCAAGTGGTTGATAAGTATAAATTGTGGAACAATATCGGCCTGTGAGGCTGGAGGATGCAGGAGAGAGACATTTCTGTCTTCCATATTGAGGAACTGGACTGTGAAAATAGGCACACGGTTTTGCAACCTTGTTATTTTGCCTTTCATTTCTTGGAGTTCCATTGCTGCAGACGTGTTCAATTTATGAAGACACCCAAAGAGATAAGAAATCCCCTGTGACAAAGACAAAAGCCAACAAATAAAGGGAAGAGCTATGGGAAGGAGGTTAAAGAGTGCAGGAGTCTGGTATGGCTTTAGAAAAGCCCTTGAGAAATCCAGATGTTATCCAAATGACATATAGGATACTGAGTCTTTTTCATCTTCAGGAAGGATAAATGCATAGAATTTCCTGTTCTTCAGTACAAGGCAGAAAACATTCCCCAACACGTGCCCTCCCTGCCTTGCCCAGACACATGGAGGTGGGCTTGGGGCTACCCTCCAGAGTGAACTGGGGGGGTCAGACCAAAATACCAGGCTTAGTATGCAGGGAGAAAGGCTCTGGTTAGGCATGAGGGAAGGCAGAGGCTGTGTCAAGGCCAGGGAGGCATTGCGAGAGCTTGCAGGGAGGGCTCTGGTGTTGGGAATCATCTTTGATTATTTAAGGCAGATGGGTCAGGCAGCTCTCTGCAATGCCATAGGGCTGTCTGTACTCAGTTTGGGCCTGAAGGATGGATTAAGTGACCTCTCACAGTCCGTTTCTTTCTCCAGTTCCTTGGTGATGAGAGGAGGACTTCCCTGGGCTCTCCCTAGAGGCTGTTGCTCATCCTGGTATCAAATAATGTCACTGAGTCTCTTGTCTGCGAGGCACGCTGCGTGTCTGCAGCTTTCTTCCGCACAGGTGAGTTTCAAGTCTTGTCGCTATTATCTTCTCATGTTAAAGTTAAAACAGCTTAGTCTATTCCTGCCCGAGTTACATTGTACCTTCTCAGGTGCTTCAGACGAGCAAAATTTGCTTTCCTCAGGTAGGAAAACGTGACTTTCACAGGCTTTGAACTTTGGTTTAGTATTAGCATTACATCAGAGTAAATGAGGCGTATAATAAACAGAGATGTATAGAGGCTTTTCTGGTCATTACTCTAAGCTAGGAAAATAGCCCCTTATGCTGCTTGACTGAAATCTTGACAGCTTAAATAATTTTACTGGCCAAAGGCTTAGAGAAAAATATTTTGTCAAATTCCTGATTATAAAAAAGAAGAAGAATAGACTGCACTCCTCGATTACAGAAGTAATTTCAATCACTCTTCTCCTACAAAAGACAGTTGACATATAACTAAATCCAAATGTAAACCAGAGATTTCATGTTGCTTCTGAAATGGGAGCCTGTGGTGTTCGTGGACGAGGCGCACGAGGGAATACAAAAGTTTAGACATGGAAGATGCTTTCGGTAACATCCCCATTTACAAGGCGTTCTGCCACATCCTGGAGATGGACCAAATAGATTATAAAGAAAAGGTTCATTTAGTCTGGATGGATGGCGCTTTCTAAAATAAAATGTCATCAGATAGAATTTTATCTGACGCGGAAGCTACCTTGTAGACAAGGTCTTCACAAGAGATGAATCTGGAGCTCTGAGCCTGAGCAATTTGGCAGGTCTCCCAAGATGACCAGAATTTCCCATATTGCAAGCTATTTTCTCGGTGCTTTAGCACATCCTACAGCTGCTGTGAGAGTATCTGTGCAACGCGAGCGTGCTCCAGGGCTCTGGTGGCCTCACAGTCTGTTTGGGGCAGTTTGCCTGATGTTTTTAGTGGGGATAAATAAAAACATGGGGAGGTGCGTATTCCTCTCCTCCTTCGTGCTCTTGGCATTACCACTGAAAGATGACAGAGCTCAAGACCGGTTATAAAAGAGTCTAGAAAATGTGTTCCCAACCCTACCGCAGGCTTGCCCTCCAGCGCGTTAGCTGTCCCATAGCCTTTATGGGGAACATTCACGTGCCTGAGCTCACATTTGCTTTTCTTTTTCCTGGAATAGGGTCTAAATGGTTGTTCTTGTAGAGTGAAATCCCGACTGAAGGAAGCTCTGGCGCTGCAGCTGGCCCAGTATGTTTAAACTGTTGAGCCATGAGAAAATGCCCAGCATGTTTTCCTTTGTGAGGGTCACCGGAGTTGTGTTGGTGTCAATCCAGCTCTTGGTGATAGACTCTGGAAAGGGATCTGTTGGATGGCATGTACTGGGTGTTTTTGCTTTCAGTCAGTCATAAAACTAATAGAAGCTCTTTTTATGCTCTCTTCCGGTGGTACTTCCTGAATAATTCCATTTTCTGCTATGTTTTGGTGGAAAACATGAGGAAAGCACAGAAGGTATGCGTGCCAGCGAGCCTCGTAGGTGCCTGGGGATCCAATGGTGTGGGAAGGTAGGATGGAAATAGGTAGGGAGCTGGATGTAACAGTGAAGAGTAAACTTAAGCATGGTGGGATGGGGGAAGGGTTCCTTAAGACTGAGATTTATGTGTGCTCTTAATTTATTTTTCTCCAAAGCCTGTAGCCTTGGCCACTGCTGGGATTTGTACTGCGGAGTGTCTGATTGACAGTAGGGATTGACGTCTGGTGAGTGAGTTCAGTCAGTAGCTTTATTCGCTGAGAAATTAAGTGTACGAAAACATGAGTCAAAATTTATATATAAACGAGGACAAACACGCTAAGTGCATTGACTCGCGCTGCATGGTTCATTCCCCAGCCTGACACCATCTTCTGGAGTGTCGTTGCCTATGTCCTGCTCCCCTGAATCATTGCCCGCGAAATGGAGACGCTTCTGCTATGGAAAATAAACCCATATGGAAGATCTGGGGATTTGCTGTCAGCCGGAAGCAGGGCAATGCCAATACTGGCTAGTGAAAGCTGTACCTCTCGTCTGATTCTTGATTCCCCAGAGGCAGCTGACAGAATAGTGACAGAAAGACGACAATCTCCCGTATTGCAAAGGGCTGCCGCTACGCAGCGTGTCAGGAAAATGAAAAATGCAAAATGAACAAGAGATCCGGTCTGCAGGACACCTCCTGCTGCTTTCGCTTTATGGTGTGTTCGCTTGTCAAGAGCCCCACAGGTGGTATAATGAAACCCTGTCAAATTGTTCTGCTGCAATAAACTGGCGCCGTGGAAGCAAGACGGCCCTAATGGCAAAAATCCCGTCCCATGGCAGAAGCCTGCCTGCTACCTGCAGAAGTGCTCAGAGCAGCTCGGTGGACACCAAGCACCCACGGGGCTACCACACCTCCTGGAGGGAATCCCTGATGATATCTTAAACAAATATTCCTTTACTTACAAATGGATTACGCTCATTAACCGGGGGTCTTCCATCTGAACTAGCTAAGGACGCCCGCCACCAGCTCACAATCCGAATTCTTGATGTCTTTCTTGGAGCTACCAGAAGAGAGCAAATGACTGCGAAAAGCCAATGTAAGGCTTTTCACTTCTTCCACGTTTTTGAGAAGTCGGAACAAAGTGCTGAACCCATGAATTTACCAACTCGGAGGGTGCTGTCTCACTGACACTGAACGTGTGGGATAGGGCCTGACAAAAAAAGAGGAAGCAGCTCCCTCCGTTATTCCAGCTCTGAAGACAGATACTATCTTTTTTTTTTTTTAAAGAGTGGCTGCACAAATGGAGAAAAATAACATATTTTTTTTTTTCCCCCTAATGGATAGCCAAATCACTGTCTCTACAAATAAATATTAGTTTACAAATAATTACAAAACATGTAGTAATTGCAAAATAAAATGTATAAATATTTGCAAAATCAATTGCTGTTGGTTTCTAGTGTAGCAGATGCAAAAATTTCTGCTAAAATGTTCCGTCATTGCTCACTAAATCCATAAAGAACATATTCAAATCTAGTGCCAGAAGAGCTTAACATAGGTTTCTCTTTTTTTTTCTCTTTACTTTGCCTGTGTGCCATGAATATTAAATCAGAATCAATCATTACATTTGAATGCTATCCCAAAGGAGCGTAATACTTAAGTTTGCACTAGAGAAAATGCGCTTCAAATGACACATCTTCACCAAATTGCCGAACTTTCCTGGTGGAAAGAACAAATAACCTTGTTTATTCATTGTCCAAAGCACGCTTTTAATAAATCACAGTGGTAGCTATACCGTGTTGAAGTTCTCACTGTCACATTACTTTGCCTCGTCAATCTTGGAGTCGCCGAGGAACGATGTCAATCTTCGAACAGTGTGGAGGGATGGCGCGGTGCGAGCGGAGGCAGCCAGCAGCACCCCTGGGTGTCTGCAGAAGCTTTGCCGTCAACCGCCTCTAGACGTGCTTAGAGAAGCAAATCCCCTTGTCATCAAGTAATTTGTGGGAATCCGAGGCATGAAACCCTTTCTCAAAATAAAAAAGCCCCTCAACCCTAAGTAAGATAGAGAAATCCTTTGCCAAAAGCCTGATTCACCCAGTTCTGGCTGAGGGAGGTGCTTGCCCCGAGTCTGTCTTTCTCCTTTAGAGCGGGACTTGTTTTCCCATGGACCCAGGAGAAGTCCTATCTTTTGGAGATAATAGGATTGAAATTGCCTCTGTAATAACGAGTAAAACTGATCAGCGCTTTGTCTCACGGGGGACTCTCCTGCTTTGTTCCGGCTGAGGCTCATACAATCCTCGGCATGGCTGGGACCTGGCAAGGCCACCGGTTTCGTACCTGCGGGGATTTTCTCTATAAACGTGGCGAAGGAGTAAAGCGTTTTAAATCTGCCGGCCCGTTACTCTGAGCGCCTGGTGCTGCTCCCCCTGGGCTTTCATGGCTCTGTAAAGCCTTTAGTTATCCTGCAGATAGCCTCAGTTTAGTTCCAGTTCATCCCTTGCCATGAATCATCCTAACGAATATGGAAAACGAAAGCTACGGGAGCAAAGGAGGCAAAGGACAGCGTGTTTCTCCTCCAAAAGGAAGTTCAGAACACAATTTAATGGAGGAGTTCAAGCAGGGATTGCGCGTCTCATCTGATCCCCCGGCCTGCACTGGTGCCAACTACGTGCCTCAGTCTAAGGCTGCTTTCTGGGGGGAGAGCAGTTTCACCAGTGCTGTCGCGAAAACCCCTTCCATAAAATAACAACTGCTTTCGTATTTCTCACGCGCTTATCTCTGTTGCAGAAGTCTTCATTCTACTGAAAAAATTGTAGCGTGCAAAAATCATATCTTCATCTGTACCTGCTGGCTGAAGTTTTCAGGTTTGGCTCCTTTCCCTTGCTGTTTATTTCCACGTCCTCCTGGAGGGGCTGTTCTATCTGTAAAGGGAAAAATATTCAAACAGCCTCGACCAAATTAGGAGCTGAGTGGGAAACAAATGTTCCTTGGAATTCAAAAAAGCTGGACATCAAAAATTGTGAAATTATTTAAGGTTTTATGTTCTGCAGCCAGAAGAAGGCAAGATAAATCAGAGAAATGAAATAATGTCTTCCAAGTGGCTGGATGCAAAGCTTTTGCAATTTGGCGTGCATCTGTGTACCAGAGACCGTATCTATTTCCCTTTCATTCATATGCAGATATGCTGGGAAACTAACACATCTGATATTTACCGGGTAAACATTTACAGAACCAAGTATTATAGTTCCCAAAATAATTTAAAAATTGGCCTAGCTGCAAATTACACTGAATGATGATCATCCGGGGGCCCGACAGGATGCAATTAGCGTTGGCCAAAGTCAGCAGAGCTGCAGGGGAGGGTGCCAGGGGGCTGGGGAGGGCACTGGGGAAGAGGAGATGTGGCATCAGCTTCCAGCTGAAAGCCCCCTTTGTCTCTCCCAGCGGCTGTGGGGCTGGGGGAGACCTCCCCGGGCTAAGCCTGTTGCTGGTGTGCCCGCTAATGGCCACTGATGGCTGCAGTAGAGCCTGGTCCATCAGCGCAAACACGGGGGAACGGGCACCGCTCGGCTTTTCCCCAGTGACACTTATGGATGGGTGATTTTTCAAGTGGCTTTAAAGCCCATTTGATTAAGGGGTGGGGTATAAGGTAGCTTTGCACCTTCTCAAGGGCTTAGGTTTTTGTTTTAGTTGTTGATTTGCTGGGACGTAGTCAGTTATCCTCAGACCTCTGTAATTTTTTCCCCTGCTGAAGTGTTACTATGAAATGTGTACGGTACTTTTCCTGTGGTTGCATCTGTTGGTGGAGACTTCGGTGGGGGGTGGGGAGGAAGCAGCTCTGAATAATTTAAAATCAGGGTTTATGAAATCCCCCAAAATAAGGAAAACCCAGTTAGAAACTCAGAAATCTCTTTTTTTAAAGGAAGCGTTTTATGAGGGGGCAGGATATTGATGGCTGCAGCTGGTGCTAAGCCGTTCTCCCAAGCAAAGGCAGACGGTGTTTGGATCGGGATTGAAAAAGGGAGCCCCGGGGCTGTGTGGATGGTTCTGTTCCAGCTGTAAATCTCTCAGTGCTCGTCTTCATGCTATCGCTCTTACAATTCACGTGTACTGCTAAATTGTCAGCACATTTCTTTCTCTTAATAAGAAGCCTAAAAGGGGTTTTATTTTTAATTTCTGAGCGGGGAAGATTTCAGATGATGCTAAAACAACAGGTCGTGACATTTTTCTCAGAGGAGGTTGCCAGACATTGTAATTTTGTGCTACAAAGATATATAAAGGAAGAGAGACAAGGAAAACAAATCTGCAAAACCCAATTCTTGTTCTGAAAATCATATTTATTTTCCACAAGAGGTCACAATTCAGGTAGATATTTAACCATCTGCCCAAAAAGTAAGGTCAGGAGTATTCCATTGTCACATATTCTCTTGCTTTAAGCTAAGCATGTCCTTAAAAACCTAAGTGCCTTGGAAAATGGAGATAAAGCTTATATGGCTGACCACATAGGAAAAGAAAAAAAGGTCAGTTTGAAAACATGACCAAAGCCAAACTGATCGGGTTGAAGACCCAGCGACCCTCAAGAGAAAACGTGCCCCTTGAAAACTTCTCTCCCCGTGAAGTGTTGAGGAGAGGGAGCTCCGATGGAGGCTCGTGGGCAGAAGGCCATCAGCTCGCGGCAGCTGTGGCCGCAGCAGGGCACGAGGGAGAGGTGGCGTCTCCCCAGCACCCTGGTGTGTGCTCTGGGGGCACCATCGCTGCAGACGAGAATTAATACGGGGAGCTGCGGGGGGTGCGAGACGAATAATTCAACTGCAGAGGGAAGGAAAAAAATAAAAAAGGAACAATAGGAGTTCTTTCCTCATGGCAGTTTTGTTGACGGCTTATTAAATCACATCCCTTGTATGACTCGAAAGGACGACTCCTTTTATCTCGACAGCCATCGGGATTGGGAAGGTAATAAAACTCTGTTGACAAGTGCCACAAAGGTGACTTTGTTTTCAGAGCCCCTCTTAAATTTCTGCTTCATCAGAGAGGAATGAAACCCAATGAAGTTCTCACTGCGTGGCTTTAGGGAGAGGAGGAGTGTTGTAAACGCTCATTTTAGTTTTGGCTAACTCCGCTGGAAGACAAAAGAGGTGCTTCAGTAGCAGATGATGCGCAAAAGCCAGAAGTTGAGGCGGAGAGAGTGGTGTACCGATGACAGGGGCAGGAGCACAGCCAACCGACGCAGGCTGCGTGGCACCCGTATTGCAGGCATCCGAAATGGCATCTGATAATTTGGGGGTTGCTGAGGACGGCGTATGTTTAAACTGGCGATATCGTCACACCGGTGAACTGCTAATCACTGCCTGTCACAGAAGCGAGTAAAAAGAGCGGAATGAGGATCACCGCATCCTGACACCCTCTGTATAAACACCCTCTGTACACCTGGATGGGGTCACCGGGTTGTTCATCACATTTTTTGACTCGGTACAAGGCATTTTGTAATGAGACTAGCAGGTGGCCCTACAAGAGCAAAGCCTCCTACCTGGCAGCGTGTAATTAATACATAAAAAATAAAGTCAGGTTTCCTCTTCGGCAGCTTGTAAGTATTCCAGGCATTGCAATGCTGTATTTTATGATATATTTTATGACGGCTTTGAGCTTAAGGAATAATAATAAAAAAAATAATCTGCATTCAAGAATTCAAAGCATTTAGAGATGATAAACTCCGAGGGTGAGGCTTTCTGCTGCCTTGCACCTCGTGCGGTGTCTCGATCGCTGCCTGTCCGGCACAATAGCGTTTGCTACCTGGGAAACGTTGACCCCCAAAATGGGGCCTGATTCCGATTTCAAATTAATCGATGTAAGTGCAAAGTGGCTTCTACAAAACTGATAGAGAGGGACCAGAAGGACCCGGTTCTGCGGCTTTATGTGACATGATGGGATGCCACTGGTGGGAAGAGCCTGCCATCAGGCCCCGGGAGCCGCTCATCAGTATTCTGCTCCTGGCAATGATCTAAACACCAGCAGATTTCCTAGTTCAGTGACTTTCCGAACCGCTGCTGGAAAGCTCCCAGGAGGAGCCCCGGCGTGACCTTGTGCAATCTCTTTTTGCCAGGGAAAACGGTCCATCAGTCGCCTGTTCGTACAGCGCGTCGGTGACAGGCCAGGGATCAAGGCTCGCGCACACGGGACTCTGTTTGTGAGTCAGCAGATAAGAACGGCTTAAATTTAACTTTCATTTATGCCTTAAACGTTGAGGGATCGTTTTTTTTTTTTCCTCCTTATGGTCTCGGAGCAGCGGCTTGGTGGAGGGTTCGGAGGAGGCATGGAGAGTCCTCCCTCTTCCCTGCCCTTGGCTGTGGTCTGGGCAGCCAGCCTCTCGCCCCTGCGATCCCTAGCTTTGGGTGCCGTGGTTTTGTTTGGAGGCAGATATAAATTGTTTACAGCTGGGCACAGAAGAGGCCTTGCAGGTTTTGGAAACTTCATGAGGTGCCATGGCCCACTGGTGCCTCTGGGAACTGGGGCTCCTCGAACGCAGAGCCTATCGCTCAACCCTACCGGGCGCCCATGTTCACAACTACCGGTGGCAATCGTGGCACCTTACTTAGCCCAACCATCGGATTAATTAATCCGGTTTATAGATGGCACTGGGCAGAGGGGAAACGTCCTGCGGTCCCGCTGCGCCGTGGGCACGGACTACTTTTTTCTTCTAAGTTTATTTTTAATCTTGCTTTTAGATATCAGCCAATTGCACCCGAACCGTGTGCGTAGATTTAAGTTCTCCTTTTCCCCATGAAGGCCAATCCTGTCCAGGGGTTCTGCCAGCACCTGTTTAACCTCTCTTCTCCCACATAAAATCTGGCACCCGGGCAGGCTTGGAGCTAATGTAAATCCTCTGTTTCCACTCACATGCTGTGCACGTCAGCCAGCCCATGTGCAGCTAGAAATACTGGTGAAGAGAGGCCACTTTTCCTAAAATCATCACTATCCTGGGCACTGTAAGGTATATGGGGAGCGGAGAGTTCATGCTGCACATTATCGAACACTCTTCTTTACATTGCAGCTCATATTCACAATAATTCTCTAGATTTATTCCAGAAATTCTTTTCCCGAGCACTTTGAAGCCATATATCCAGTTTATAGACAAGAAAGCTGCAGCCCAGGAAGCATCCATCGCTCAGCGGTGGAGGTAAGAAAGAGACCCCCAAAGCCTCCTATCCATTTTCTCTGTATTTTCATGGGAAAGGGCAACACCTGGACACGTGAGCCCGATGCAGAGAGTGTGTTGATTGCTGGGATGTTTTACAGCTGGATGTGATCCTCCAAATGTAACCCGAGCCCAAGCTTGTGGTAAGTCAGTATGAAACACGAGGAGACGCTCTGCTTTTGGGGTTGGTGGAAATGATCAGGAATTTTCAGATGCAATGGTTTAGGAAGTGAGCGCATCGAACTCATGATACGGGATTCCCTGTGCAGATGTTTTGAGATAAGAGCTCTTACCCTCTTAAGCGCTCTGAGTTCTGTATTTATTTATTAACCACAAAGCACCAGTGAAAAAAAGGCAAGATTTTGCTGCTTTGTTTGCGGGTAGATAATGAATGCATAGATATATTTGTAGTCCTCGGGATCTATATTAAGATTCATTAACTATTTTGAAGTTCACCAATTTAATGCCACATCATCCAGGAATAGCTTTTTGTTAAATAAGTTTCCAGATTTTTACGGCCTTCCTACTTGTGGGATTTTTTTTGAAGGGCATAAAGAAGATAGCTGTCTTCTCTAGCGTCGCCCCGGAGAACTGACCTTCCCGCTAAGGGAGCGATCTTTCAGTAGGGAATCTTTGTGGGCGCATTTTTGCTGCCCTTCAAGCTGATTTTGCTGAGCGCATCCCCACGGTCTCAAAGCAAGAACAGATTTTTGCCATTAACCTTATGATGAAACTTGATATTAACATATGTATAAGTAGTATATAAACGATTAAGAGCTGTTACGGGTGTGTAGCAGCTATGCAGCCTGGAATATGTGCGTACTCTAGGTGGGTAGGTGCTTTTGAACGGTGGGTAGCATGAAGTGCCTGCAGCCCTTCAGTCACCTTTTTGACCTTATTTGACGCTCCAGGCTATTAGTCGTTTAACACCTGTTGATTATATGCCGGATCTTTTATACTGTAGAGTAGAAATAGCGTAGCGGGAGCAGCGCTTGTCTGTTTCTTCTGGTTTTGATGGAGAAGAAAGTAAAAGGAGTGAGAGCCACAAAGGTGCGGATGCAGAGTCTCTCCTCTGTGTTTAGGATGGAATTGCTGCCTTGGATTGTCACAGGGTCCCGGGTCCTGATATTTATTTTGAAACTCTCCTCAGTGGGTTTTTTTTTGGTGAATTTTATACCTTGGCATATATTGCCTGGCCCAGAGGCACTGGATTTGTCCAGGACTTCGCTTCATCACCCAGTAGGTGCTGGTTTGTTGGCTTGCACCTGCTCGCAGTTTCTCAAAGTCTCTTTTAAATGAAGGGGAAGGTGGGAAAAGCAGAAGCTGTTTAGCGCCTTTGTGATAGTGGGAGGCGTGTCAGACACCTAAGGATAATGTATGCTTCCCGTTACACGGTGAGATTTGCAATGCAAACTAACAGCGTGAGGGCAATTCTCTAGAGCGAGTTGCAAATGTATGAATTTGCTCAGTGCTTTTTTTTTCAGTCTGGGCAGCGAGCACAACAGCCGGACACGAATCAGGTAAGAGGACTAGGAGCGTTGCTGCCCCACGTTCTTGTCTTTCCCCAAATCCAGGTGGGTAATTGTCTATGCTTGGCCACCCCTAGGTCTGTGCTTCCATCAGGGAGCTGGATGAGCCGGTGCAGTGACCTGAAGGTCGCGGCCGGGCTACGGAATGCTGGGCCATTTCTAGTAAGAGGAAAGGATGGAAATCCATAATCAGAAACTTTGTAAAACCAGAAATTCTTCGTCAACGCCATAGGCAGTGGAACTGAGCGCACCCTCAGCAAGAGGAGCGAGATCAATGCTGGGGCTGGTTTTCTTGTCTTCTTCGCAGCACCTGTTCGCTAGAACAAACTACTTCTAGAGCGTATCGCGCTCTGCTTAACTTAATGGCAGGCGATAAATCCCTTCCAGCTTTAGCTCAACGTCTTGGCTGCCTGTCGGCACTAGATTACATTAATGCTGGCCACGAACAACGTTGCTGCCAAGGGATGTGGCAGTGATATCTGTTAAAAAAAAAAAAAAAAAAAAAAATAAAAAGGAAAAGTCAGGAGTGCCTGGAGCAGTGATCCCACGCTTGGGCAGCCTACAGGAGGGAGATGGCTCTCGTGAAAAGTGAAGCCTGAGTCTGGCATTCATTGGTTGTTCCCATCGGTTTGTCCTCAATGTGGGGTGGCTGGGAAATCACGTTTTAGAAGGAAAGGTTGAAGAAAATCAGTTATTTTTTATCAGGGAAGGAGGAAAGGGCAGGGAGGGAGAGAAAAAGCTGGAAGGGGTAACATTATGTAAAAGGCTGTAATTAAAGTGGACAAAAATCAGCTGTTGCCCAGCACCCTGCAGCCCACCCTCCTGTCACCCCACCAGTTTCCCAGTGGGATCTTCGGGAGAACTTGCCGGGGGGGGTAATAGGATGGGGAACAGGCTGCCTGGGGATGCTGCTAGCCATCCTTTGCAGAGGGCTTACAAAAGCGGGGTTGGGCTCGTGAAAACCTCTGTGTAGCTGGTCCTGCTATGGCCACCGACCGGTGCCCGGCGAGCCGCCGGGGTCCCTTTCAGTGCTGGGTTTCTGATTCTTTGATTGCACGTGAGGAGGCTCCATGACATTTTAATAGGTTTTATTTTTTTTTTGTGCTGGATATCACTTCCGCTTTAAGCTGTTTGTAATATCGGTATTATCATTTTCTTTTGCGCCTCTCGAAATGTGACTGGTATTGTCTTTCACATCTCCGTAGCGCCGAAAACCCGCGCTGGGCAATTCTGGATATGTTAATATGTAAGGGCTGGAATGAAATTTTTATGAGTCGTCCCGTATAAAAACAGGGAATTCAATGAAAACAGTAACTGCTGCACTCAATAAATCCAGTAAGCTCCACTGTGCTGTTTCTACCCATAAATGCCGTGCTGAGTGCGTGCTCGGAGCTCTGAGGAATTGTACGTCAGTGGTTACCCACGCTGCCTTCTCCGGTGCCTCCCCTTGTAGGCACAGCCTTGCGCTTCTGCACGGGCTGGACCTAAATCCCGTCACTCTCTTGTGCCACGCATTGGAAAGTTTTATTTTTCTCTGTTCTTCGCGAGAACAAATAACGCAGCCTGACCTGTAATTACTTGCGTTACTTTGCAGGGTTTTAATGCTAAACTAGTCTAGGCTTTCAGCTTCCCGGATTTGTATACTGACGATGTACAGCTGCGTGGCCGCGGCCTTCAGGGAGGGACGGCGGAGGAGGTTTTGGAGGGCGAAAGTCAATAAACCACCACGTTTCGCACCTGGAGAATACCTGGAGCCTGCCCATAACAAGATTTCAGGTCATAAACTATGCACATGGTTGCTCTCCCCTGCTCCCTCGAAATAAATAAAAAAAAAGAACATATTCAGTAGCTCTCTGAGAGTCCCTTGGGTACTTTTTTGCCCCCTCTCCTGTCACAGGTCAACATAGCTGATAAAGTATATGTGCTTATAAGAGGAGAAAGCTAGCTGATAGCGGCACCTGAAAGCTTTCATAATTCTGGGAACGCTACCCAGGTCATTCATTCCCTGGGCTGAAAGGGGAACGCTTGTTGTCTGGACCAGGGCTGGCTGGTGGGAAGGTAAGTGCCCCCTTTTTTAATTGTTTTTAAATTTTTTTTTTAAATTTATGTGTATGTGTAGTATAAATAAATATATTTATATGTATAGTACGGGGAGTGGAATCATAGAATGGTTTGGGTTGGAAGGGACCATTAAAGGCCGTCTAGTCCAACCCTCCCGCAATGAGCAGGGACATCCTCAACTAGACCAGGTTGCTCAGAGCCTCGTCCAACCTGGCCTTGAATGTTTCCAGGGTTGAGGCATTGACCACCTCTCTGGGCAACCTGGGCCACTGTCTTGCCGCCCGCATGGTAAAAAATTTCTTCCTAATATCTAATCCAAATCTACCCCCTTTTAGTTTTAAATCATCAGCCCTTGTCCTATGGCAACAGGCCCTGCTAAAAAGTCTGTCCCTAAAGCGGAGCGTGTGGAATACACAGCTCTTTCTTTGGAAGGGATGGCTGTTTCTGGAGGATGTGGTGGCTAGTTTAGGAAGGGCAAATCTCTTTTAGAAGTTAGGAGCCTGGATGTGCATACCAGTGTGCTTATGGGGAAACTGGGGCAGGGCACCCAGCCAAAGGCATAGCAGGGATTTGACAAGACTAAAATTAAGAGCCTTGTTAATAGGAGGGCAGGTTCATGTAAGTCCAGGTGCTTTACTGCTAGGCGTGAGGCTACTGCGTGTTTGAACCGTGGCTTCCAGCGTGCTTAGGTGGCCTTCAGGGTTACTACTGGTGGCTTTTGTAACCTGCTGCTGGAGGAAGAGGTGATCGTTAGCATCTCTAAGCAGGAATAGGAGCCGCAAAATGCACACGTGAATCCAGACTGCAGGGATTAATTTCTCTCTGAATACTGGGTTTAGGTCAAGCTATCGCTGCCAGCAACGTTCCCCTCCTTTTGGCGAGGAGCTGTGCGTGCCCAGAAGTTACGGCAGGGCTAAGCGCTACCCCTGGGGACCTGCCTGTTGCGCTGGGGGGAGGGAGGCTTCACGGTTGTGCCTCGGTTACAGCACCAGGGTGCTCGGTGGGGCTGGAGGAGACCGGTCCAATTCTCTGCAGCTGCAAAAGGAACGGGCAAGGCGACACCGCGGAGCTTCCTACGCTGGGAGCCCAGGAGTCTTGGTGAGAGCAGAAGGTATCTGTGGCTTTTTAGCCTGCTTTTCTGCTTTGCTGACTGCTACCTCTCTTCTCTTACGTGAAACACATCTAAAATACTCAGTTTGCCCCCCAAAAGGGAAGAAAACGCATTCAAATAACAAATAAAAATATGAAGTAATAAATAAAAATATAACGATATGTAGTAGTTATAATATATATAATGCATTCAATAAATGAGTTAGGAAGGAAGGCATGGTTCTTTGCTACTGAGAGTATTTAAAGGTGGAGACAGAATTATTAAGGCCCCGTAGGAGCACACGGCTACCTCGTCAGCAAGCTAAGCTGCCTTCAAAAAGGTTCCAGCCCAGGCAAAGGGCATGGAGGAAACATCCCCTTTTGAGGGCGTTTTTGCCCTGTGTTTTTCCTGCTAGTCATGGGTAGAGTCCTGCTGGTTTCTCATTTGCGATGGGAAAGGTTTCTGGCCAGCCCTGTGGGAGGAGCAGCTTTAAATACCTGAGTTCATGGAGTGGTCCCATCCTTTCTGCCCACGTCCGCGTGTCCGACAGCCATGGGGCTGGCTCCCCCTTTATTTTAATGGGGCCGCGGCAGGAGAAACTTCCACCCCTCTGTTATCCCCGTGGCTTTTCTGATGTATTGTGACGAAGCCGTAGCTTCCGTGGTTTGCTGCAGGCGTCCTCTTGGATGCTGAGGGTTTCGCTGACGGAATTGTCATCCCGTAGTTTTGAAAAGGAGCAAAGCTTTTCGATCAGCGCTAGGCTCGGACATGAATCGCTCGTGCCACGTGGGTACATATTTATCGTTAGGATAATGATATTGTTGAGTAGAAGGGATGCTTGGTGATGCGCGTAACCGCGTGGGGTTTCTTGGGCGCGGTTGTGGTTGTGTCTTCTCCTGGGGCGCGGGAGATGAGTGTGCCCGTTCCCAAGTGTTCTGTTTTAAAGACAAAAAAACCCCAAACCCAGTGCACGTCTATAGTCACAGCTCAGCCACGTCAGTGCAAAGCCGTCAGTATTATTTCGTGGGGAGAGGAGATTTTCCTCAATCGGAGACAGACTGTATCTCACGTGCCGAACAAAGCTTGCAAAAGAAAAATCTGTTCGATATTCAGTCAGCTAAAATGAGCCATAGTATTTATTCCCAGAGCTCTGTCTTCCCTAAATATCAGATCTTTGTAAGTATCAAAGGTGCTTCCAACCAAAGTACCGTGCCTTCGACATCAATAGAAGACAGGCACCTACGGATAACTCTTCCAAAATGGTTTTATAGCTGGTTAATCGATATATCACAACAGACATATTGCCTTTTATTTTCTGTTTATACACCACCCAGGATCCTTGTATATAGTGGTGATGCCAGCGCCAGGATACAAGAGCTGAGGGATCAATATGAAACACTTCTGCAGCTGTATTGATCACCGGCTGCTGAGAAAGGGATGACG
Source organism: Cepphus grylle (assembly GCA_013401065.1). Lineage (NCBI taxonomy): Eukaryota > Metazoa > Chordata > Aves > Charadriiformes > Alcidae > Cepphus > Cepphus grylle. The sequence goes on from VZUD01000085.1 coordinate 502,133, forward strand.
ATAAATTCTTGTATATGACCGTTCTGTCTCTGAGCCTGTTCAAAGGAAAGAAATGCCCTCTTTTTCTTTTCTGTTTCTCTCTTCTGAGAAGATGGAAAAAAAGGTGGCAAGAGCTCGGGGATGCCAGGTCGTCTTTTATTTTTTTTAAGAGAGTGGGAGAATCTAATATATTTCTTATTTGACTTTTTGTCTTCTTTTCTGTCTTGGGAGGAGAGAAGAGTAGGGCGACAGCTAAAATGGAAAGAATGCCAAAAGAGAGAAAAAAACCCAACAGCCCAAACCTGCAAAGGCGAGTCTTGACATTCTTTTGTTAATCTAATCAATATTTGTTTTAGTATTGAATTATTGAAAAAAAAAAAAAAGGAATTGAATTACTTTTTCATTGCTATGGAAAGTGAGAGCTGCGTACCGCGGACTTCTGCAGCGCCGGGATCTAACCTGATTTCTGCAAACACTCGAGACCTTTCTTTGGCACAGTTTTCCCCTCTCAAAACGCGGAGGCTGTGGGTGTGCTCGGCACACTGCGGAATTAGGCGAGCGGGAAGGCCACCTGCGCAAGGACACTCCTCTCCGGTTTATCTCCTGAATTATGCTGCCGAAGCTTCAATTGTTTCCGTCGGCAAGTGCCTCTTGCCTTTAGGAGAAGCTCTGTGATAAGTGAAGGACGCAAATGAAAGGGATGGAATGTTCCGAGCTTTAGATCTTTAATAAAACTTAGTTTTTATAGCTAATTTCGGGAGGGGTTGGGGGGGATAGGGTTGATGCTGAAGCGTCGCGTTGCTCTACACAAACACAACGTCCTGAAGTCTGGGTGCCGCTCCCACCCGAGTCGGGCACCAGCCACTTCTCCTTGCTCCCGGGGGAGATGTTCGGAGGGGAAAGCAGTGACTGGAGCAGCCCGCGAGCGCGGCATCGGGTCCTTACTGTCCCCTCGCTTTCAGAGGAGGGAAGCAAAAGGAGTGAGCTTACTAAAGAACGTCTATAAAACAAAGCCCTTACTAAAGAACGTCTGTAAAACAAGGCCCTTACTAAAGAACGTCTATAAAACAAGGCCTGCTCTTCCGATGTGCCCCTTGCCCGTCAGCAGAGAATTACCATATGGCCTTTCAAGATCCAGAGCGTGCCACAGCGTCTTTTTATACAGCTACAGTTAATGTCGCCTCCTTTTTCTGCCATCCCCGTCTGTATGTTGGAAACTGAAAACGATCCAATGATGCAGATGTATATGGAGGTCATAATTTGATTATTTTGTTTTCTTAGCCTTTCCGTTAAATTGAGCTCTCTTTTTTTTGTTTGTTTTTGTTTTAAACAACTTTCTTGGGAGAAGAAAGACAGGCTTGTACTCGTCTTACCCTTGGAATCAAGGGTCTTACCCTTGGCTGGCCCCGGCACCCCCAGGGGAACAAGCCAAGTTTCAGAAGCCAGGCGCTCTTCGGAAAAGAGGCCGTCTCTCTTGGATTGAGTTCGGTCTTTGCCTACCGAAAAAAGAGTTGACGTGTGGGGATGGTCGCTCTGCAGCAATACAAGGAGTAAATCAGCTTAGAGAGGAGATGGAGCCCGGGGGAGCGAGCGAGGTCGTGGGGAGGAAAGAGCCGAAGCTTCGTGCCGTGGTTCCTACACCCACTCCCACAGGTCCGTGTCCTTGCTCCCTGATGATTAATAAGGTATGAAAAAAAATGAGCTTTGCCGAGCTGTGAAATTCTGCTGGGAGGGCGGCATGTGGTGGGAGGGTGTGAGTGGAAAGGCGTCAGTAAAGGGAAATTGTCTGCTGGGGGGGGAAAAAGAGGTTTCTACATTGCCGTAGGTTGTGAGTAGGGGCTGCCAGCGGATTTTTCTGTGAGTCTCTAATAACAACCCTGTCTGTCAAGCGCCTGGTCTTCCACTACCTGACGAAATCACCTCATTTTGGTTTTTACGTGCTGAAACGGGTGAAGCGTTAGGAGGAATTCAGAGATCTGGGTGAACGAGAGGCTGCTGCTGAAGCCGAATGAATCGCTTTGTTTGACTGACTTGAACTTTGGGATTAAAAGAAAAAGCTGGAAGCAGGCGGGGGTGAGGAAGGGTGCTCCATCTGCCAAAATCATCAGCCTTGCAGAGGATAATCTGCAGTCAACCAAAACCTAAAAAGCCTTCCTCAAATCGGTTTTAACCATGAAAATGGAGATGCCGGTGAATCTGTGGTGTGACGTTTGTCAGCACGCGTGTGTCCGTGGGTTACCACCTGGGTAAAAACCCTTTCAAGCGCGTGCTCTGCGCAGCCTGCCTGGAGATCCCGTCTTTTTCCTTGTATTCGCTTTTAAAGTCTGCCCGATTCTCTCCTCTCATCAATCTCCCGGGCTGTAATCTGACTTTGAGTGATGGTAGTGACTGTATCCGGAGCGAGCGGCTCTGTGTGCAGCGGGGGGAGGCAGAGGGGATGAGGTGTGGGGGTACAGGGGGCTTCCCCTCTGCCGCAGATCCTGGAGACGTCCGGCTGTGGGAAGAGGTTCACGTTGGGGATAGGGCTTGGGAAAAGCCACAGTGCTCTTTTTGGAAATTTCCTGGGAGGTTTCACACCTCTTGAGATAAACCCATCTTCTTCAGGGGTCGCAAATAAGCTCTGAATAATGCTCTGCGTTCATTTTAATCCCCCCCCACCCTTGCTGCTTTTTCTTTTTTCCGTGCTCTAAATGCAAAATAAAAAGGGTGGCTGCTTTTTCACGCTGTAGGTGAGGGAGGACGAATCAGCGCGGCCCCCCCCCCAGGCTGTGTAGCCGGGGGACGGGGAGCTCCGGGCCGCGTCCCAGGCGCTTGGCAACGGAGCCCATGGGCGTACCCCCACGCGCCGGGCGGGCAGCCAATTCATCATAGTCTGGTCACGCCGGGACAAGGGTCCCGCTGCTCAAATGCTGTGCCGGTGGTGTAAATTATGCAGTCCAATCTCGGGAAGGCTGCGGGAAAGACAGTCTATCAAAATGGCATTGCGCGGCGTGCCCGGCCTGCTGCTGCTGGTGGCTGGGCAGGCACGTAGCTGCAGACTCTGTTTAATGACAAATTTAATGATAGACTCCCGAAGAATTACTGTTGATTACTCTCCTCATATTCGTTTCAACCTTTCTCCCCGCGGACACAGACAGGAACACAGCAGCCCTGCTTTAAATCACCTTCCAGCCCTGTACGACACAGCTCTGAGCGCCAGCTGGAAATAAAAAAGGAAAAAAAAAAAAAAAAGGAGAGAAAAAGTATGTATATTAAAGAGCCAGCTCGCCTCTCAGGAGAAGGGGATGTATGTGAGGAATTAGAGGGGGCCTGATGGGCGACCACCCCTTTGGGGTCTGGGGGAAGGGGAGCCGGTGCTCTCCTGGGTTAACAGCCTCAGAGCGGGAGAGCGGCATCGCACAGAAGATAAAAAGTGATTGAAGACCATTCTGCCAAAAAAAAAACCCAAAACCAACAAAAGTTGGAGCTCGGGCACAAAACGTATCTGCGAATTCATGAGTGTATTTTCCTATCGCTTTATGTCCCAAATTCTCCGCTTCCCAGGCAGAACCTCAAATCAGCTTTGCAGGAACAAAGCTCTGGGTTGCCCCATCCCTGCCCAGGACTTCACCCGAGGCCGGGGAAATGGAGGAGCGTGGGATCACTGGCTCAGGGGAAAGAGCACATACACGCAGGTATGAGGGACAGTGATGTCCATGGCATCGTGTCCCTGAGAGAAACGGGCATTTGAGACATTGCACTTCCAAGTGACAACGCGGTTTTTAAAAATTAAAGCTTTGTTTGATCCCGTAGAACGACAAACGTTTTCTCCCTCCCCCGTGGGAGAATCCTCCTCCTGCACCTGAAGGAAGTGCCTCTCGTTTGCTTTGCGCTCTGTGCGAGGGACAGCTTTTGGTGGGACACGAGCAGCGATCCAGCTTAAGCCCTAACCTCCCCTATTCCCCTCCGAAAAAAAAAAAAAAAGGATAAGAAGGGTATATAATTCCATGAAGATGGTTTGATCCCAACAGGATTCCCGTCTACAGAGCCGCCCACGTGAAATTACATCCTCTCCCACCGCAGAGCCCCCTTTAAACTTCCATCATCAACATTCCCAGTGTGAAATCTTGCTCTTCATCAGTGTTGCCAGGGTTTGGGTTCTTTTTTTTTGTTTTTGTTTGAGGTTTTTTTCGAGGAACAGGCTTTTGCTGTAACATTGTTGTATGGATTCTTTTTTTTTTTGCTCACTTTGCCTTTTTTCCTAAGTGATTTACCAACGTCTCTGTCACCGTTTCGTTCCTCCTGAAAAAGCTTTGTTTTTTGAAGAAGCTGCAGCACGTCAGATTAAAGTGCAAATACCCACTTCAAGGCTCTAACAAGTTCTGTGCCACTAAGAGCCTTTGATTTCTGCATTTAATTACGTCTCATTGGATTATAATAATCCTGTTCCTCCTTGTTTCTCGAAGTCAGTTTTCCATACTTGTCTTGCCCTTAATTAAAAGCGGCTCCTTCGCTGCTAGGCTGGTAGTGAAATTACGGCTGACACAGGGGGGAACTTTGCACCTGGAGGACTCTTGGGCACCTACGGGGCTCCTGGCGGGTGAACTTTTCTTCTAATATTGGGAAATCTGACAAGAAAGCAGTCCCACCGGCATCGCCGAAAGGTCGGATGAGGTTCCCCGGAGACCTGTCCCAGGTGGTGCCCACCTTCCAAAGCGATCGGAAATCCAGGCGGCCGTCCATCATTTGACTTGGGCTTTGTTTTTTTCGGCTTGTGGTTGCGGATGCGCCCCAGGGCGCAGGAAACAAGGGGGAGTTGATAGGGAGCAGTGAGAGCCGGCAGCTGGCAGGGTGCTGGGGTAGCAGAGCCTGGACCTGCTGGGGCAGCCGGGGCTGATAATGGCAGCCTTCAGCGGCCACCGTCCCCGTTGCGGGGTGGGGGGCTGAGCCCTGGCCAGGCCGTGGGACCGGACCCGCCGCCCCAGGGCTCTGCGCCGGCTGAGGCCTCAAGTTTTCCTCTGGCGCATCCTTTTAACATGTACTAGATTGCCACCCTGTTAATCTTAATCACGTCTTGTTTCCTCGTTTTCTTTCTGTAAATATAAATCCCGTCTGTTTCGTATTGCGTAGTGAAATGGTATCAGCCAGTAACGTTATACAACAATACGGAAATCAAAGCATCTCGAAAGCCGACTACTCAACACGAGGCGTAGATGATCTTCACTTTTTTTGCCTTGTTTTCCCCAGTCCTTGGTCTGCTTCAGCCCTGCCTCCCTCGAATGACAACGGCTGAAATCCTCAGATCGGACCAGTAGGTTTTTAGGTACCTGAAGGGAAACCAGCTTTTCAAAAGTCTG